>CM040240.1:171251008-171353755 GCA_022545495.1 Chrysanthemum lavandulifolium | reverse complement strand
CATTGCTTGGGTGCTGTTTGGTCCATATAGAGACTTAATCGGTTTACACCTTGTTTTCATTGCCAGCATGATGAAGCCACGAGGTTGGTTCATGTAAACCTCCTCATCCAATTCACCATTTAAGAAAGTCGTTTTCACATCCATCGATGAATAATCGACATGAATAGATGCCAAAGCAATCAATCGGTCTTATGGTACGATCTCGAGCCACGTGGGCATAAGTATCAAAATAGTCTATCCCCGACTTTTGTTTAAAGCCCCGAATGACTAGTCTAGCCTTGAACTTTTCAATAGTTCCATCTACCTTCATTTTCCTTTTGAAAATCCATTTGCAACCTAGAGGTTTGCAACCAGAGGTAGATCAACCAACACCCAGTGTTGTTACCCATGATGGAATCCATCTCATCATTGATTGCTTCTTTTCGTAAAGCAATATCACGGGACTTCATTGCTTCTTCAAATGTTTTGGGATCATCCTCAACAATGAAGCAATAGGAGTATTGGTGCGAGACCTCATCCTTGTTCCTTCAACCAAGTATAGTTGAAACTCATGTCCAAATGACTTTGGAGTCGACCCTTTGCTCTTCCCGAGCACGAGGTTCGGTTGTTGCACTACAACCTCATCGGGGACCATCGATGGTTCATCATCGAGGACCACCGATGGTTCATCATCGAGACCTCGATACACCAAAGTCATGAGTTCCATTAGGAATCCTCGACTTGGTCTAGGGACTAATGAGAATCTATTCTCATCAAAGTCTACATCCCTTAATTCAATTATTGAATTAATCGAAACATATTCATTAGGTTCAACAACATAGAACCTAAAAGCTTTGGAATGCTCAAGATATCCAACAAAGATGCAATCAATGCCTCTTTCACCCAAAGTTTTAACTTTGGATCGTGGATCTTACAACAACCCTACAACCCCAGGACCACGAGATATTTCGAGTTGGGTTTCCTTTAGTCCGAGTTCATAAGGGTAACCTTGCTCCTTTTGTTGGGAACCTATTTAATAAATAGCAAGTCGTTAACATAGCTTCACCCCGAAACCTTGACTCGATCTGAATAGGACAACATGGAATTAACCATCTCTTTCAAAGACCTGCTTTCCTTCGTAAATACCATTTCTTTGAGGAGTATAAGGGCGATCGTTTCATGGATAATTCCAACAGATCGAAAATACAGAGTATCCATGTACTCACCTCCCTATCGATCCTTAATCTTTTGATCGGGGACCCAAGTTGTAATTCAACTTGAGTTTTAAACACTTTGAATTTATCTAATGCTTCATCCTTGGTATGTAACAGATAGACATAACAAAACCTTGAAGCATCATCAATAAATGTCACAAACTTCTTATTCCCAAAGAAGGAGTGGCATGCAAATCACATAGGTCATCGTGTATAAGCTCCAAGAGCTTAGTCTTCGACTAACACCACGAAAGGTTTCTTGGTTATCTTGGTCAACATGCAAGTTTTACACTTTTCGGTTGTCCATGTCAAAAGCTGGGATTAACCCATCCTTAGACATATCTTGCATTCTTTTATAGTGTACATGGCCAAGTCTTGCATGCCATAGGGTAGAGTCGGTCGGTCGTTGGTAGTCACAAATGCAGAATTAACACTATCGGTGACAATATTAAGCTCGGACATTTGATTACACAAATATCCAAAGCCAATAAAACACCATGCTTAGAAAGAACAAATTTACGGACTCGATAACTTGTTTATATCCATGATTATTCAAAATACTACTTGAAACCAAGTTCTTCCTTATATCGGGAACATGAATAACATTAAAAAGTTACAATCTTTCGAAACTAAATCTAAGATCTACACAACCATGACCATGCACCAAATTTATTGACTCATTTCCATGTGAAGAATAGAACCATCATTCGTTGACTCATAAGTCTTGAACCGCCTTCTATCTTTGCACACATGAGCTGTTGCACAGTCGACCCGCGCAACATCATCATCCTCGCACATAATTAGATTCGAGATACATATGTAACATAATAAATCGAAAAGACTTATTAAACATATTCGACCTTTCGGTGAGTTGGTTGAACCACCACTCCACGAACCATTAGTGCTTGATCCATTGGCTTTACCACCAACTTTAACACCTTTGCAATCCTTTTAATGTGACGGTTTGCCACATTTCCAACAAGTAGGTGTTGCCTTCTTGTTAGGATTTGCCTTGTGTTGTCATGATATTTGCGTTTGCCTTTGTTGTCATTGTACACAGTGGAGTTGTTATTCTCCACCATATTGACAACGGATGCACCAAGAAGATTGCTCGCTCCTCGCTTGTCATTATCACGCACTTTGAGAGATTCCTCGATGCGCAGATGATGGCCCAACTCAACCGAGTTAACTCCTCCTTTTTATGTTTCAAGGTATGCTTGAAATCTTTCCAAGAAGGGGAAGTTTATCAATGACACAAGAGACTTGAATAGCCTCATCCATGTGCATATTGTGTTGTGTAAACCTTCCAAGTATACCAAGAAGTTCATTGTATTGTTCCATAACGGTCTTGAATCGGTCATTTTGTAATTTGTGAAATTACTAACAAGGAACTTCTTACTTGATGCATCCTCGACCATATATTTGGCATCCAAGGAATCCGCGGTGCTGGAAGATTCAAAGTTCGATAAATATCAAGCAGAGAATCGACATACCATTGAGGATTAAACCTCTGCAAATGTAGTCATCATTCTCCCATTTGCTCCTCCTCACGATCTACTCCACAGTAGCATCATCCCCATCATCGGGAATAAGTGTAGTTAGTACATACACCACACTCATGCTCGTGACAAAGAAGTGCATCTTCTTACGCCATCTCCTATACACCCCTTCAAACTTATCAAGTTTGGCAAAGTTTAAAGCCATGTGTTTCATTACGGCAACAACCATTGATTATCGAAATAGTTTACTTTGATTGTTGGGGTTTATGAGCCCGAGCGAGGGTTAAGACAATCGGTAGCAGCTGCAATACCACTATGTGGTTCTGGGATATCACTTGGAATCGTGTGATCACTTTCCAAAGTAAACTATTCGACCACTTATGCAGGTTACACGAATGTCTACTTGGGATAAGACCAAATGTAGTTATAGAATTAGGCACAATTCAATAATCCTTTTGCTTAGAAGTGTTAATCGTTTTCTGTGTATCTCTCATGCATGATCAGATTTCCTATTTATAGGAAAATACTCTTAGCTAGTCAAATGAAATTATGAGAATTAATCGCCCCATTAATCGCCTAATAAATATCCCCATTATAGCTGTTAGTGGTTACATGACCAATTAAACGTGGTCATTATGCAGTTGTAACTGCCACTTGAATAGGTCAATGCCCGTTACAAGCAGTACTTTCACACTAGCAGTACTTTCATAACACTATCAGTGGAAACACCGCCCATCAACACTAACTTAGCACTAGCGGTGGAAACACTGTCTATCAGTGCTAAACAAGCACTATCAGTGGAAACACTGCCTATCAGTGCTAACTAAGCACTAGCAGTGGAAACACTTACTATAAGTACAAACCACTATTAGAGTCAAGGTGTTCAGTGACCATATGGGTGTACACTCCGTACCTCCTGACCCATTACCAGGTGTGAACTAATCCCACAAGTGCACTAAGTTTTCCGACATTTCCAACAAAGTTAGACCTATAAAAATTATGTCCAATCCAAAACCTTATTAAACTTGATTTATATTTATGTACGTGAACTAGCTTACACAAAAATTTTGATAGGCTTGTGGATTAATCGTTCGAAAAGTAGTTTATATTCTAAAATGGACATATGCGTTCCTAATTCTTTTTGCTGAAACACATTTTGGAGAAAATAAGATTCCTAATAATGTAATACCTTAAAATTGAGAAAACTTTAATCCACCTAGTATTGTTTTGGCTAGACCATAGCAACTATATGATTGTATGTTGCATGTCAGCTTAATAAGACCCGTAGCCTGTATTAGTTTAGGCACGAACTTGTATTGTTTTCGTATCTTAAGGATGCATTTGGTTCATGGGTTTTTGTAACACCCCGCCTTATCTGACCACAATATTGTCCGCTTTGCGTAGGCTCACGGCTTTGTTTTGTGGCCTCGTTTGAAGACTTCGGCGGTCACCCAAGCTAGTACTACTCTCACATGAAGACGCTTAGCCGCCACTCCTAAGAACTCCACCATGATGAACCACAAAACGCGTTGTTGTCATTGTAAGGCGAATGTTATCTTATGAGCAGCGTCTCTCGAGCGCGGCGTGTGTGGATTTGCTGGGTGTCACAATCACCCCACCAGGGACTCATAAGTCCTCGATGAGGTTTGCCCCACCATCGACGGCTCGGGGTGGCTCGATACCACTTGTAACACCCGCCTTGCTCGACCACAATATTGTCCGCTTTGCCCGTGGGCTCGCGGCTTTGTTTTGTGGCCTCGTTTGAAGACTTCGGCGGTCGCCCAAGCTACTACTACTCTCATGGCACGCTTAGCGCCAGCTCTAAGAACTCCACCGCATGACCACAAAACGCGTTGTTGTCATTGTAAAGCGAATGTTATCTTATGAGCCAGGCATCTCTCCGAACCACATAACCCGGGTCCCGGATCGAAACACGGCTCGATACCACTTGTAACACCCTTTATCTCGACCACAATATTGTCCGCTTTGCCCGCAGTGCTCACGGCTTTGTTTTGTGGCCTCGTTTGAAGACTTCCGTGCAGTCACCCAAGCTAGTACTACTCTCACACGAGCGCTTAGCGCAGCTCTAAGAACTCCACCATGATGAACCCACAAAGCGTTGTTGTCATTGTAAAGCGAATGTTATCTTATGAGCCCAAGATCTCTCCAGCCACACGGCCGATGTGGGATTTACTAGGGTGTCACAATATATGATGTTATAGCGCCCATTAATGAGTTTGTTTCAATTTCGAGGCGAAAATTTTTTTAGAGGGAAGAGTTGTAAAACCCTAAAAATCGTGAGCAGCGTTTAAAGACTATAATACCCTCAAATAATTTGCGACAAATAACAAGCTCGGCGGGCACTAACGATAATTAAATTTCGTAAGACTTTGAAGATTATAATCTATAATTAACTCACAATTAACCTATAATAATTATATATAAATATTATATGCACCATTTTAGAAAACAAATAAACAAAGTGTACAAATAAATTTGGAAAGGAAATAAATTGTGATTGAGTCCTTGTTGTCCCTGTTTGTTCGCCAATCTAGCTCTAAAAGGCTCCCATATAACTTCCAAAGATAACCGATCTTATCACAATATAACAACCATATATTCCCCATGTGTTGGAGCGAAAACACAAAGAAAAACCTAGCTTCCCCAAAGAAAACGGCAAAACACCCTTTTTCCATTCTGCTTTATTCGACACACAAGGAGGCACAACGGAGGTTTGTACGGGGTCTTAAGCTGCGGAAATATTGGGTATCGATACAAAGATTGTTTGGGTTTTCTGGTCGGGGGTGGTGCATTGCTGCTGTTGTGGGTTAAGAGACACAATAGGGTGCTTGGTTGGCTGCTTTTGATCTTTATTTTCCTTGCTCTTTTCTCGCTACAGGTAACAAATTCATAATCTCATCCTTCCGTTGTGATCTCTAATTCTGGTTGTATGTTATATATGAACCAAACGTTTGCTTTGTACCCATTCAATATACTACTTAAAAGGATAAAACAAGTCTTGAGAAAAGTCACGTGAATGGTTGCATGAAATCACAAAAGACCCTTGGCTCAGTTGGTGGGAGCGTGGGTAATCAACTGGGAGGTTGCGAGTTCGAACCCATCTCGTGGCGATTAAGCGTCTCGTGAGAGTAATCTTGGCTTGGGTGACTGTACGGAAGTCTTCAAATGAGGCCACAAAAACAAAGCCGTGAGCCTACGGAAAAGCGGATAATATCGTACGAGATAAGGCGGGGTGTTCTGCTTTGATGTGGGACCAAAGGATTATAGTAAAAACGGAATGTTTGATTTATGCTAGTGACCCCTAATTTTAGACTGAATCCTTAATATATGCTCTAAGTCGCTTCTTTGTAAGGGGAGGCGATCGATTGGATCGATCGATCTCCACTCGATCGTGTTACTGTAGGAAGTCGATCGCAAGTTTCTTTTTATGATGAAGGTCGTATATACGATCGACACCAATACACACATAAAAACAAAACTCTCACTTTCTAATTAATTTTACTAAAGGTCGTCTTTACTGAGACACCCAATCGTCTGAAAATCGCTGAAAAAAGAAAGATGACGTGACAGAGAAAATGAGAGAGATTGACCCTCATTACTGGAGGCAGCCCAATATCCCAGGTCAAAGTTTTAGGATTACAAAATTTTCTATCCATTTTGGTGTCCTTTTCCTTGTATGTGAGCCACATATATCCACCACTTGATATATGTTTTTGCTTCTTTTTATGTTAGTATATTATAATTTCAAATCTTATGTCAATTCTTACAACAAACAATAATTAAATTTTTCATATTTCATTTTATTTTTTTTATTATTTTTTTTGAAATCCAAATCTAAATAAAAATCCAAATTTAAATCCAAATCATTCACAAATAGTCAAACGCACCCTAATTTTGCTATATAATCATTTTTATGCTCAGCTTTATGTTTAAAATCTGATTAATATTAAGGTTTTTTTTTTACATCTTTTTGTGCGTGTTACAAACTATAAAAAAACCAAATTTTGGAAAGGTAAGAGCTCGTCAAATACATAATATAAGAGGTGTAAGATAGCATAACATGATATTCTTGCATCCCTAACTTTGCAATTCACTGTTTTTAGCATGGTATATATGTACGCGATTAAGGTCCTATATCACATCATGGAAACTTATGATTGTACCCCTAAAATACCAAATACAAAGACTAATAAAAACCGAAAGCTGCAAAGCATTGAAGCTTCTTAGCGTTTACCAAATACGTCAATCAATCAATTAAGGAAGAAATATACAATTAGTAAAACATTAGTTTTGTGAGGTCTGAAAATAAAACTGAACGCGTCTTTTTTATTTTTAAGTTGTTGTCACACATTCACTTAATATATTAGGAATTTCGGTTTTCGCTATCAAGTGTTGAATACTATATTAGTAAGTCAACTAAACTGAGATCCATAATCAAGAAAATATCTACAAATGATATCGTTATTGGAGTATAACTATAAACGATGGCATGTCGTTTGTTTTGCTTTTAGATTTGACTAATATGTAAGAGTATTGTTATATCCTTCTATTTTTTGTGCCTACTTATCTACCTACATGAAAATATAATACATGTATTTTACTTATTGTTGCACTTTATTTAAATCGTCGGTATTTTCATATGTCAGAATCCTAAAAATAGGATGATAAGAATGCTTAGAAAGAAGAAATATCATTTCTCAATATGAAATCTGTCTTTTTAAAGTTTTAACTTACATGTAGTTTGTTTCGAATTTACAAACTCATGTATATAATAAAAGAAGAATTAATATACACATATTTTACTAAACTTTTGAAAAATGTTAGGTACCAGTTACCGAACTTTATTTTTTTCATCCCAACTGCTAAATTTTGAAAACCTCTTATGCTTATATAACCTTTTCGAAGTTTTAAAGGGATTAAAAATTAAGAAAAGTAATATGTTATAAATACTTTTTTTTTTTCATCTGTACATGTTATTGCTTTTAAACGATTTCATGCATTTCTTTTTCTTTTTTTTTTCTCTCTTTCTTCTTCGTTTTTTTTTTTTTTTTTAAACTTGTGATGAACAACTCGATATAGGCATTGTCGCTTTATATAAGTGATCATTTTCTTCGACTGATTGCCTGTATCTTTACAAACACATTGTGCAACTGATTTTTTTCATTCAACTTTTTGTATATAGTTTCATTGTAGTATTTTTGAAGTTTTATCTCCAAAACGCGACAACAACTGGAATCTATGGTTTTCAAACGTTCAGTTGTTTGGATGAAAAACACGCAAAGTTCAATTACTTTGGTGAACATTTTCGCAAAGTTCGGTAACATATTATTAGTATATTAACTTCTTTATTTAATGACGTGTCAATGGTCAACCAGTTAACACGCAGTAGCCAGTTTTTAGAGTAACTGGAATGAACGGTTCTCAAATATTCAGTAACTTGGATGAACAATATGTAAAGTTTAATAATTTGGGTGAACAAAATTAAAGTACAGTAACTTAGGCGAACATTTTTACCGATATTGATAACATATTTGTATATTAAAAGAAAAATGAATTCTTTTCATAATTCAAAATGTCATGAAATAATCGGATGGTGAAATTGTGATACATTTGATTCAATGAAAATAAATTCTGTGTATAAAGTTATTTTTAAATTAGGTCCAAAAGTGTTATAAGAAAACTGACAGAACATACGTACTTTTGGTTTCGTTCAAAACGATTTCTCTATTATTTTACCATATATATTAATCAGATAATTCAATCAAATGAAGTAGCTCAATTTTGTATTTGTTAACGTGATAAAATTGAACAATCTAGTTAATTACCAGTTCACCATAATCTAATTCTTTCTTAGTTGACTTAAACTATATTTTCTTTTATTATTAAAAATCACCTGACATCGTAACTTTGTTATCATTTCTATACAAACGTACTTTTAGCTAAAAGTTATATTACACCCAAAAAAAATTGTGCACGAGATATGCTCTAATATTTCATCGTGGATCTGATCTGCTGCTGATTCTCACCAAATACCCACTTTCAAAACATCAATCCATTGATAGATAGATAAGTTGGAATTTCAGACTTGTTTTATAAGACATCAAGATTGATTCTAGTGAGTAGCGACCCATGGCATGAACTTAATAAACATAATGTTTGGGCCTAAACTGAATGGACTTCTAACTTTGTAGCCCATCTTTCTATAATATCCATGGCATGTTTTATTTCCTTATTTCTTATGGTTTATATTTGGGTTATTGGCATGTAATAGCAACGCACTTTTTTATTTGTTCAAATATCATATATGAACGCAAAAAAAGGCCACAATACCCATCCAACTCTTTGCACCGTTAGTCCGTTAGACATGTAATAGCAATGTACTTTCCCATTTGTTTCATTATGATACGGTTTTAGTTGCACCGTTAGTCCTTTTGACTAACAACCGTTTATAATTAACTCAAAAATATGTTTTCTTAGGTTGTTATCCGATTTTTTTTACGTTTTTATACATTTTCGCCCGTTTTCTTACATTTTCATACATTTTTGTTCGCTTTTAAACGTTTTCGTAAAATCAAGAAGAATGTTTTGTAATTATCAACTAGGGGAAGATTGTTGTGAATTATATTGAGTTGATAATACAAAACAATAAAAGAAGAATGAAGCAAATACAAAACAAGAAGGACTTAAATGACAAAGAAGGAATTCTACAAAAGATGAAAGATTATAGAAGATTCCTTAGAAGATAATGATAAAAGTTAGGAAGATTTACATTCCTAATATAGTTATGAGTTATTTGTAAACCCTAATATATCTATTATATAAAGAGATATAGGTCATAGGTTTTTGGGTGCGCACACAAAAGATGTAGTCGACTAGGTTGTTCTGGTTTTAGCCTCAAGGATCTTTGATTCGTTGTTATTGTTAGGTGTAACACGTTCTACAATTGATCATGTAGAATTGAGGCTTGTAGTGAATGATAATGAAGAAAAACCTTGTTTGTGACATTGTTCTTATTCTGTTGTATTTTAATACTTTGTTGTTAATCTTATGAATGTTGTTATTGTTAATCCTAGATAAGATCTAAACAATTTCGAGCTAGGTTAAGACTGCTAAAACAAACAAACAATATTATTAAGATGAATACAAACAAGATGAAAAAGCAATATGGAAAAAGCAATCTTATTTTGTTAATCAATTATTGTTAATCCCTAGCATTTATTGTTTGTTTGTGTTCTTCTTAACAATTGAATTCTATCACATATAACTAATCTTATTTTGTTAATCAAGATTAAAAAGCATTTAAAGAGAGAAAATGTAAATTAATTGGCATACCATACAAAGAGCTACCTACATTCACATTTGAGAAATTTGAAGTTGTCTAGTATTCATTTGGACCACTAGAGGAATATGATGCAATTAAGTTGAACAATTACGACATTTTTCTAAGGACTGAAGATAATGTGTTGAATGCTTACCACGACATTTTAGCAAAAAGGACGAAGGATGGTTCGTGACTAGGACAACGTAGAAGTTGAAGATGAGTCTAACTAAAAGACTCTAGAATAAAGAGAAGTGCTTTCCGGGAGACAATCTAGAATGTTATTTTCTGATATTTTGTTATCGAGTCTGTCAAAACTGCAAGTAGATACGGTGTATTGACCTTACTGGTCATATCAATCATTTTATTTTCCTGCATTTTTAATTTTTCTGCACTTTAAAACTTTCTGTCAGTTTCATAAATACGGCGTATCCAAGTTTTGGATACAACGCAATTAACTTCTGACCCGTATAATATTTGTTTTTCCAGGCTCTATATGGCGTATCCCTAACTATGGATACGGCGTATCAGCTGACCTGATGATTTACACTTTGATTTTTATTTTTATTTAACTAACCATCGATTATCGTAGAAACGCTAGTTGTGATTTACATGAATATTAACACATGTGGAGTACTAAGAATACGAAGGAAGTGGTGTTTACATATATGATTTATTTTATGTGTGTTGTAGTCATGCTGGCATCTACACGCCTTTTCACACAAGAAGATAACAAGTTGCTCACATATGCATCATGGAGGATCATACCGAGCAAATCTCAGGGGAGTTTTTCTAATTTTATTATATTTCCTGTATTTAATTTTGAATTTACACAACGAGGAAGTTGTATATCGGATAAAAGAATTAGAACACTATATGTCCTTAATTTTTCCAAAATATGCCTAATATACACTTAAATTTTAAAAAAATTAGCATGTTTTTGTGAAATCAATAGTTGCATAACTCGCACACATAACCTTATTTCCACATTATGAGGATTGAGCCTATTCTGTTTCCACTATTTTACCCAAATTTCACAAAAATATGAGTGTGCCAGTGACTTGCAGTAAACTTTAATACTTGGCTTGGTATATTATTCGAGACTACCATAATGAGTATTATTGATATAATTGGAGTAACTTGTCTAACTAGGTAAATTTCTAGGATTACACTCAAATACCCTATGTCATTTACATTTTATGTGATATTAACTAACTACACTGGTTAGCTAACCCCCGTATAAAACCTTTTTGTTACTCTCATTTTTAGAGTATGATACCCCTAGAAAAACCCTCCGAGTCATTCCTTTCGTTTCTTACCTAATATAAAAATTGTTTCGTTACACCTTAGCCTACTCTATAGATTAAATTCCATGGTTGGTTACTTTTGTGTGTATTTCCTGTTCTTGGGTTTCTTATCTTTGGTTAGGTCGGGAATTGCACATCGTAATGGGAATGTGATAGTAGTTATTTTTTATTTTCGTGTGTTTACTACTATCACTATTAATTTTACATCTGAAGTTTTGAAGTATATGAAAAAATCATCCATAATAATTATGATGGTGAAGTGGTGAAATTTTACACCATTACTTGTTTCTTTATGTTAAAAAAAAGAAGATGGATTGTGAGATAACCGCTTTGTCTAAACTTAACCAATTCTATATTTTAAGCTAATTGATTATTCGTTGGTATGTATTATAAACCAACGATGTAAAGTTTTGTTGTATTTTACTAGAAGTTGGTTTCAATTAACCACTTAGTAGTTTTGTACTAGTGGAGATATCGCCACTATTTGTTGTATTATATTTATGGATTGCAAGGGAGTTAGCCGTTAAGGGAACGCCAACTAAGGGTTGTTTTGAGAATGATGACTAAGACATCATTGAGTCTAATTCGTGTCTACCTATTAAAGCATGAATTTTCGTGTTAAAGCGTGAGTTAGTCTATGATTTATGTCTTTTTCATGGGAAGGTCGGGAAGTAATTAACCACATTTTCGTGTAATGTTTGGACTTAATTTATCTGTTTGTGATTTTATTTTACACCATTTATATATGTTTCCCATACCTTACCCTTACCAAATTACTTTATCCGTTGTTAGCTTTCTAGCATCCGAATATAGTAATGGCTTTATAAAAATATCTAATGCATTAATATTTTTAGTGACCATCTGGTTTTTGAGTAATTAAATGATGCGCCAACAATCTAGGGTGTATATTGGTGCCCGCGATCCAAGATATACTATTCTAGTGACCATCCATTTTGAGTAAATCAAGAATACGCGCTAGTGATCTAATATGTTTTTGTATGAGATGCTTAAGCATGAGCCTGGTAAAACCCTTAAACCTTTATCATCATTAACCCAATTTACCGTTTTAGACTTATTACTCCTGAGCTTTAGTGGTGGAGATGTGTATCCTTGTCAAGCTCATGATAGAATACTCGTCATGATTGAGCGATTGAGCAATTGAGCGAACTATATTTGATGACATCAAATAAGGTCATATTTATAGCATCATTTATCTTATATATTGTTTGTTTTATATTATTTTGTATAAGATCTGATATTTTGTTGCTTAAATGTTTCAATCTCAGATATTATCAAGCAATTGGTGAAAGATAGCAGTGATGGACGTGTTTTGATGCAAAATGGATCAAGTTCGAGAAAGTCCACTTTACAGAGAAGAATACGCCGTATCATTCTAGACAGATACACCGTATACCAAGACTTGAACGATTATGAAGACCATTGTCTGACTTTGAAGAATACACCGTATCTAATTACTTGGATACGCCGTATATGAAACTTTGGTCAATAAGAAGAATGAGCTTGTTTTAGTCCTGAAACGTCATATCCCATTATGAAGATACGTTGTATCCATCTCAAAGACTTCACCAGATTTCCAGGATGTAGAAGACCTGATACGTCGTATCAGTAAGGCGGTGTGCGAACATTCTGGAATATAATAATCTTAGACCCCACGCAAAGTTACCTCGATACGCCGTATCGGATACATCCGATACGCCGTATCAACCGTACTCGAAAATTATAAATAGAAAATCCTAAGTCCGGTTTTCAGAGAGCTCATAACTACAAAGTACGAGACCAAAGACATAAAGAAGACCAAGAAGGTCCTGCTAGTGCCATAATTCCATGGGAAGATTCCCTTAATTGTTTTACTACACTATAATCGTTTTTTTAGCGTATTTTTCCTTTTCGATTTATACTTGAATCTTTCAGAACATGATAGCTTGTATTATTATAGAGATTATGGGCTAATACCCATGTTTATGATTATTTGGTGTTTTTATTTGTTTAATTGGATTGCTTACTCATTCGTTATGTATTGATTATGTTTATTACTTCATTCATGTTTATTTTTTATGTGATTATTCATTCAATTGATTCTTGCACTATTCAATAAGTCCTAAGTTTGTGGATGATAGGCATTATTTCGGGAAGATCGTATATTACTTAGCTTTGTAACTAGATCAATAGTGCTATGACAATTAGGCTACTATTAATATGTAATGTAAGCCCTCGTGAGATAAATGATAAATTATAATCTATAAGTGATGCTTTATGCGAGTTTTGATTAATTGTGACAGGATTAATATGTTGAAAGACTTAATTAAGTAAACCTAGGAGTTTAGGACGAAGTACCGCCTAGCTTACATTCGAAATCCACCAACGAAGTGTGTATCATCATTATAACAAATAGACAAATCAGGCATTTTATATGATTAACTTGGCTAATAATTTTTCCTTACTATCAGCTTGACCTCTTCTTTATTATTTTTGTTTCTGCTTGTGTGTGTTATCTGTCTCATTTATCTTTCACAGGTTTATTAAATCTAAACCTCGTGCCAGGCTCTCAGGCTGAAAACCCTTTTGCTGCGTTAGAATTAGGTTTAATTTGATTAACTTAAGTAATTAAAATACTAATAAATTTAAGTTTTAACGTTCCACTCTTAGTGATCGACACCCTACTTACCAACTAACCTACCATCGATTGGGTAACTGCTCGTTACTGTTTGTTATAGGTAAAGTCGGTATAAAATAAATAGTAAAACTTGATAACATAAATTACCTATACACAACGAAATGCATCACAGATAATGTCCATAAATCGATTCAGAAGGCCATAAAGACCATAAGAAAGGGCTAAGAAGACGCCGTTTCAGAAGGCTGCACATCGCCAACCAACTTAACACTGGTTTGGCACAAAATTAATGCAAGCTAGCCATTGATCATGAAACAATGTCGTTTTTACAAGCGCAAATACGCCGTTGATTCCAACGCTTATCACATTCTGTTTTTTAGGTTCACAACACTTATGGTTGCAATCACAATGTATATGCAACTGCCTTTCCAAATAAGTTTTTGCAAACACCATGGGTGTAACAACACTGTGTAGTGACCTTGCCAAAGCATATTGCAGTAAGTGTTCATCATCACCTCAACAGATTAACCATAAGAAGACCAAATTATCACTTATGATTACCATTATCATTATCAGTTATCAATATTATTGAAGCGCATGGAAAACATAGGCGTATTACATCATACGGTATCACAAAAGTTAAATTACCAAATAAGTTGGTTTTCAAAATTTCAAAATGGAGGTTGTTGAGGCCACCATCTATGGTACTCAACCGTCCTTCCATTTTATAAATAACATAAAGCGACAATACGCGCTAAATGGCATTATTTTTATGATGTCGCAACATTTACAGCCAAAACACATGTGATTGTAACCACAATGTATATGTGGTTGCCTTGCCAGACACGGTTGTAAACATTTTGACCTTCAAAATTGAGGTTGCTGAGGCAACTATTTGTCGCACCCAACCATCCTTCCATCTTCAGACCAAGTATATATACCCCGTACATAAAGAATAGTACTTTCAAGTAACTTATCTGTGCTCAGAGCATTAGATGCATGTCTACAACTGCATAACATATAATTATCAGCTAATGCTCTAAGCACAGATAAGTTGCTTAAAAGAAGTAGAGTTGGCCAATGACTGTGCGGGTAAATCACCTCATTAAACCCTTGCAAAATAGCATCACAACAGATTCAAAATTTGAGCTCGTCAACAACAGACAATAATTTTATGGCACTTGGCTTTTAAAAACAATTCATTCTTAAAAACAACATAGTAATGCTAACCTTAATATCAACATTCTCTTAAAATCAACATAATGTATTTATAAATCAGTACACTTCAATGCAAATGGTTCAAGTTAAACCTATGCCTTAAAAGGCATGACAACATCAACATATATAAACGCGCGACAATCAACTTATTGTCTAAAACATAATTGCATCACTAACAGATCTAACCGGTAAAACACAAATACATGTTTTAGAAGCCACATTAACATGTATTTGTATTGATCCGGGCTAAACCGTCAAGTCTAACAGACTTAAAACAGCTCAGACACAAATACAATGAAGTCCTGGAGAATAGATTGAATTCCCGGGTCGTTTAGTCCCACGGAGACTCAATGGTGTGTTAAACACTAGATCAGATGATAGAATGACCACTAATGATAGCGATCAGAAAGGATTAGATTGAATAATTACACTACTGAAAAAGATTATAAAATAAAGCGACTTAAATACAAATTAAGAAAATTAAAAAGATAAAAGATATTAAATAAACGCTATCACTATTTTTAAAGTGATGAACGTTTAAAACTTAAAACTTAAAACTTACGTTTAAAATAAAATTACGTCTACGTACAAAATAAAACGTGAGTTTAAAGAAATAAAAGGCCTACAAATATGAAAATGGTATTTTTACAATCCTAATAATAAAAGAAATTTATTAGAAAAAGAAAATTATTTTTACAACTATTTATTTAATTATTATTAATTAAAAATTATTTATTAAGTATTTAAAATGTACCAAAATACAAGAAAATACAAAATTAACCTAGAAAATGAAATTATAACTTAGAAAAGTCTAAAATATGATTAAACTAATTTTAAAACAGAAAATATATTTTTTAGACTTTTATATATTTATTACTAATTTAAAACTATTTAAAACTAATTAAAATGCTAGAAAATACTTTTAAACTAAGAAAATTATGGAAAAATACTTTTATGACTTATATATATATCTTAACTTAAGAAAAATGAAAATTATTTTTGGAACTTTTCTTAATTTTTGTATTAAAAGCTAATTAAAAATGATTAAAAACTAATTTAAATTGAGAAAAATAGCAAATAAAGACCAAAAATTATGAAAATTTCAGGATAATTCTAAAATAATATAAGGAATATAAGAAAAATGGAAAAACAGGGGGTTGTTAGGAGGAATAAGGATCTGATGAGGAAGTGCTTATTGAAATAAGCACTTCAATAAGCAAATTGAATCCAAAGGCTACCAAACCAAAAGAGAAGCTCTAATAAGCTAAAGTAACAGAAATGGAACAAGTTTCAACAAGCCCTAACCACTGATAAGCTATATACAACAGATTGGTGTTATGAGATTTTGGCTTAAAAACAGTTCTAGGGGGTAACTTGCAGGGGAAAAATAAGCAATCAATTAAGCTAGAAACTACAAACAATAACTTGGAACTTGTACAAGACCTGGGTGGCTATCAATAAACCCAAGGATGACCTTGAGGAGCTCTAATGAGCCCAATACAAGATCTCGCAAAATCTGTGTAACCTCATGCAGACTGATGCCTGCACAGGGATTTGTACCAATTTAACAAGCTCATTAGGGGCTTAAAGAAATGTGATAAAAATCTGGAAAATTACCAATTAGAAACAAGACCGGTGGAAGTTTTGAAACAACAAGAATCATCGAATTTGACTCGTATATGAGTCCATAAAAATCATCTATCTTGGCCAAAATTGAGGTTTATGCAATTTTGACTTTTGAAAAGAAATGGAGATTGACTTTTCCAACTTTGATATGATTTTATGGATTGATTATGATCTATCTTGATGAAATAAAGCTAAAGCAATCTAGTTCTATGTATTTTAAACCTAAAATGAGCTTTTGATCTTGCTAAAATCCAACAGTGAACTGTTAAGATAATGGACAGATGATTTTGACTTTAGGGAGCTTGCAGACACAAGATTAAAACAGAAATGAGCTTACTTTAACTAAACAAACATAACACCATAAGTTTTATCCACTGCTTAGGTCTCTAGGACAGATTATATGCTCAATCCAAACACCCCTTTAAAACTGATTTGCAAAAACAAATACTTAAACTACTAATCTGCTTAAGACCAATGATCAAGCTACACTTAAATATCTTAAATACAACTGAATAAACACACAAAAACCAATATTGACCACAGATACATCCACAAGCAAATAATGCAAATTGAATTAAAACTTGAAAATGGAAATACTCACTTACATGTGTCCAGATGATGCAGGCCCAAAACAAACACAAGAATCACTAAACTAAATCATTTCCAACCCAAATCCAAGTATCGCTTCTACCCATTCCATTTCCAAGATCCAATGAGACAGTTTGACTTTTATTGACCAAAAGCCAAAATCGCTTGAATCGATATTTAAGCTTGCAAAAAGCTTTGAATGGCTTAAATAAACTTAATGAAGATTAAAATAAACCTTTAAAAATCTTGGACAATAGAATTTAAAACTGAAAAGTTCAACAGTGGACATGAAATTTTGAGACAAATATGGAAACTTAGATAGATAATCAAAAGTGACTTACAAAGGTTTGTAACCTTGAAATTGATACAATGAACTGAAATTACACCATTTTAATTCAAACTAAGACAATAATTAAAAAAAACGACATAAGTAAAAAAAATTTATAAACTAACTACTTCTCTTCAATGCTTCTTTCTTCCTCCTTTTATACCCAAAAGCTTCTCTCTCCTCATCTGAATAGTTCCCACTTGGTTCCAGAGTATTAGGGCGACTTTTGTGAGTTTTGGCCAAAAAAATCAATTTTGGCGGGAAAGGTGAGTTTTGTCAGTTTAGGTTGAGTGAGGAGAAGGGATAAGGTAATAAATGTGTTTTGGATGTATTGGAGGAGGGGGGAGACATAGAAGAGATAAGGTGATGGGGTGGTATGGGATTGCCTGGTGTTGCAGGAACAAGTGGGGAAGGAGATGGTTTTTGGCGCGCTTGAGAGGTTTGACCAATTGTTTGACTGGCCAGGGTTTAATAATCAAAGGGTCAAAATGGTTAAGTGACAAGGGTCCAATAATATGGCAGGGTTCAAAATTGTTGAAAGGGCTTAATAATGACAAGGACTAATTATGCAATTTTCTGAAAATCAAGGACCAATCCTGCCAATTCAACAAAGTTGCTTCCAAGGACTAAAAGTGACAAAGTTTAATAATTCAAGGACCAAAGTTGCCATTTTCAGATTTTCCAGGGACCATTTCTGCCAATTTTGAAACTTGAAGGACCATTTTTGTAATTTTCTCAAACTTTTGATATTTCTCACCAAAGGACTATTTTTGACAACTTATGATTTTAAAAGGACCTATGGTGACTTTTCTTTTGAAATTATGTGCTCAGGGACTGTTTTTGACAACTTTTGAAACTTGGGGGACTAAAACTGCAATTTTAGCAAATTTGATATGTTTTTCATCGATTTTGATATTTTTGCATTTAAAACATATAAAACAACGATTTGTGATATTTTGATCATTTTGATGTGTTTCGAGTGTTTTCGGATGATTTTGCGCTTTATTTTGTACAAAATGATGAGTATTTAGACACTCATCAATCCCCACATTGAGATATTGCTAGTCCCTAGCAATGATTTGAGAAAACATAATGGATTTTAATCTCTTTACCAAAAGCCATTACTTACGGAGTAGCAAAATGTTTCAGTTCAGTAAGAACCATGGTACATCGATAACCATGTGATTTTGAGCAAACCACCGACTTCAACGGATTTGATTTGTCTTTACCGAAGCCGTACCCATACGGACTAGCCAACTCTTAGATAAATTATCAATATTATCTTTGGTGAGTGATTACCAATTATGGTTTTCCATCGCTTTACCACAAGCCATAACCTTGCATGGCTAGCCAACTCTTCACTTTTAGGATATGGTGAGTGAGAACCATACAATTTTGGGCAAATTGCAAGCCATATAAGCGGTTTGAGAAATCTTTACCAAGAGCCGTTTGCTCTGGATTAGCCAATCCTTTAGTCTTACAGACATGGCGGATGATAACGAATGAGTAAGTGTAGAACACTTACTCCAAAAAAAATTTTGGCCAAAACGGGAATTAGGCGGTATAATTACATGATAAAATTCGTGAGAATTCCCCCACACTTAGAAATGAATATTGCCCTCAATATTCAAAGTACCGTGATTAAGCGAAACAAAGAACGAAAAGGGAAATACTACGGCCATTATTTAGAAAGTTTTTTTTTTTTTTTTTTTTTTTTTTTTAGATATATATATATATACATGTGGGCATCACCCCACACTTAGGTGGTAGAAAGGGTAAGAAGTCGAAATATGGGTGAAAACCCATATGGTGTGTCTCTTGTTTTGATTTCAGTCGCTAGCTTGACTCGACCCGTATTCATTTGGTTCATGGGAAGCAAGTGGAATAGACAATCTCCATCGGACTTTCATTCAAGATGTTTGGACAAACATTTGAAGTACGCGAAAGTTCCACACCGATGAGATAAAGAGAGACAGAGACAGACCCGGCTTATAAATGATAAATAAAAATGCCGGGGTCAAAGATAGTGTCCTCACTCCCGAAGGAGTGAAGAAGAGAAGAAGACACATCATATGTGAGGAATGGAAGAAAGATGTTGATAACAATCAAGATCCATTCTTCATCCTCAAATGTAGACATATCGGGAAGAAGGGTGAAGGTAGTATCATCAATAAGCAAACTCTTATGATAGAGTACACCTTCCTCCAAGCCAATATCATCCTCAAGATCAAAATGGAAATGATCATATTCCGGAGGAGATATGTCATGAAAGAGTTCACCGGAGAACTCTTCATGAAGAGAATCATTGGAAAAAGCCTCAAGCTCGGGCTTGTCCAATGTAGAGTCACTATCCACAACGGGATAGGAGATGAAGTGACTTAGCACAAAATGATTCGATCTTAGAAACGAGGAGATTTATATTGAACAATTGTTCACGAAGTATCTCGTCCTCAATTTCGGATCATCGAATCTCTCACTTCCTCTAAGCTAACTAGCTCAGAAGGTAGCTCCTCGACATAATCGATGTCTCCATAGGATAAAGAATCGGAGAACATCTCGACATGATCATATGGAATGTCAAGAGGAGGAGAAGAATCATCATTAAGAGGCTCATCACACATATTATCGGAGATAACCTCGGACTCACTTGGGGTTGGGACAAGGTTCTCAACACTAGACGATTCCATTTCTGGAATAGTGCTAAGAGGCTCGTCCCCATTATGAGAGAGTCTTTGGAAGCAATAATAGGTAAGATAGGTGTGATAGCAATAGGCGGGGAGTTGAGAAATAAGATCGTTCAATTGAGTAACACTCTCCTCGTCGTAATCATAGTATTCCTTCATTTGAATACTATCCTCATCATCATCGTCATCATATCTCGATTCTTATATTCATCTCTTTGAAGCTTACACACCATTCTTTTCATTTGTAGTTTCTTTCGAATCGTATTTCTTGAACTTTGAGGAAGATTACACTCCTCGTAATCATTGAAATGATGTGAAGGCTCGGAAGTCGATGGTGATGGAATCTTGTGGGGTTGGAAATTGTCAAACCGGGAGGTGGAATTTTGAAAATTTTGATTCATCGGTTGACATTCAAAAGTCTCATGAGGAACCCATAATTCTCACAACGAGATAATTGGGAAAATAACTTTCACCAAAGTTCGATTGTAACATGGTTCCCTCATAGACAAGCGGAACCCGTGGTGGACAATCAAAACCGTAATGAGAATCATTCCCACAATACTCGCATGAGTAGGATTCGTAATGGGGCTGTGGAGTAGGTAGGAAAAATCGGGTGTTTCATTTGAAATGGGATCGGGATTATCGACAAACTTGTCTCCGAAACCCACATTGGTACATCATGACAATTTCCACCGTTAAATGGACCTCCACACGGGGAACATGTCAAATACCATGACATAGAAATTAAGCGGATAAGAGGATAAGGAATGGAGAATTAAGCAGTTATAGAGGATAGGAATGGAGAATTAAGCAGGTTTGAGGTAAGGAAATGTAGAATCAAAAGATGCGAGAGGGTAAAGATGGATATTTTGGATTTTTTAAAAACAGGCTATAAAACAAAGAATGAAAATATTTTTGGTGTTGCTAACACTTGAGGAAAGTGTTAATGAACTTTTGATTTTGAAAAAATTTTTACAAAAGATGGGGTATGTGCAAGAATGGATCTGAAAAAGGCTAAACACACGCTAAAGCCTCCCCGGCAGCGGCGCCAAAATTTGATCCGGGCTAAACCGTCAAGTCTAACAGACTTAAAACAACTCAGACACAAATACAATGAAGTCCTGGAGAATAGATTGAATTCCCGGGTCGTTTAGTCCCACGGAGACTCAATGGTGTGTTAAACACTAGATCAGATGATAGAATGACCACTAATGATAGCGATCAGAAAAGATTAGATTGAATAATTACACTCTCGAAAAGATTATAAAATAAAGCGACTTAAATACAAATTAAGAAAATTAAAAGATAAAGATATTAAATAAACGCTATCACTATTTTTAAAGTGATGAGCGTTTAAAACTTAAAACTTAAAACTTACGTTTAAAATAAAATTACGTCTACGTACAAAATAAAACGTGAGTTTAAAGAAATAAAAGGCCTACAAATATGAAAATGGTATTTTTACAATCCTAATAATAAAAGAAATTTATTAGAAAAAGAAAATTATTTTTACAACTATTTATTTAATTATTATTAATTAAAAATTATTTATTAAGTATTTAAAATGTACCAAAATACAAGAAAATACAAAATTAACCTAGAAAAATGAAATTATAACTTAGAAAAGTCTAAAATATGATTAAACTAATTTTAAAACAGAAAATATATTTTTTTAGACTTTTTATATATTTATTACTAATTTAAAACTATTTAAAACTAATTAAAATGCTAGAAAATACTTTTTAAACTAAGAAAATTATGGAAAAATACTTTTTATGACTTATATATATATCTTAACTTAAGAAAATGAAAAATTATTTTTGGAACTTTTTCTTAATTTTTGTATTAAAAGCTAATTAAAATAATTAAAACTAATTTAAATTGAGAAAATAGCAAATAAAGACCAAAAATTATGAAAATTTCAGGATAATTCTAAAATAATATAAGGAATATAAGAAAAATGGAAAACAGGGGTTGTTAGGAGGAATAAGGATCGATGAGGAAGTGCTTATTGAAATAAGCACTTCAATAAGCAAATTGAATCCAAAGGCTACCAAACCAAAGAGAAGCTCTAATAAGCTAAAGTAACAGAAATGGAACAAGTTTCAACAAGCCCTAACCACTGATAAGCTATATACAACAGATTGGTGTTATGAGATTTTGGCTTAAAAATAGTTCTAGGGGGTAACTTGCAGGGGAAAAATAAGCAATCAATTAAGCTAGAAACTACAAACAATAACTTGGAACTTGTACAAGACCTGGGTGGCTATCAATAAACCCAAGGACAGACCTTGAGGAGCTCTAATGAGCCCAATACAAGATCTGCAAAATCTGTGTAACCCCTGTGCAGACTTGATGCCCTGCACAGGGGATTTGGTACCAATTTAACAAGCTCATTAGGGGCTTAAAGAAATGTGATAAAAATCTGGAAAATTACCAATTAGAAACAAGACCAGTGGAAGTTTTTGAAACAACAAGAATCACTGAATTTGACTCAGACATGAGTCCATAAAAAAATCATCTATCTTGGCCAAAATTGAGGTTTATGCAATTTTGACTTTTTGAAAGAAATGGAGATTGACTTTTTCCAACTTTGATCTGATTTTATGGATTGATTATGATCTATCTTGATGAAATAAAGCTAAAGCAATCTAGTTCTATGTATTTTAAACCTAAAATGAGCTTTTGATCTTGCTAAAATCCAACAGTGAACTGTTAAGATAATGGACAGATGATTTTGACTTTAGGGAGCTTGCAGACACAAGATTAAAATGAAATGAGCTTACTTTAACTAAACAAACATAACACCATAAGTTTTATCCTTTGCTTAGGTCTCTAGGATGATTATATGCTCAATCCAAACACCCTTTAAAAGCGATTGCAAAACAAATACTTAAACTACTAATCTGCTTAAGACCAATGATCAAGCTACACTTAAATATCTTAAATACAACTGAATAAACACACAAAAACCAATATTGACCACAGATACATCCACAAGCAAATAATGCAAATTGAATTAAAACTTGAAAATGGAAATACTCACTTACATGTGTCCAGATGATGCAGGCCCAAAACAAACACAAGAATCACTAAACTAAATCATTTCCAACCCAAATCCAAGTCTCGCTTCTACCCATTCCATTTCCAAGATCCAATGAGACAGTTTGACTTTTATTGACCAAAAGCCAAAAGCGCTTGAACTGATATTTAAGCTTGCAAAAAGCTTTGAATGGCTTAAATAAACTTAATGAAGATTAAAATAAACCTTTAACAATCTTGGACAATAGAATTTAAAACTGAAAAGTTCAACAGTGGACATGAAATTTTGAGACAAATATGGAAACTTAGATAGATAATCAAAAGTGACTTACAAAGGTTTGTAACCTTGAAATTGATACAATGAACTGAAATTACACCATTTTAATTCAAACTAAGACAATAATTAAAAAAAATGACATAAGTAAAAAAATTTTATAAACTAACTACTTCTCTTCAATGCTTCTTTCTTCCTCCTTTTATACCCAAAAGCTTCTCTCTCCTCATCTGAATAGTTCCCACTTGGTTCCAGAGTATTAGGGTGACTTTTGTGAGTTTTGGCCAAAAAAATCAATTTTGGCGGGAAAGGTGAGTTTTGTCGATTTAGGTTGAGTGAGGAGAAGGATAAGGTAATAAATGTGTTTGGATGTATTGGAGGAGGAGACATAGAAGAGATAAGGTGATGGGGTGGTATGGGATTGCACAGTGTTGCGAGGAACAAGTGGGGAAGGAGATGGTTTTGGCGCTTGAGAGGTTTGACCAATTGTTTGGTGGCGAGGTTTAATAATCAAAGGGTCAAAATGGTTAAGTGACAAGGTCCAATAATATGGCGGGGTTCAAAATTGTTGAAAGGCTTAATAATGACAAGGACTAATTATGCAATTTTACGAAAATCAAGGACCAATCCTGCCAATTCAACAAATTTGCTTCCAAGGACTAAAAGTGACAAAGTTTAATAATGCAAGGACCAAAGTTGCCATTTTCAGATTTTCCAGGAACCATTTCTGCCAATTTTGAAACTTGAAGGACCATTTTTGTAATTTTCTCAAACTTTTGATATTTCTCACCAAAGGACTATTTTTGACAACTTATGATTTTAAAAGGACCTATGGTGACTTTTCTTTTGAAATTATGTGCTCAGGGACTGTTTTTGACAACTTTTGAAACTTGGGGGACTAAAACTGCAATTTTAGCAAATTTGATATGTTTTCATCGATTTTGATATTTTGCATTTAAAACACATAAAACAACGATTTGTGATATTTTGATCATTTTGATGTGTTTACGAGTGTTTTCGGATGATTTTGCAGTTTATTTTGTACAAAAATGATGAGTATTTAGACACTCATCATGTATCTTAACACGACTTTTAAAACACAAATACCGATTGATGGTATTGTTTTAAAAATAAGTGCATCACTAGCAGTTATAATCGGTAAAGCAAGGCATACCATCAAAAGATAGCATCAACATTTACAAACACTAAACAACCAACAACGGTAAAAACAGAAACCGTACCAACTGTAACCGGTCCAAACGTAGTTAGATCCGTGTAGATCGATCTCGGATCCATCTAAAACCAAGCTGATATGTGGCCAGAGGTACTGTAGAAAAGGTTTGTAGGTAGATCGGGTAGGTGAGAGAGTATAGAATCTATCCACACAAAAACTACGTGGTAAATGAGATAATATATAACATCGCGTTTGACCATAAAGACCATATGAAACCGTAAAAAGGGCCTAATATGACGCCGTTTCAAAAGGCTGTTCATCGTTAAGCAAGATAACGGTCGTCAGGCACAAACTCAACGAGGAATCATCACTGTTCAAAAAACAACGTTGTTTTTGCAAGGGCAAATACGACGTCATTTCCCACTCCATTTAATAATATTTATAATAATACGTGTGTTTTCATGTGTATATGTTTGTGTCTCTATGTAACATTAAAGTTTGATTAGCATATGCTTCACCTATCCTTAGCGGAGCCTTACCTTTCTCTATGGTGTTGCAACAATTTAACAATTTAGAATGTTCAACTTCATGGAGGATCAATTTTTCTCATCGGTTCAATTGAATGTAGGGATAAAATCGTTGAAATTATGAGATCATGCAACACTACATATTATATATAAAAAACGTATACATAATTATAGAAACCCGACGGTACTTCTTGGATTGTGCCAACACCTAAGAAGACTTCTTCTGAATGGCATAATTGGAAGATTGATTCCTCAATCTTCAAAGAAAACTGACTCCTTCTACTCCTTCTTCTAGGATAGGATCGTCGTTGGTCCTTCTTTCACTAATGATCTAATGATCTCCCTATTTTCTAGTACTACCGCTCGTACTCCCTATCTAGGAAGCCACTTGACCTACGGGAGAGGTGCTAGAAGGCCATTTCTTTTTCAAACGGTTGAACCGGGGACCCTGATGAATCGGCGACAAAACTGAATCTATAAAAAAACCCGGGTTTTAAAACGTTGCTCGTAATTACTTGAGGGACTATATGTGTGAGTGTGTGAGTACGAGTGTGAAAACGATGGGGTGTTAGGTGGAGTTAAAACTACCCCTCAAGCTAATTTAAAATGAGGGGCTGTAAATATAAATATCACCATCAGATGAAAGTTAGATCAACGACTGAGATGTAGTGGTTTTCTTTAATTTTTTTTTTGTTTCGTATTGAAATTTTTGTCTTGCCTATAAAAGGAAGCATTAAGTGCTTCATTTCACCATCCGATCTCATTCTCTTCCTTTCACATAATGGTATTCTCTCCAAAGTAATTGTGAGTTAATTTAGAGAGTTTGTAGTATATTTTCTAATCACAAAAGATTAGTTTTGTTAATCCTTGTAACTAGAGAAAATGTTTAATTCCTAGTTTTCGTCATAAGAAAACGTATCATTTCTTGACCGTGGGTTTTACCCTATTGGGGTTTTCTACGTTATATCAGTGTGTAATCTTTTATTATATTTCATATTTTAGTAGTAGATTTGCTTCAATTCGGTGTCACATTTCTCAACAAGTGGTATCAAGAGATAAGGTTGGGCGTGTGTATAATTATTTATCAAAAAGTAGATTGTGATTGTAGCAATGACGGCGAAATTTAAAATCGAAAAATTCAACGGGAATAATTTCTCGTTGTAGAAATTAAAGATGAAGGCTAACTTTAGAAAGGATAAACGTTTAGCGGCCATTGACAAAAAGCCAACTGAGGTGCTCGAAGGCCATTTCTCTTTCAAACGGTTGAACCAGAGACTCTGATGAATCGGCGACAAAACCGAGTCTATAAAAAAAACCGGGCTTTAAAACGTTGCACATAACTTCTTGTGGGACTATTTATGCAAACACTTTAACTGACCCATATCATCTAATCAAACTAACACTTTAAAAAGCGGTTGACTTTTTCTCCCCCTTAAACTCATAAAACCCTAATCCCAATTTCCAACCAAAATCAGCATCAAATACCCAAAATCAACCCACAAATTGACAAACTGTGCATTGGTTATTGAAACTGTTATAAAGAATCAATGGGTAGTAGAAGCAGAGGTAATGGAAACTATACAAACCCATGTTTAACGATGCATCAGCCGTGGGCTTCTTTGCTTGTTTACGGAATTAAACGTATCGAAGGACGATCCTGGCCCTCCCCGATAACGGGTATTTATCGGTATTTTTATTGCGTTTTGATATAATGGATAATGGGTTTTTTACTGATTATTGTAATGTGACTACTGTAACTAACTTTTTACGGGTCGCGATAAGTCCGTGCTAGGCTAAAATAGAAGTGATTACCAGTTTTACTCATGACATTTTGTATTTAGAATAGAAAAAATACTAGATCAGTTATCCCGATAAATGTTATAGTTGGTTTTGGTGTAAGATAATATGTGAAGAACTTGAATATAGTGATAGAACTATGAATGTAGCGTTTATGAGTGCCGCTGCGTGAGTTGTTTTGTGTGACTGTCATATGTGGATTAGATATATCTTAGAACAGGTAATTTAATGACGAAGTAGGGATCGGAGTTAGCGTTGTACAATATCACTTGACTCGTTGGTATTGGAATCTGGAATCAAGTATTAGGTTTGCTAGGCCAAGTGATATAAGTTATAAAGAGGGTGCTAACTGCTAAGTAAGGTGCTTTGTTTAGGCGGAAAATTGAGTATGTAGTGTAACTTGGTGAAAACGTGTTTCAGCCACTTTTGTATGTACAGTTTTCGAAAATTGTAGGATGAACTGTCTTAGCCTTTTTATTGAAATCGTAGTTCTTTCACTATACAGCAGAAGTACATTGCTGAGTTTATGTTTTATGCGCATTGTAAGTGTATGCCTTTTTAATAGAGTCCAATTATTTACAGAATTTCCTCTTAATATATTGCAAGATGTGACTAAAAAGCTTGATCAATCCTTGCTAAAGAGTTTTTTAAACTTTACGATGATTGTATTTTCTATGCGAAGCGCGCTCTATCTTTTATTGCCTTGTGTTTTCTTTTCAGTAACTAATATTTTGGCTTTCCGCTAATGTTCATGATTTTCGTTTGAATTTGAAAGGGCGACTTTGGATTCATGCTGCCGGTAAGGTCCCAGATCCTGAAACAATTAAAGCAATGGAGGACTTCTACAGACAGTTATATGAAATAGATGGAGTTACGGATCTCAAGTTTCCAGAACATTACCCTGTTTCACGGCTTTTAGGTTATCTAATTATATACACCTATCCTATTTATGTGTTTTATATTTTTATTAACCGTCAAAATGGAGTTTGATTGCAGACTATGTTTTTTGTGCACTTGTTGATCTGTTTGTTAAGTTCACTATAACATGCAAATGTGTTGTTGATGCAGGTTGTGTTGAAGTGGTTGGATGTTTAAAAAGTGAAGAGCTTGCATCATGGGAGGATGTTCCTCAAGGGGTAGGCATATACGCCTTTATAGTTGACTTCTTAGCGTCAAATGATCAATTTACTTTGCTTAAATCAGAAGTTGCAAATAAGTGTACATTCTTTTTAAGTTTAATTTCATGTAAGCATTTGATCTTAGTTATGAATTCTCTTTATAGGTGAGGCTTGAAGGGCTAACGGCGTTTTGTTGGCTTTGTGAGAAACCACAGGTTTGCTTCTTGTTTATTTTCTGTTTATTAAATTTTGTGTTTAGTTTTTAATCATTCTTCCCTAACATCACTGTTTTTAACAAGTTACTTGCTAAACTCTTTCTGCAGAAATTACTAATACCATTTGAAATGCGTGGATATCAAGGTGTTTATAATTTGGAAAGAAGGGTAAGCATGAAATTGTTTCATTAAACACCAAACAAACCTCTATGTCGACCTGTTAACCAGTATTCAAAACATTCTTTTACATTGAATTGGCAATTTTGACCCATTTATTTATGAATGGGTCAAATCAGGTGATGTTTTATCTATGAAAAGCAAACTTAAAATGATTAGTTTAAAAGCAAACGGGTCAAATGGGCTAAAACCAGTCAAGAGTCTTAACCTTTTTAATCAGATAATATATAACTTTCCTAATCATAGTTGATATAGCACTCCAAACGATATCTACTGTTTTGTTATGTCGGCCTATTCATTTTGCCTCTGTTAGTTTGTGGGAGACAGTTACTTAAACTTCTTTGCATGGTCGAGCATCTCCTTTGCATCAAGTTGCCCTTATCTATCTTTCTATTTTTTATTTTTTATTTGTTATCCGTTTTTTATTTTATAGGTTCTTGAGGGAGCCCTAAGAGGTCTTTGTCCAGTTGAAGCACCATTACCGATTAAGTTTCCTTTGCCAAACCCACGGAACCCTTTTTCTTTGGCGCCAGGGTCACTGGTTAATGGGCTTAACAAGGGCTCAATCAAATCTAAAACAGACGAGTTCATCTCCAACCCTTAAAGCAGCCATAGCTGGTGCAAGAGCCGCTGCAACACAGTTCTCAAAGAAGACCAATAACTCACCTACAGTAGTATTCCAAGGCCAAGGATCAAGAACAAGGAGCGGCGCCAAAGAAGGTGTCCAGATATTAGATAATGAATAAAGTTGCCGAGAATTCTGTTTGTGCTTCTAGTTTAACATTTTAGGCTATTGATATTGCTTTTTTTTTTTTTTTTTTTTTTTTTTTTTTAACGTAATAAGAATAATGTGTAACATATGGTTTGTGTATGAATAATATGTACAATATGGTACAGTAATAAAATGCTTAGAAAAATTTGATGGTGTTGCAATCCTAACCCAGTAACCCTCTCGTGATTCTAACATAGCGTGAACTTCTGTTGGTGCTTAGTGCTGTTTACTATAAATTGTTGTTGATGCTCGCTGTTGTGTCTCATCATTCTCATTGTTCCTTCTCCTTTCTGCAAATGCAATGTACTGTTCGTGAATATGTGATGTACCTAGTAATTTATGTGGTTCATTTATACGGAATGGGCAAGAACAGGTTACAAATACTGTTGATTTAAATGCAATTTGATTTTGGTGATGTAAATGACAAATGATGGATTTGTGTTGTCTACATAGGAAGTACAATGAAATTTCTACCTATTTTTAAGATATTTAAAAAATTAGTAATAAATGGATCATATCCATGGTGAGCAGCAAAAGTTGATATATCTCAAATTCTGTAGATTGATAAATCGATCATGTATTTATTTTTCTATTAAAATAAAATAAAATAAACCTTCTCATTTTTTTTTTAAAAATTAAATATCTTATGACCGTTAATCGTTCTGCGAAAAAATCATCTATCATGACGAAATTAAATTAACTTTACATAGATATGCACTTTTATATATTTTAACGATTTTTTTCAAATTTCGTAGGAAAAATCATATATGATTTGTGAAAATCATGTGATTCGATTTTACAAATTATACATGATTTTGCAAATCATATGTGATTTGTAAAATCATATATATTGAAAAATCACATGTGATTTGATTTTACAAATCACATGTGATTTTGAAAATCATATATGATTTTACAAATCATATGTGATTTTACAGGCGAATTTTGAAAAAAAAATTGTCGAAAATATGAAGTGCGTATTCAGAAAGATAATTTAATTCTCGTCATGATAATATTTTGTAGTTTGAATATTCTGGTTTGTGAGATATGTTGTTTTTAAAAAATGATAAAAATGATATTTTTATTAATTTTAATAAAAAATAAATGACTAAGATTGATTTATTAGATATATGAATAATATGAGATTTATATTGATCTCAACTCATCTATGGTAATCAGCTTGATTTGAGACTTGATTAGGCTTAATTGGGCTTGGTATAAGAGAAAACTGATTGGGCCAAATTCGCTTTTGTGGGTTTTCATTGGGACCTTTCACAAAAAGATGCAACTTTCCATTATGATAGTTACACAACATAACGACACTGAAGAGTAGGGGTGAGCATACGACCCGAACGGATTGGAACGATCGTCGGATCGACCGAGACCGGTCTTGACCGGACCGGACCGACCACATTCGGTCCGGTCCGCGGTCTCGATTTTTAGGCTAATTCGGTCATCGGTCCGGTCCAGACCAAAACCGACGAATTTGGGCTAATTTGGCTTTGTTGGACCGGACCGACCGACCGGACCGACCTGAACCGAGACCGAACCGACCACATTCGGTCCGGTCTCAATCTAAAATTTTTGCCGAAATCAGGTCTCGGTCTTGACCGGTCCGGTCCGGTTTTTGGACCGTGCACACCCCTACTGAAGAGTAATGATTCATTGGAAACGTTTCATACAATATACAAATGGCATTTCTGGTCTCTTCAAGATAACATAAAAAAAATAGAAAATTACATCAAACTCCATTATAAACCCTTTTTAGATTCGCTATATTCAAATTTAATATCCTGAATTGATTATTGTATTTTCAAGCATAAATATAGGCTTAATTTGTTTTTAGACACTACTGGCCTTAATCGCCTTGTAATATTTGATAAGGGTGTTGATACTCACTCCATTTTATTTGATAATTACACCATTTTGTACAAGCTATATAGCACATCGTACAACATTGTAATGCACAGATTGTGGTGAAAATATAAAAAATTGATGTGAGTATCACCACTCATTTGATAATCTTATTATACAGTTTGTACGGTGGTAACTAATCTTTGACACAACCATCATACCATACGTAATTGAATAACCAAATCCTCTCTCACTTCTGTTTGGTACCTCTCGTCGTAATCTGCGAACATTTGGCTAGTTTCACTAATAAAGCTAAACAAATTATTAATTCAACATCAAATTATTACATATTACATATGTTTACATTTCACAATCCATTAGTCATGCTACCATACCAAGCATGCCTTTTTACCCACTCCTCTGGGAATGGTTTATTATGAACACTTGTATAAAATCCATCCTCTTTTACTAGCCAATGACAAAAATCGCGTCGAGTGAAGTTAAAAACATGACTGTCATAAAGATTAATTGCTGTAGAGAGCGAGTTCCACCAAAACTGGCCCTTATAGACCAACCCTCCGATATTATCACAAAACTCCGAGGTGTAAGTTTCCTTGTAAAAAAGTGTATGAAGTCCTTGATCAGATGTCTCGTCGGCTGTGATAGGTGTCTTAACGTTAGTATTCTCGCCTTGAATGTCGTTAATAATCTAAATCCTCCAATGCCTTACACCCTTACATAGAAACAATTAGCATCAGAAGTTGAAGGAGAAAATGAAAGCGCAAAAACAATGAGAATGAAAAACCATGTTATTGAAGTATTCATCTTAAATTTGTGTTTTGACTTCTAATTGTTTGATTTCTAATTATATGAAAAATAGGAGAAACATGTATTTATATATTGGTCTATCAATATATTATAATTATCATTTCATGAAGCTTTAATTATATCTCTTTCTAAAGCCATATCTTAAAATCAGTTCACTCCTTTGGTTGAATTGAAGTAAATTAGTTCCTCCAGAATGCAGACATACAGTAAATAACTAAAGTGTACTAAACAAGGATTCAATACACCAAGATATATATGCCATGCAATTAATGGTTTTTTGAAAGAAATTTCATTGAAATACAGAGGAAATTATAATTTCTAGACATCTTACGGTGTGTTTGCTTCATTAAGATGTTTTAGGTCTGAATCTGACTACCACATCTTTACCGGTAAGAGGTGGCTAGAAAGTCTAATTCTGAACGAAATAATGTTGTCTGCTTTTGTATTTGATGTCCGAATGATTTTAAGTCTTTCGTTTACGCAATTTATATAGGGTTAATGGCATATAATAGCAACGTCTTTCCCATTTGTGCCATTATCGACACTGAACCCAAAAAATCTGCAATCCCATCCAACTTTCAAATTTTGTTTCATTATCGGATCGTACTTTCTCATTTGTTCAAATATCGGATCTGACTTTAAAAAAATCCACAATACCCATCCAACTTTCAAAATTTTTCATTATCAATTTTTTTCAAATTTTCATTATTATCATAAATTTTTTCATTATCATTTTGTTTTATTTGCTTTGTGTATGTCGTTTGGTCCATCTTAACTTCTTTCTGAAGAATGAATCCATCCCGAGCCTACAATACACAATATTGGGTTTTTTGGATCTCATCAGCAAAAGAACCGAATTTTGGGATCTTCGAGAGAGGCCGACAAACAACATTCTCTCATATCATCACCACACCCTTTTGATTTGCTATACTTCAAGGGAGGGAGATTAATGATCTGAAATGTAGTTGGGTGCCAATAACAAAACAACATTCTCGCATACTTTTTGGTCATTTTACCTCGTTAACAATAACAAAGCTAACCCAAACACGAAGCATGGGCTTATGAAATTAATTACTTTATCTCTTTGATGACAATTTTAATCGGCCAGGCTATGTAGCCTAGTGGCAAAAGTCTTGTAACTATCATCGTGATATCATCATGACAAATGTGAGAGAAGTGTAGTTATATTTCTGCAGGTCAAACAACCCATCAACGATAATGAAACAAAATTTGGGTTCGTGTCGATAATTAAACAAAATTTAAAAGTTGGATGGAGTCTTGTGGTATTTTTTTTTAGTATATGATAATGACACAAATGAGAAAATGCGTTCTTATTATCTTGAATTAACCCATTTATGTATTAAACCAACGATGCGATAATAAGTAACTTATGTAAATATAAAACAAGACTTTTTATCATAAATATAACATAATTAATAAATATAACATAATTAATAAACCATCAAATATATTAACAAAAGTCTTCAATATCTTATCGAGTAATTAGAGGCAGTAAGACAAGTCCCCCACCTCTTACTGAGTAATATGTTATATGTCTAACTTGCTCTGACTTAAAAGAAAAAAACAAGCAAACAAAACGTCTACCATCCTCTTACTGGTAAGTGTAAGAGGGTTAGTAAGATTTAAAAAAAAAAAAAACAAACACACCCTTAAAATATAAGAAGATTGTTATCTGAATGATCTCATACGCGCGCTCACACTTATGGTTACATTTGTACACGACGAGATTTGAAGACATATCTTTCACGTTGTAGGAATCTCTATATTCCAAGAAGAAAAGAAAAAAAGTTTGCAGCAAGAATTAGACAATAAGATAAAGATACACTTTGCTTGATGTTTATTTGTTGAAGTACCCCTATAGAAAACTTATCAGCTTAGCTAGTTTATGATAATTGGAGAGGAATAAAAACATATCACGTACCTTAGATTTAGTTAGATACACACATAATCACAGTATTAAATATATTAATCGACTCTTTAACTTTAACTTTTACTTTCTCATAAGTCATATTTAACCCAAAAGCAACATTATCTCAAATAAATAAGCACTAATTTTTCAAAGGTTGCGTATCAAAGTGCCTAATCAAGCAATTACGCTAACAACCCATTCTATAAAAATAATATCAAGTCTTATGACCGAGTGTATTAAATGCTCCTATACGTTGTTGCAGGTGACATTATTTGTTCTATAAAAAATAATAATGTGCTTTTTCACAAACGTAGTTATAAAAATGTTCTATACCATTCTTTTCGTCATTTTCTATCATTCTTATTAATCCTAACTACTTATAAGGATAACGAACTCTTAATCTCTTAATTTTGTTTTATTGAAAATTTTAAAGACACGAAAAAAAAAAAAAGGGTTAAAAATACTTTAGCACATACATGGTGTTTATAACTGGTTTAATACTTTCCAATATTCTTTACATGCAACGAGATTTTTTAGCGGGGATAGTTATAATGATACTTTGGTTACCCAAACGTTACACAAAACACGTGACCAAAATATCATTATAAATATATGTCTTTATAAAATCCCGTTGCTATGCACGGATAGTCGTCTATTTTCTTTAACGCTTTATTACATTATATGAAATATCAAATATAAGTTAACACAAAGAGTAAGAGTTGTTGACAAGGTGCAAACTGCATAACAAAAACAATGCGTTTTATTGATCAAAAAATTGAATTCATATAAACTCATTTATCATCCTTTGATCAATATGAATATATGATATATAGTTTTAATACATTTGAACAAATACAACATAGTTTTTAAATGGTTCTATACCTAAGCTTTAGGTATATGTCAACCACATATTCATTTTTCCTTAGATTTTAATGTATGTTAAGAGATTTTGTTATTAAAAGATTTGCATGAATAGTGCTAATCTAATTTTGTTTACGGTGTGTTGTTGGTATGTGATGGTGACAGAGAATCAATAGAACATATCTTTGTTTTTTTTTGCAAAAGTTGCTCTTGACATTTGGAAAGAGCTATTCCTTGATGGAAGATCTATGGTTTACCATCATCTCCCTAGATGATGTGTTCTCGTCGGCAGACTTGGTCTAATATCTACTAGCCAATCGATGTAGTTTGATGTGATGGTCCATGCGGCAACATGGCATTTAGTGTCTGCTATTTTACTATTTATGAGTTTAAAATTTTTTAAATTAGAATTTAAGTAAATACTACTTATAAAATATAATATACAGTTATATAAAGCACAATTAATTTTAAGAATCTTATTTCTTACATACATCTGATTAATACACCACATCACTAATATATATTCTACATAAAGACAATGTCTGAATCTGAAATAAAACTAAAAACACTATTTAACACATCTGATTAATCTGTGATTTAATTCACCCTTTCACAAAAATATCTGATTTTTAACCACAATATCTGAATCTAATTAAGCGTTCAAAACATAAATCGAAATCCGTGATTCAAAACAAAATAACATTTGTTCGCCGGAAAACATAAATCTAAAATGACATTGTTATAAACTAAAGAGGGTGTGATAAACCCGGTTCCGAAAATTGAAGATCACCTCAAGTGAATTTACTACCGGATAAGGAATACGTTTGTTGTTTTCCCAATAACATCAAATAAACTTTTTTTAGGCACGCAATTGTAAAATAAATCTTCTCGTTATGGATAGAACCACATTAAATCTTCGTAAGTTTTCCTAATAAGTGTGATCCCATATTCATTTTAATTAGCCTTGGTGCAATATGACACGATTTTACAAAGATGCAAGCTTGGGTACTCGCAGTTAAGAAGTCATTCACACGTCATAACAATATTTGATGATCACTTCTTGAAAAACTGCCAATAGAAACAAAAAATTAGCAACTATCACTAATCATTGCTAAATTTAACATTAGCAACAAATTTATTAACGAAGAGGTTGCCATAATGAAATCTTATCTTAGCAATTGAATATTGTTGATAATTCCATTGCTATCGTTAACATTTTAGTGACAACTTTGACTAAAAATTCTTTGCTAAATTGGTAAAAATATTTATAAATGAAATTCAAGTGTTTGTGCAGTTGCATTATATTTTTTTTATGCAAAGGTGAATTATATTAATCATCAACAATGTACAAACATAAAGATTACAGACTATGATTTGGATAGAATCCAAATCACATACAAAACACAAAACACAATATTAGCTGATATCTGACAAAACTACATAACAAGTCTGATGAAACTGATCTCGGATATTCAATACAAAACAGAGCAACAAGACTTCTGGATCGAATTCCTTTCCTGAATTCACTTTTTGAAAGCACCTTAACCATCTAGCTACATTTTCATACTCCTTCCCACCAAGATCATTCAACCAACCAGTTGTATTATATTTTAAAGTAGGTATATTTCGTATTTATAACTTTAGCTATCTTGATGGGTTATCGTTAATGTAAATGCTTAGTAAAAGAATCATGCATCTATTCAGGTAGTGGCTACTTTTTGTGTAACAAGCTTGTTTATTTTATAAACTTACAGGTTTATATGTTTATATAAATGGTGAAAGCTAAATATATGCAATATAGTTTTTCAAAACAGACGATGTACGGAATGAACTTTGAAAATTAACATTGTACGTAAAATACTTTCAAATTTTGAGCGATGTCGTAATATGACCGGGAACTAGTAGGTTACTGGGTCACAAAGTTTGAATTAGCGAAATGGTCCACAATGGCTTGCGTTGACTTTCACCGGTGATCCTTTAACTTCTTTTTTCGGTTAAAAAGTTCTGATAATGGTCCTATGGTTATTAACTTTCAGTTTAGTCCGTTTTAAACTTTTTCACTTTTTTTACGTTTTATCCGTTTTGTCCATTTTTCTTACGTTGTGTCCGTTTTTCTTACGTTTTTATCGGTTTTCATCCGTTTTTCTTACCCTTTTTTATATTTTTGTCCGTTTTTATCCCGTTTTTCTTAAGTTTTATCTGTTTTCTTACGTTTTTGTACTATTTCAACATATTGAAAATTTTTTCAAAAAGAAAATAATTTTGAAAATAATTTTTCCAAAAAAAAAAAATTGAAATTTTTTAGCAAATTAAAAAGAAAAAATTCCAAAAAAATTTTGAAAAAAAAAATTGGAAAAAGAAAATTTCCGAAAAAAAATTAAAAAAAAAAATTCCAATTTTTTTTCGTAAATATTTATTTTTCAAAAAAAAGAAATTGGAATTTATTTTCTAAATTGTTTTTTTCGAAATTCTTTTTACAAAAATAATTTTTTCGAAATTTGGACACATTGAAAAAAAAAATTATTTTCTAAAAAAAGAATTCCAATTTTTTTTTTTCGTAAATACTTTTTTTTTCAAAAAAAAAAAATTGGATTTTTTTTCTAAATTGTTTTTTTCGAAATTCTTTTTAAAAAAATATTTTTTTCGAAATTTGGACACATTGAAAAAAAAATTTGAAAAAAATATTATTTTAAAAAAAATATGGAAGAAATTTTTTTCGAAAAAAACAATTTAGAAAAAAAAAATTCCAATATTTTTTTTCTTTTTTTAAGTATTTACGATTTTTTTTTTTGGGAATTTTCTTTTTAAAATTTTTTTAGGAAATTTTTTTTTAAAATTTTTTTGGATTTTTTTTTTCAAATTTGCAAAAAAAATCCAATTTTTTGTTTGAAAATTTGTTTTTCAAATTTTTTCGAATTTTTTTTTTTCTTTTTGAAAAATATTTTCAAAATTTTCAATATGTTGAAATAGGACAAAAACAAACAAAAACGTAAGAAAAACAGACAAAATGTAAGAAAAACGGACAAAAATGTAACAAAAGCGGAGAAAAAAGGATGAAAACGGGCAAAAACGAATAAAAATTGACAAAACGTAAGAAAAATAGATAAAAACGAACAAAAATCTAAAAAACGGGTAAGAAAAGCGGAAAAAAACGGATGAAAACCGTTAAAACTTAAGAAAAGCAGACAAAGCGTGAAAAGCGGACAAAAGCGGATAAAAGCGTGAAGAACGGGTGAAAAGTATAAATAAAGACTAAATCGATAGTCGATAACCATAGGACCATTCGTAACTTTTTAGCGAAAAAAAAGTTAAGAGATGGCCGGTGAAAGTCAAGGCAAGCCACAAGGATCATTTCTGCCAATTTTCAAACTTTGTGACCTGGTAACCTACTAGTTTCCGGTCATATTATGTAATGGACGGGCGAGGAGCTTTTCGCCGGGGACACCATGTCCCCGGCGAAAGTCACTAAACGACAAAATAAAATCTGACGTGGCACATAAATACGCTGACTTGTTACGGAAAATTCAACGGATACTTTCTGCGGGGACATGTCCCCGGCGAAAGTAAGTTTGATTTTTATTAAACCTTGACCGGATAGTCAAAATTCAACGTAAAGTTTCTCCGGGGACGTGTCCCCGCCAAAAGTATTTTCAACTTTTATCAAAATTTGACCAAAGTCAAAAGCATGTTAATTGTTTGCGGGAAAATTCCCGCCAAACCTTTTCCCGGAGACATGTCACCGGCAAAACCTGCTATTCAGAAAAATTACACTTTATTGCAACTATTAATACATAACTAAAACCCCGATGCTTGGATAGTCTTTTCATTACGTAAAAACCCTAAATTATTTTAAAATTAAAACGACATATCTTTAGTTCCATCGTCTGTCGTTACAAAATATCTGGTCAAAAGAAACGAAGACTTGAATTTTGAGCAACTGGGTTGTATCTCTAGGTTATCCAACGCTTGAGATTTATTAATGAGACTTGACGAGACTTGACGAAACAGAGTAGATATATAGTTATGGGAAAAACAAAAATATTAAATTTATGATGAATTAATATGGTTCTTAATTCGTGTTTGTTAAATGTGATATTGTTTCTTCAGTTTCATTCTTTGAGCATATGTAATTTAGTATTGGAAAATGGGTGTTTGGACACCATAATCTGGTTAACTAAGAACATTGTCAGCTTTACAAATCCAGCATGTGCTTTGATTTATAAAAATACTTGACACATACATACTACAAGAACAACAACAACATCAACAACAGCAACTACAAAAACAACTACTACTTTGATCAGCAACAACAAGAACAACAACAACAACAACAACAACTACTACTACTACTACTACTACTACTACTACTACTACTACTAATACTACTACTACATACGAAGATTTTCCATGTCACCTAACATTTCAAGTAATGCATCCGACCGACATGCGTGGTCGTCAAATCCTTGCCATTTCAAGTCGGCCTCCAGTGACCTTACTCTTGTCTCTAGCACATGTTTTGTGATTCCAACAAGCTTATCCTAAGATCTTTTTCATGGCATTTCGAGCACTCTGTTGGTGCGAGATTGTTCTTAAGTACTCGTCAAATGCATCCTTCACATAAAATATCCGCACCCATTATCTTTTACGGTCATTTACATAATAAGAAAATTATAAGAGATTACAACCCAATTATTTGTATATTTACATAAATAGGAAATGTATGATTGTTCATCTTTGTGGAGGACATGAATAATATTGTCGTCGAGATGAATATTCTATGTGATATTCTTAATTTTGTATTTCTGCTCCACAAGAACACATAAAAGGATTAAATGACTCCATCTCTGGTTTTGAAATTTGTGTGAATATAAGAGGTTGTAGGGTTGAGTGGTTTTGAGGATAAGATTTGGTAGTTTTTGGTGGGATAAGATCTCAAGTTTTCTTTATGTGATATATAGAGCAGATCTAGTAGCTTTTGGTGGGAAGTTTTGGCGCCATGTTTTTGGTGAGAATTCTTGGCGCCATTTTTTGGTGGGAAGTTGAGACCAGTAATAATAATAATAATAATAATAATAATAATAATAATAATAATAATAATAATAATAATAATAATAATAATAATAAATGCACTTATACTTGGTTGTTTAACATGATCACGTATACCAATAGCACCTATAATCGCTCGTTTAACATGATCGTATACCAATAGCACCTATACTCGCTCGTTTAACATGATCGTATACCAATGCACCTATACTTGGTCGTTTAACATGATACGTATACCAATAGCACCTATACTACGCTCGTTTAACATGATCGTATACCAATGCACCTATACTACGCTCGTTTAACATGATCGTATACCAATGCACCTATACTTGGTGGTTTAACATGATCGATATACCAATAGCACCTATACTCGCTCGTTTAACATGATACGTATACCAATGCACCTATACTTGGTCCTTTAACATGATACGTATACCAACGCACCTATACTTGGTCGTTTAACATGATACGTATACCAATAGCACCTATACTCGCTCGTTTAACATGATACGTATACCAATAGCACCTATACTCGCTTGTTTAACATGATACGTATACCAATGCACCTATACTTGGTCCTTTAACATGATACGTATACCAATGCACCTATACTTGGTCGTTTAACATGATACGTATACCAATAGCACCTATACTCGCTCGTTAAACATGATACGTATACCAATGCACCTATACTTGGTCGTTTAACATGATACGTATACCAATAACACCTATACTCGCTCGTTTAACATGATAAGTATACCAATGCACCTATACTTGGTCGTTTAACATGATACGTATACCCATAGCACCTATACTCGCTCGTTTAACATGATACGTATACCAATGCACCTATACTTGGTCCTTTAACATGATACGTATACCAATGCACCTATACTTGGTCGTTTAACATGATCACGATAACAATAGCACCTATACTCGCTCGTTTAACATGATCGTATACCAATGCACCTATACTTGGTCCTTTAACATGATCGTATACCAATGCACCTATACTTGGTCGTTTAACATGATCACGATACCAATAGCACCTATACTTGCTCGTTTAACATGATCGATATACCAATGCACCTATACTTGGTTCTTTAACATGATCGTATACCAATGCACCTATACTTGGTTCTTTAACATGATCGTATACCAATGCACCTATACTTGGTCGTTTAACATCATACGTATACCAATAGCACTTATACTCGCTCGTTTAACATGATACGTTTACCAATGCACCTATACTTGGTCCTTTAACATGATACGTATACCAATGCACCTATACTTGGTCGTTTAACATGATACGTATACCAATAGCACCTATACTCGCTCGTTTAACATGATCGTATACCAATGCACTATACTTGGTCCTTTAACATGATCGTATACCAATGCACCTATACTTGGTGGTTTAACATGATCGATACCAATAGCACCTATACTCGCTCGTTAAACATGATACGTATACCAATGCACCTATACTTGGTCGTTTAACATGATACGTATACCAATAACACCTATACTCGCTCGTTTAACATGATAAGTATACCAATGCACCTATACTTGGTCGTTTAACATGATACGTATACCCATAGCACCTATACTCGCTCGTTTAACATGATACGTATACCAATGCACCTATACTTGGTCCTTTAACATGATACGTATACCAATGCACCTATACTTGGTCGTTTAACATGATACGTATAACAATAGCACCTATACTCGCTCGTTTAACATGATACGTATACCAATGCACCTATACTTGGTCCTTTAACATGATACGTATACCAATGCACCTATACTTGGTCGTTTAACATGATACGTATACCAATAGCACCTATACTTGCTCGTTTAACATGATACGTATACCAATGCACCTATACTTGGTTCTTTAACATGATACGTATACCAATGCACCTATACTTGGTTCTTTAACATGATACGTATACCAATGCACCTATACTTGGTCGTTTAACATCATACGTATACCAATAGCACCTATACTCGCTCGTTTAACATGATACGTTTACCAATGCACCTATACTTGGTCCTTTAACATGATACGTATACCAATGCACCTATACTTGGTCGTTTAACATGATACGTATACCAATAGCACCTATACTCGCTCGTTTAACATGATACGTATACCAATGCACCTATACTTGGTCGTTTAACATGATACGTATACCAATAGCACCTATACTCACTCGTTTAACATGATACGTATACCAATACACCTATACTCGCTCGTTTAACATGATACGTATACCAATGCACCTATACTTGGTCATTTAACATGATACGTATACCAATAGCACCTATACTCGCTCTTTTAACATGATACGTATACCAATGCACCTATACTTGGTCCTTTAACATGATACGTATACCAATGCACCTATACTTGGTCGTTTAACATGATACGTATACCAATAGCACCTATACTCGCTCGTTTAACATGATACGTATACCAATAGCACCTATACTCGCTCGTTTAACATGATACATATACGAATGCACCTATACTTGGTCGTTTAACATGATACGTATACCAATAGCACCTGTTAATACAAATAAGCCGTAAAAACGTTTATTTATATTTTACGATCTTCTAATGTTTTGTCGATAACAAACGTAAAATCATTTTAACGAAACTAATAAAATACGTAAATGGTTTGAACTAATAGTTTCTAACACATTCACATTTTCACATAAAACACTAAAACAAGTATAAGTGATTTTATTATTTAGTAATACATATGTACAACAACTAGTGTTTACATATTTGGGTAAAATATACACATAACTATTATGTAGTATATTGGGTAATATAAATGGGTAGAGACTTAAGTATCACAACCCATTGGGCAAATACATTGAATGTAGTTGGGTACAACCCAAAGCCCATAACCCATGGAGCTTGACCCGTAACCCATTGCATGACATCATGCTTATATCATACAAGGATAATATCCATAACCCATGGATCAACCCATACCCAAGTGACCAAGTGCATTGCACTCAAAAGATACATTGTATCTAGCTAAAGATCCATGGTTCAACCCATGACCCATAACCAAAATACCCATGGGCAAGAGGCGTTCCACGGATCCCTAGCTTTGTGCTATTGGATCCCTTGTGGTAGGATTCGTGGGATCCGGAGCGATGATTTTTTCTTCTATAAATAGTGAGCCATTTCTTCATTGTTTCTCACCCTTTCTAACACACTTTCTCCACGAGTTAAAACTCACTAACCTCGGATCCAAGAGATCTATGTTTGTAGTTTTGTTTTGTGTGATCTTTTAAGTGCCTCTTAAAGGCAAGATCACCACCTTTGAAGTCGAGCAAGCTCAAGTCCATGAGTTGCCATGCTTCCTCATCATCAAGGCTCTTGAAGTCTTCTTGTTGATGATTCCTTTCTTTCTTCAAAGAAGTGTAGTGTTGAAGACATTAATGAAAGATGTCTCAAGTGTCAAGGCGAAGATATTAGTGAAGGGTATCTATCGTCCATATCATAAGCACTTGTGGTAGGTGCTTAGAAGTCAAGACTAAACATTAGTGAAAGGTTCTTAGAAGTCAAGACACAAGACATTAGTGAAAGGTGTCTTGTAGATCTAGTCAAAGGCATTAGTGAAAGGTGCCTTAGATGTACATTCGATATGGTGTGTTTCGATGTACAAGATAGACTAGTATTAGATCCAAGGATATTGATATCCTTGATGATGTTGTAAAGGTAGATCTCCTTTGGGATTAGTCATTGGTGTAGTGTGGTAGTAGTTCCTCCATTGCAATGGAACTAGGTGCTTAGCCTAGTACCTAATAAAGGGTAGGCGAGTTTGTGAAGGTGTAGTTCACCTTGGGTGAAAGAACTAGGTACTTAGCCTAGTACCTTATAAAGGGTAGGCGGCGTTGTGTAGGTGTGGTTCACCTTGGGTGAAAGAACCGGTGGTTAGCCTAGCACCGGAAAAAGGGTAGGCGACGTTGTGAAGGCTTCTCCGCCATAAGGAGATTGGTGTAGTGTTTACGAACTCTCAAGTTGGTGACTCGGGAGTGGAGTAGGGCAAGGAAGGTGTCCTTGTGGCGAACCACTATAAATACTCGCGTTGTGGTTTTGTGCTTCTTACTCTTATCTTTTCATTACTTACCTTTATATGCTTGTTTATCAACATCCAACACACACATCCAAATAGATTGACATAAGTCGATCTAAATAGATTAAAGGAAGTTTTAATTGGCAAAACTATTCAACCCCTTCTAGTTTTCCACATTGGCATCGAGCTTCGTTACCAAGTTTCTTGAAGTATATTGTACTTTAAAAACTTTATACGATCCATGGTTAATTGAAAACTACAAAGAAGGTTTTCATAAAATAAAACCATGTCTTTTAAAACTATATGTTTGGATGTTGATTTGATAACAACATTTTTTTTACTTTTCATTTAATTGCACTAATCTTCTTTGTCATGTTGATTAGTCAAGTTCATACCCACCAAGCTTTAGGAGTCGCTTGGTAACAAGAATACCTTCCTTAAGAAGGTATCTTAAACGAAGGAGGCGGGAATCGTCTAAGTGACATTTCTTTGTGTCATTTGTAAAGATATTCCTAAGTGCGCTAGAGGTATGATTTTCTTTTATTTTGCTTGATAATTAAGTATGCCTATTTAGGTATTTATATGATTATCTTTTGTGCATATACATGTTTTACATGAAGCTTCATTAGGAAGCCTTTTTCTCACATACGTGTTATATTTCTCGTCTAAAGTCGTGGTATATGAAACTTATGTTTTGTTTCTTTTAATCCAATAATAAAACGAAACACAAATTTCAAAAATTCCTTCTTTCTCATAAATACTCCCACCGTCAATCACTCTATCCTCACTTTTTCAAATCTTCCAATTTCAAAAATTTCTCTCATTTAAAACTTCATCTTCCTCTCCATTTTCGTCTCAACCGAAACCAAGAAGGACCATCTTCAACATGGTTTACATCGCCCTCGTGCTCATCGCCTTAACACTCATCGCACTTGTGTTCCCTATGATGATGTTCACATACGGAGACATTTACTTTGTGTTGTTAATCTACATTGGGGTTATATACCCAATCCTTTGTATCATTCTTAGTATTGAAATGAAATATTACTAATAATCTAGTTATCTAGACTATTATGTATTTATCATTCTCTCTTTGTTTTATGTCTTTCCTTAGTGATAAATTAGAAGTCATGTATGCATGTTAAAAGAAAATGTAGGTTAAAACACATATCTTGGTATAAAACTATGAGATCTAAAACCTATGCTTTTCATAAAATCATTTACGTAACTATAGATCTCTGGATCCGGAAGTTATACTAACCGGATCCCTTTTGAAAAGGAACCGTGGGATCCGAATCCTCTTGGAGAACAGTTTTTCATGCAAATTAAAAAAAAACCACTTTTCTTCCAAAAAAAATAATGCTCCACTAGAATGTCAAAACCATAAGTGAGTCAAGTGTCTTTCTTGTTAAAAACATTGTTAATAAAAATCTAATAAAAACGTTAGATAATCTTTGATTGACCACAAACATCACTTTCTATTAACTCGTCTTTTCTCTAGATTCCACTATGTCGCATTTAATACGAGTTTGATTTTTCACTCACAAGCTTCTACACCTCAAACATCTCTCTTGAGCCCAACACACCGAGCAACCACGTTCGTGGGTTCAATAATCTCGAAACGCGTCATTTCCACGAAGGACGTATTGTAGACACTCCTCTACAATTCGAAGAAGATATCAATACCTCCTTCCGAACCATAGGACTATAATGTCTTCTCGAAATCAACAAGAAAATATGTCCAAGGTTCATATTGGAATTCTTCCGGCAAGTCGAACTCATTCGTAACGAGGATCGCTCTCTCTCTCTCTCTCTTTGGTTTTGGATCAAAAACCAAAAGTTTATCCTAACCCTTGGGCAATTTGCCAACATCCTCCGAATTCCCAATCATGGACAATGTGCCTTCACCGAAGATTGGTCTCTTGACTCTCTCTTCAACTTTCGTGAAGAAAATAGTCCGTATTGCTCTCACATTCCTTCCCCGCAAGACTTGATTCACATATTATGCAAACCCAATCACTCCAATCCAAACATCATCTACACATGGGATATTTTAGAAGAGTACAAGCCCCTTGCACTCATCCTACATGAAAATGTTTGGAGCCTTAGAAATCGAAAATCCTTCCGCTTGTTGTGCTCGCATAATGTATTGTTTGCTAACACAACAACCATACAATCTCGCCTACTTCTTTGCAAGGCGGTGTAAATCTTCAAGGGTCCAAGAACAAACTTATTCCTTATGGAATGTTCTTGAAGCGCCTTTATCATAACCTCATGTTTCATCATCCTTAATTTCAAAGTCCGTTATGCGTACTTGTAAACAAGATGATGGAACCTCTAAACACATCCCTCATGAAGGCGTTCTTCATTCCGAATCGGAAAACACTCATCAACCATTTGATGATCCTTGAAACGAAAACACTCAAGCAACTTAGTAGTCTTTCAAATAGGATCAATCCTTTTCTACTCGTGCTTTATCAATGTAATCCAATTTCTTTCATGAAATAAAACATCTTACATTTGATATCTTAGTATTAGAACTCCTTTTAGACTATCCTTGAGATATAATGCATTGTCAAGATCATTGCATACCTTTAGTAAAGGACTGCTGACGGATGGGCGGATCCCAAAGTTTGTGCTAGGCGGATCCCTACACATAGGGAACCGTGGGATCCGACAAGCGTAAAATGCAATTGCAAGCATTGTATCTCAAACATATCCATTGAACACCTCACACCAAGCTAAACATAGTGTCTTAAGCCAAATTAAGTCCTTATCAAGATAGGTAGATCCTTCCTACTCACACATAACTCACCTAGATCACACTCTAAGGCGCTTGTAGATCTATCGTTTCATTTTTAATCCATTACTCTTCCGCTCTTAAACTCACTTTTTAATTTTCACTTGATTTCTCATTTAGCCTTAGAAATCTTTCGATTATGGCAAAATTGATCATAAAATCATCCTTGCCTCAAAATTGATCAAAGTTGATCAAACTCAAGTTTTCCCATCTCAAAGCTTCTAGGATATTTTCCAAAACACTATCCTAAGTCACAAACTGATCTCTAGGATCATTTAGTTTCAATTGACACTCTCATCTTTAGTGTCATCCTTGCTCATCCATTGGTACTCTTGAAAGTTCCAAATCCTTCCATAAAGACAATCATTAGCTACATCACTCATTACCTTCAAGTACTTAAGCACCCTTCATTTAAGACACTTAGGAGGACTGAAACACTCAAGATGATATAGATCTTATATCTTAGAAACATCATTTCCACTCTTTCATAATCTTCGAGAGCGGATCCTAGGATTAGCCTAGACGGATCCCTACGAGGAGGAACCGTGAGATCCGGATGACAATTTATGTCAAACATTGCTAAAACAATCATTTCAACTCATCTTCCTAACTCAAACACTCCATCTCATCTTAAATGAGTTCCTAGATCAGTGCAAACTACGAAGTTGACTCTTGTGCATGTTAATCATCACATTCCAATGAATCCTCGTGGCTTAAGGCTTAAATGCACTCGCCAAATCTCTTGGTTTATAAACCACTTTGTTAGGACCTCCATAGTCATCACTCTCATCCTAACTTTTAGCACTTTAGAAACCCTTGCAAACCTCTTGAAATCATCTCATTATGAGGAAAACCCCAAGTAGTAACTTATCCACCAAAGAACCACCCATGAAAGGGCTCGTGTCATACATGAAATCTCTTGAACCAAATCATCAATGGTCAAGCCAACAAATGATAGGATCTTTACTCAACCAATCAAACCAATTCTTAAAAGGATATTACCCACAAAACTACCTATGCCAAACACTACCATACCTCCTAGGCCAAACAATATCATCTCCACTAAACCATCACCATTGGTTCCTAGAGCTATCTCTTTTACATCCCCACTATCATCACCACACCTCTACAATTTAGAGGACTTGTCTCTAGGCCGTCTCATCCGCTTCACGACAACATTTTTCTCATTACGAGGAATAATGTTACAAAATCAGGTGTTGAGTCAACACTTGCTCCGGCTTCCTTTCGCCCGTTTCCATCATATAATCCCATTTGGATTATGAGAAATCATCAAAGTCGACCACCCGACCATATGGAAGTTGACACTTCTCTACCGACCATCATTCTTGGTCGAGACATTCTCAAATGCGCCTCACCAATCCCTCCATCGTTTGAAGCTCCACAAGCCATTTCATTTCTTCGCATCAAGCCATTTCATTTCTTCCACCACCACTACCTAGCCATAAAAGACAATCATTAGCTACATCACTCATTACCTTCAAGTACTTAAGCACCCTTCATTTAAAACACTTGGGAGGACTGAAACACTCAAGATGATATAGATCTTAGATCTTAGAAACATCATTTCCACTCTTTCATAGCTCACGAGAGCCGGATCCCTAGGATTAGCCTAGGCGGATCCTCCGAGGAGGAACCGTGGGATCGGATGACGGTTTATGTTAAACATTGCTAAAACAATCATTTCAACTCATCTTCCTAACTCAAACACTCCATCTCCTCTTAAATGAGTTCCTAGATCAGTGCAAACTCTGAAGTTGACTCTTGTGCATGTTAATCATCACATTCCAATGAATCCTAGTGGCTTAAGGCTTAAATGCACTTTCCAAATCTCTTGGTTTATAAACCACTTTGTTAGGACCTCCATAGTCATCACTCTCATCCTAACTTTCAGCACTTTAGAAACCCTTGCAAACCTCTTGAATTCATCTCATTATGAGGAAAACCCCAAGTAGTAACTTATCCACCAAAGAACCACCCATGAAAAGGGCTCGTGTCATACACGAAATCTCTTCAACCGAATCATCTCTGGTCAAGCCAACAAATGATAGGATCTTTACTCTACCAATCAAACCAATTCCTAAAAGGATTATACCCACAAAACTACCTATGCCAAACACTACCATACCTCCTAGGCCAAACAATATCATCTCCACTAAACCATCACCATTGGCTCCTAGAGCTATCTCTTTTACATCCCCACTATCATCACCACACCTCTTCAATTTAGAGGACTTGTCTCCTAGGCCGTCTCATCCGCTTCCGCCGACAACATTTTCCTCATTAGGAGGAATAATGTTACAAAATCAAGGTGTTGAGTCAACACTTGCTCCGGCTTCCTCTTCGCCGTTTCCATCATATAATCCCATTTGGATTATGAGAAATCATCAAAGTCAACCACCCGACCATATGGAAGTTGACACTTCTCTACCACGACCATCATTCTTGGTCGAGACATTCTCAAATGCGCCTCCACCATTCCCTCCATCGTTTGAAGCTCCACAAGCCGCTCCAGTTGATCCTTCGCATCAAGCCATTTCATTTCTTCCACCACCACTACCTAGCCATGACAAAGATTGCAATCATTGTCAACATGTTGAAAGTTTGATACATGAAGTACGAGAAGACCAACGTTTCATGTTCTATCATCTCCTCGAACGTTTCGACCAGATTAAACCTAAACAAAACTTGAGCTAGAAGAGTTTAGTGGTGTCCTAGCATCAAGCGATAGTTGGTTTAGAAATTCCTAGTCATGTATTTTCTTATTTTCTTAGTTTTTAGAGTCATGTATATCATAACTCTAGTTTTATTAAATGGAATTACATGCTACTTGTTATTTTCTGAGCATATGATTACTTTGTATTCATATCTAATTTTGTGATAACATTACTTGTTATATCACCTTTGTTGAAATTAATCGACTAATACGGATCCTCGAATTGCCTAGACGGATCCCTATTAGGAGGGAAGTGGGATCCGTGAAGACAGAAAGATATTTTCTACTAACTTGGACCACATTTGCAGGAAATTGTGAATTATACTTGCTTTTTAACCTTTGTTTTGTAGTTATTCAATTTACACATGAAGACTTTGACATCCTAAAGCTAGGGGAGCTTTATGTCAAAGCAATACATTGAAAATTTCTTGCAATACTAGGTTAACATTTCGTGACATCCCCTTGCAAAATTGCAATCATCAAGGGGGAGCACATTCGTCACTAAGGCGAAATCTTTTGCAAACTTACTTGCAAACAAACTAGATTAGTATCACTTTCTTGACTCCACACATAGGGATAGACTCGTCAAGGGAGTAAAGGCGAGATCCTTTCCAGTTACTTGCTCTCTCCTCTTTTTCTTTCACATGTTTTCTTAAAAACAATGTGTTGCTTTTTTCAAGGCTCCTTTTGTTTCGACAAAAGGGGAGAAAAGTAAAAACTATAAATTCAAACTTTTACAATTTTACCTTTTCCTTAAAATAATTTTATATTTTGTTATCAACAAAGGGAGATTGTAAATACAAATAAGCCGTAAAAACGTTTATTTATATTTTACGATCTTCTAATGTTTTGTCGATAAAAAACGTAAAATCATTTTAACGAAACAAATAAAATACGTTAATGGTTTGAACTAATAGTTTCTAACACATTTACATTTTCACATAAAACACTAAAACAAGTATAAGTGATTTTATGATTTAGTAATACATATGTACAACAACTAGTATTTACATATTTGGGTAAAATATACACATAACTAGTATGTAGTATATTGGGTAATATAAATGGGTAGAAACTTAAGTATCACAACCCATTGGGAAAATACATTGAATGTAGTTGCGTACAACCCAAAGCCCATAACCCATGGAGCCATAACCCATTGTATGACATCATGCTTATATCATACATGGATAATATCCATAACCCATGGATCAACCCATACCCAAGTGACCAAGTGCATTGCACTCAAAAGATACATTGTATCTAGCTAAAGATCCATGGTTCAAACCATGACCCATGACCCATAACCAAAATACCTATGGGCCAAGAGGAGCGTTCCACGGATCCCTAGCTTTGTGCTAGCCGGATCCCTTGTGGTAGGGATCCGTGGGATCCGGGGAACAGAAGATTTTTCTTCTATAAATAGTGAGCCATTTCTTCATTGTTTCTCACCCCTTTCTAACACACTTTCTCCCTGAGTTAAAAACTCACTAACCTCAGATCCAAGAGATCTATGTTTGTAGTTTTGTTTTTGTGTGATCTTTTGGGTTCCTCTTATAGGCAAGATCACGAGCTTTAAATTCGAGCAAGCTCAAGTCCATGAGTTGCCATGCTTCCTCATCATCAAGGCTACTGAAGTCTTCTTGTTGATGATTCCTTTCTTTCTTCAAAGAAGTGTAGTGTTGAAGACATTAGTGAAAGATGTCTCAAGTGTCAAGACGAAGATATTAGTGAAGGGTATCTATCATCCATATCATAAGCACTTGTGGTAGGTGCTTAGAAGTCAAGACTAGAAGCATTAGTGAAAGGTGCTTAGAAGTCAAGACACAAGACATAAGTGAAAGGTGTCTTGTAGATCTAGTCAAAGGCATTAGTGAAAGGTGCCTTAGATGTACATTCGATATGGTGTGTTTCGATGTACAAGATAGACTAGTATTAGATCCAAGGATATTGATATCCTTGATGATGTTGTAAAGGAGTAGATCTCCTTTGGGATTAGTCGTTGGTGTAGTGTGGTAGTAGTTACTCCATTGCAATGGAACTAGGTACTTAGCCTAGTACCTAATAAAGGGTAGGCAACGTTGTGAAGGTGTAGTTCACCTTGGAGTGAAAGACCTAGGTACTTAGCCTAGTACCTTATAAAGGGTAGGCGACGTTGTGTAGGTGTGGTTCACCTTGGAGTGAAAGAACCCGGTGGTTAACCTAGCACCGGAAAAAGGGTAGGCGACGTTGTGAAGGCTTCTCCGCCATAAGGAGATTGGTGTAGTGTTAACGAACTCTCGAGTTGGTGACTCGGGAGTGGAGTAGGGCAAGGAAGGTGTCCTTGTAGCGAACCACTATAAATACTCGCGTTGTGGTTTTGTGCTTCTTACTCTTATCTTTTCATTACTTACCTTTATATGCTTGTTTATCAACATCCAACACACACATCCAAATAGATTGACATAAGTCGATCTAAATAGATTAAAAGGAAGTTTTAATTGGCAAAACTATTCAACCCCCCCATCTAGTTTTCCACAGCACCTATACTCGCTCGTTTAACATGATACGTATACCAATGCACCTATACTTGGTCCTTTAACATGATACGTATACCAATGCACCTATACTTGGTCGTTTAACATGATACGTATACCAATAGCACCTATACTCGCTCGTTTAACATGATACGTATACCAATGCACCTATACTTGGTCCTTTAACATGATACGTATACCAATGCACCTATACTTGGTCGTTTAACATGATACGTATACCAATAGCACCTATACTCGTTCGTTTAACATGATACGTATACCAATGCACCTATACCCGGTCCTTTAACATGATACGTATACCAATAGCACCTATACTTGGTCGTTTAACATAATACGTATACCAATGCACCTATACTTGGTTGTTTAACATGATACGTCATATATTTTTAGACTTTGCCGTATCGCCGTGTCCGTGCAACCTAAGTTAAAAGTAATTAGATTAGTTTTATAATTTTTAGGTTAAATTTAATTATATAATTTTATAATTTATTATTAATTCTAATTATTTAAAATGATAATTTTAATTTTATAATAAAACCTTTTCCCGAGGACATGTCCCTCGGGAAAGTTTTGGCGTAAATTTTCATTTTCCCTCCTCACTTTTACTTTATCCCGCCATCATTTTCCACGGGACTTGTCCCCGGCAAAAGTGTCGCTAGAAGACAAAGAAATCTTTCACCGGGGACTTGTCCCCGGCAAAAGTGGAAAGGAAATATTAACCTCAATTATTGACAGATCTGGTCTCACTCGGAAAAAAAAATGAAAAGCTAACTCGTCTTCCTCCCTGTCACCACCACTCCCTCACCACCGGCAACACCACAACACCACCACTCCCTAACCACTAATAATTCACCACCACCTCCATTGCTACTCTCAGCACTAATACTTCACCACCACTGCGTTGTCTTCCCCTCACTCGCACCACTGTGCACCATGCATCTCAACCCCTCTCATTGTTTAATTCTTTCCTCAAACCCTTTCATTGTTTGATTTTTTCTCTTCTCTTCTCATTTCTTACTCTTGATAGTGGTACCACATTACAACCGAGGTTAATTTTTAATATTTTCAACTGCTTTTAATTTTGTTAATTTGTTTTAATTTGTTAATTTGTGTTAATTTGTGTTAATCGTTTTAGTTTTGATTTTTATTAATTTTTGTTAATTTTGTTTTTGGTATAGTTCTTCTTTGAGACACAAGCCGATACCGAAGCCGATGCCAAGACGAGAACCAAGCCGAGACCACAACGCACCCGCTCTCCGGACCCACAACCGAGGTATTTTTTGTGTTTATGTTTGTGGCGGGGACATGTCCCCGGCGAAAGTTTATAGTCATTAATTTGTGTTTATGTTTTTTTAGAAATAGCCTAATAACAAAAATATAGTAGTTTCAAGTACTCTCACTATGAACGCCATAGAACTTGTTTCGCCTATCACTCCACAAGGGGCGTTTGTTTCGGCTTATAACCGGCTTATTAGCCCACAAGGGGCATTTGTTTCGGCTTATAACCGTAGACTAGAAAATGCGTGGATTGTTTGTGTGAGAATGCTAATGTGTGGATTGTTTATTTCTTATAAATTTTTTTAATCCTGAAATGCTTGCTTAGCTCATTGATAATCCACTGAGGATCATTGTTTGTTTCGGCTTATAACCCGCTTATCAGCCCACAAGGGGCGTTTGTTTCGGCTTATAACCGGCTTATCAGCAGCCCGAAAGGGTCATTTGGTTTATCTTTGTCAAGCAATGACCATAAAGGTCGTTTGGTTAACAAAGAAATGAAAGGGTCATTTGGTTTATCTTTGTTAACGCAGAGACCGGAAGGGTCGTTTGGTTTATCTTGTCAAGCAATGACCCGCAAGTCGTTTGGTTAACAAAGACCGAAAGGGTCGTTTGGTTTATCTTTGTTAACAATGACCGAGAAGGGTGCGTTTGGTTAGCTTATTTTTTCATTTTAGCTTTTGTGCACTAGTATAACTACTTTGCATAAAAATTTCATAATTTTCCGTTTGCATTTAGTATTTTAATAATTAATTTGCTTTATGTATATTGCTAACTATTTTGCTTCTTGATACGATTCTTTGTCGAGACCGATTCTTGAGCCGAGACCGAGCCGTGTCGAGACCGATTCTGACGACCAAGCGGCGACTACAATAAGGTTTTAATCTTGTTATCGGCTTATATTTCACGAGCTTCAATTTTCCAGCTTATTTGGAGACTTGTGGGCTTATATAAGTATATTATGGTATAATAAACTTATATAAGCTGGAAAATTGAATCTTATGATTTATAAGCCGAAAAACAAATAAGCTCATAAGTTACAAATAAGCTCATAGTATTGTATGGTATTTGATTGTGTTGAACTGTTGTAAATGATTTTAGGACTTTAGTGATTAATTTCGGAAAGTCCCCGTCCGAAGTTAATCATCCTATAGAAAACCCGTCTGAAATTAATTTATTAGAAATTAATTTTGGAAAGTCCCCTGTTTGGGATTGCTTTTTGAATGTTTTGTCTCATTTAGGATATGAATGCGTATAATTGATTTACTATTTGTGAAATTTTCGACAGTGTTTCTCCTTTACTCCTCGAATATGTCTTTAATGCACATATTTGGGGAGTTGAGGAAATCTTTTGAAATTTTCTCAAATAGTAAATTCAATTATACGCATTCATATGAGACGAAACATTCAAAGATGAGTTAGGATTGCCTTCCATAGTTGGATTAGGTGAACATTTTAAGTTTATATAATTATTTGTTGCTTTATTAAAACGCAGTTATGCCAATTGATAAAGTTGGGTCTCACTAGCACGTACAAGAGAGAATTCTTAGTTGGTCTTAAAGCTTTACGCAAGCATTGCAAGCCCTTGGTGAATATTGATGGGAATATAAAATGTCCACTGTGCTATTTGTTTAAACGTAAACCGGATAAAGCACAATTTTGTTTGACCACATACCCATGAAAATGGTTTGGGACCATAGTTATACGAAATGGTATAATCATGGTGAGCCGGATGGCGAACAACCGTACACAACACAAGACACCACAGGATGAGTGACATGGTGAGTTCCTTCATGATATTGGTCCCAATAACGAACCGGATGATCCAACTCAAGGAAATATTGGCGAGACAAGTAACGACGCAATTCCTCAACGTAATGAGTATGAGGAGTTACTTGCCGCCAACGAAAAACTATACCCACTGTGGTGGATGTCTTCATTAGACTTTTGGCAAAGATTACGCACATCAAGGTCAAAGGTAAAGTGAGTGACACCACATTTAATGAGTTCTAACTTTATTCAAGGAAGTTTTCCGCCCGTTCTAGGATACAAGATGCCATCGTCATACTATGAAATAAAGAAGACATTTAAAACTATTGGGTTAGGATATGAATCGATACATGCTTGTGTAAATGATTGCTTTTTATATCGGGCGCGAGTAACGAAGATTTGCAGACTTGTCCGATCTGCGGCGCTAGTAGATGGAAAGAAAAGAACACCTGGGAAGAAAGTTCCTAACAAGGTGTTGCGTTACTTTCCTATCATTCCTAGACTACAACGTTTGTACAAGTCTAAACACACCGCAAAACATATGACTTGGCATGCGTCTGGGCGATCTATGGAGAACGGTAAGATCGACACCGGTTAATGGTCAAGCATGGAAGAAATTTGACATCAAGTATTGAAGGAATTTGCTAAAGAGAAAAAAACGTCCGGTTAGGGTTGGTGGCGATGGTTTCAATCCGTACGGCAACCTTAGTCGATCATACTGACATGTGGCGGTCATATTAACCACATACAATCGCCTCCACGGATATGTATGAGAGAGACTTCTCTTATGTTGACATTGTTAATTCCGGCCCCAAATCACGGGGAAGGATATTGATATTTACACGAGGCCTTTGATTGATGACCTAAAGATTTTATGGAAAGATGGAGTCATGACTAAGGATCTTTATTACGAGCACAGATGCATGTAAAGCGGCGCTTTATGGACTATCAATGACTTTCCCGTCAAGTAGTTTGTCGGGTGGAGTGGGCAAGGTTACATGGCATGTCCGACATGTAATGTAGACACTCCTACTATCGCATGTTAAACAAAACCGCTTATGTTGGTCACGAAAGATTCTTAAGCATGAACAATAAATGGCGAAGAACATAAAGGCATTCTATACAGAGGTGAATGTCTGAGACCCTCCTAGAAAATTTACCGGTGATGACATCTTGGATCAACTAAGAAGATTGCCTAAGCGTGTCCGGGAAACATCCAAGATATGGGGTGCAAAAAAAACGTGATCAAGATCGCGAATTGAATTGGACAAAAATATGTTTTCTACGAGCTAGAGTATTGGTCTTTTCTTACACTAAAACACAATTTAGATGTCATGCATATCGAAAAAATATGTGTGAGAGTGTGTTGGGTACTTTGTTAATGAATGACAAATCAAAAGATACCAACAAGGCAAGACAAGACTTACAAAATTTGAATATTCGTGATTGACTTGTGGCTCGTCAACAAAGGAAGCGGAAGTGCTCTAAGCCTCATCCTCGTACTCTTTCACAACGAAGAAAGAAAACTTTTTGTCAATTCATTAAAGGTATCGTTTATTTGAAAATTTCTTTGTTCGAATTAATTCGCGTATTCATTTCGACAACTTATTCTAATATCCCGATTTTTTCTTAATTCATCAAAGGTGTTAAACTACACGATGGGTTTGGATCTAACTTCAAGCATAAAGTGACCGACAACGATAGCAACATAACAGCTTGAAGGCTCATGATCATCACATAATGATGCAACGGTTGCTTCTGCTGGACTTCAAAATTACTTGAAGGACCAAACCACATAACACCAATAATCGAGCTTTGTTCATTCTTCAAACAAATATGCGCTCGAACTTTGATGGTGGATGACATGTTGAAAGCTAGAGCACAACCCATCAATATTTTGTGCGCTTTCGAGCAAATATATCCTCCGACTTTTTGACATTATGATTCACTTGTTATTCATCTACCGGAAGAGGCTATTGAAGGCGGTCCTGTTTACATGAGGTGGATGTATCCATTTGAAAGATACATGAAAAAGCTCAAAAATTATGTCGAAATAAAGCCAAGCATGAAGGTTCAATAGCGGAGGGTTATATTGCGATGAAGCATTAACTTCTTCGCATTATTTTCGGGTGTTGAGACGAGATTTAATCGTCCCGACCGGAATAAGGACGGTCCAAGGCCAACAAGTCAATTTGAGGTGTTTCGATCGATCTGCAAAAGAATGGTAAACATTCATTAGTTCGGTTTAAAGCGACACAATGAAGCAAGTAGTATGGTACGTACTACACAACAATCATGAAATAGACTCAGACATGAACGCAGCATAAGAGGTACGTTTTATTTCAAAATTTGTTTCACGTAAGTTGTTATTCGACGACTTATTCTAATATCATGAACATTTACAAGGCATTTCTGGCGAGACTTGGAAGAAGGGTTTCTCACTGGTTTGAGATGAAGGTAGACTTATTGTATGTATTACCTGTATAAATAACGACTATTACTCATATATATCTATTCTTAACTTTTTCATAGATTCGTGAATTAAAAGTACGAAGGACCTAAGTTGTACCGCGAGTTATTCGCTTTGGCTTGTGGACCATCATGTCTGCAGTCTCGATCAACTCTTGCGTAGTCAACGGTGTCAAGTTCATCAGACACGATCGTGATTTACGTCGTTCAACTCAAAACAGTGAATTTCAACTCCTAACCACGATGGAGGAATGCATTATGGCCATCTTGAAGAAATTCTTGAGTTTTCATATATTTCATTCAATGTTGTGTTGTTCAAAGTCAAATGGTTCGACACTAATAACAGTAATCGCCTAAAACGCTGTACCTATAGAAACAACATTACGAAAATTATGACCGATAGAAGACAACCAGGATGTTGTATATGACAACAACTCATCACATATCACACTCTCTCACGAGTTGGATCGGTTGGATTATAACATTATAAATATAGATGTTCAACCGGTGAAGTTGAGGCACCACCACCAATTATCACTATTGTGGAAGACGAAGATGATATTGATTATGATGATCACGTTCCTCATGATTTAGCATCCGATGATGATGATGACCACGAGAATGAAGATGATGAAGATGACGATTACTAATAATGTTGAATTTTATGTTGATGATGTGGGAGATTAATCTCGAATTGTAATTGGTAGAACAACACTTAATTATTTGAATGAAATTGTTATCGAGTGGTTAAATGTGTTTATTTATTTGTTTGTTTATTTATTGATTTATTTATTATAATTATCTTGTTGATATATACTGTTAAATGTGTTTATTTGTTTATTTATTTATTTATTTATTTATTTATTTATTTATTTATTTATTTAATTATATATATGTTTCTTCACTAATTTCTATATTCGTTTAACAGATGGCAGATGTTGTAGCTAGGTCTCACGGTGGCCATGGAGGTAATTTGCCACCTCGTGGTCCCTCGAGGAGGATAGGCACCAATTGCTAGCGTAAGAATTTCTGAATTATTTTTCAATAAACTGTATTTGATTACATGTTATTTTAAATTGATAAAATGTTATTCTATGTCATCATCACTTGAATTTGATTACTTGTAGGCTCTAAATCCAAAGTCGCCAACCCAAACGCCAAAACGGGAAAGGCGGGAAGGTGGTGCGTGGTCCCACTAAGAACACGACACTCAAGGCGAAGGGGCACTGATGGTCGTCTGTGTCGATCGATTTTCGGGTCAACCAGGAGGGTTTTGGACACACGTGGGCCCTCACTCTTCTTGGTTCTCCAACTATGTTGGGGAGGTGTTACGGGACTCGATTCCCATGTTTTGCGATTCATGGGCTAAGGTTCCCAAACGGCCAAGGCCCACATCCATGAGCATCTACACGTAAGTTTTTTTAACCTTTATTTTTTTAATTATTGTGTTTATTTATTTAAATTTGTATATTTATTCAAACTTGTTTATTTATTTAAATTTGTATATTTGTTTATTTATATTTTATTGCAAGACTACTTTGATCTCGACACACCTTTGTCGGCCGAATGGAGAGCAGATTGTTGACGATGTCGAGTATTATCTCCAAAACGATCGACGACAACAAATATAGGTACAAAAAGATAACTTTACGGCGGTGGGTGGAGAAAATTGAGGAGATCAAAAGAAAGCGTCCAGAGAACAAGACGCAAGAGGAATGAGATGCATTGGTAAATTTATGGATCGACACTTTATAATATATAATAATAATAATTCATTTATATAATAGTTTTTATAATTTAAAATACGCAGGTTAAGCTTTGGACAAACCCCAAGAAGCAGAAGATCTCAGAGGTGAACCGACAAAACCAAATGGCGAACACGAGTTCTAGCCTTCACGGATCTCGATCGTATGTCGCTATTCGCCATAACTTTGTAAGAAACTATTTAATCATTTTATTTATATATATACATGGTGTTGGGTGTGTCGTTATTGATTTTATTTCTAAGCAGTTGACCAATGAGGTGAGGCGGCGGTTGGAGAAGACTTGATAGAGCTTTTACCGTCGGAACCATACGAGGCGATGTCTTTGAGTCCCGTTATCTTAGGCTAGATATGTAAGTATAATTTATTTTCAAAGTCACCCATTTTGATGATATATAATGCATCACGACTTATATATTACTTTTCTTGTTTTTTGTAACTAAACGAACGAGATGATGCGGATGCGGGAAGAGAGCACCTCCGATGGGACTCGCATGACCGACCGTGAGATTTTGCGTCATCGTGATTGGTGGTAAGCAACGCGGTCATATTCCCCGTGTAGGTCGGTCTTACCCAGCGGTGGAGTGAAGAAGACCTTTAGCGCTTCCCGACCTCGTGATGCGGCGGATGTGTCCTCAATGCGGAAGCAGTGCGAAAACACACCGAGGAGCTCGCTACGGAGGAGTCGGATGGACCAGGTCGTGGGTTTGTGAGGACATTGCCGGGTTGGCGGGGAGCGAATCTGATCCGCCCGGGATCAAGTGCTACTCCACCGTGGGTCGGGATCCGTGCTACTCCATCCGGCGAGTCTAGAGATACCGGGACGGTAATGGGGTAGTGGGGTTTGAGATGCCGATTTATGTTACTTTAACACATTTTGGATATGTTTGTAGAGAATAACATGGATTATTATGTCGTTTATGTGTATTATGTGCTAGGATTCCCGTAAATGGATTATACGTATAGTTTTGGACCATTTGCGGATAGGTAGTTTTGGATAGTTTTGTAGATGATCATGCGTTAACGGTTTAGGAATCGTTTTGGCGATTTTGGAAAAAGATAACTATGTTAGCGATTGATGGGTATATATGATATTATGTTTAGCGAATTTGTGTTATGATTGGCATATTAAAACAGGTTGTGACATTGGTAAAACAGGTTGTGGCATATTAAAATAGGTTGTAGATTTTTCCAAAAATTTCGGAAAAATGAAATTACCCATTTTGCGACAATATTCGCATAGTGGGTCACTAGTTTCTTAGAAGGTTCAAAAGCATATTTCAATTTACAACTTTCCCGGGACAAGTCCACGGCAAACCGAAACACAATAAGAGCCTCACGCTTTTGCAGGGACAGTCCCCATGAAAGAGTTTAACTCAACAAAGGTTACACACTTCCCGGGACATGTCCCCAAGAAACGTGTGCCACGTCGGACTAATAACGTAATTAGGGTACTTAAAGTAAAGTCCAAAATAGTTTCCGGGACGAGTCCCGAAAAAATAGATGCCACGTCGACATGTTTGACCGGCGACAATTGGTCATGGGACCCACATGTCCCCGGTAAAAGTGGTAAGCGTCCCGGAAAAGTATTCCAGAAGGTATTGCCGGGGTACTTTCATGGGGACATGTCCCCAGAAAATGTTTCGCAGGGACATGTCCCCGCGAAGTCTCTAAATTTCGCTATGAAAGCGGCGATTGTTGTAGTATACGTACATCGTTCCAAATTTGAAAGTATTTTGCGTACAATGGTAATTTTCAAAATTTATTGCATACATCGTCTGTTTTAAAAAACCATGTTGCGTATTTTTAGCTTCGACCCTTATATAAATTGAATATTATCAACACACAAATAGCGTATTTTTGTTGAAAATCAATTTAATAATAATCAAAGATCGCTGCAATAATAGCAAAATATAGCAACGCAATTAGTCGCTGCATGGTGAACGTATCTATTGGCAACAAAAGAAGTGTAGTTGCTAAAGCTAAACTTTGTTACTAATATCAACAACAATTTATATGGTTGCTAATTACTATTAAATTGCAATGAATCTGTTTTTGGTGCTATCTATAGAAATAACAACGACTTATCTTGGAAATGAAATTCACAACGACTTGAAATTAACTACGCTGTTAAATAGCAGCAACCTGGCAAAATTAGTAATGATCTATTGATCTTCATGTTAGCAACGATCGATATAGCAATGACCTTAAGTCGTTGCCAATCCACTGCTAGCATCTCTTTACCGAATTTCGGCAATTTAGCAGCGAAATCTAGCAGTTGTTGTTGGTAGTTTTCTAGTATTGGATTTACTTCATTATTACCAAAAATGTTTTTGGAATCTTCGTATTATCCATAGAACTAGTAAAGCCAGCGATTTAGGCCTTAGATATTACATGGCCTCGAAAGTTTAAACATACAGTTTAAAGACACGGTAACATTTACATGAAAATACAAATTTTGTTACCAAATGTCGAAAATCCGAGACAACCAGAAGCTTTAACAATAATGCAACCAACTTTTAGAGTGTCACTTTGATGGCCTTTATCAAGAAAATCTCTTTAGGCCCTCAAATCATTGATACGAACCTGTTTGGAACTTCAATTCAATTCATGCAATTGGTGATTATCAAACATAGTGATGATTATCTTTAATTTACGTAAAAATTTGTATTAAACCCAGATAAAGATTAGGCAGACAATATCAAAGTTGTTGAACTTGAGTTTATAATCAATCGTCGGTGCAGTGGTATAATTAATGGTTCATGTTACGCATATATCTACATGCATGTGTCCGTAATATCGATCTGTTACGATTTACGAATTTAGAAAACTGCATCTTTCTCCCAAGTGCATTTTAAAACTATGACTCGTATGAAGGTAATAACATGAACTAGAATCTACATATAGATGCTAATGGAAACAAAGTTCATTCAAAAGTTATTTTATTTCATGATAATACATATTTAACACAACATTTTTGGCTACACAATACCAAACCAAGACATTTATTTATTGTTAACTTTTGAGCAACTCGTCTTCCAAGAGGTCACATAATCACGGCTCAGTATCATCCAACTTAGGAGGGTGTCCATGATGTGGTGGTTTATGGTATGGTGGCTTATGATAAGGTGGTTTCCCTCCTTTCTTTTCTAGAGCCTCTTCAGTGTTATCTGTCTCTGAAGGTGGATGACCATGATGAGGAGGCTTATGATAAGGTGGCTTATGATAAGGTGGTTTCCCTCCTTTCTTTTCTAGAGCCTCTTCAGTGTTATCTGTCTCTGAAGGTGGATGACCATGATGAGGTGGCTTATGATAAGGTGGCTTATGATAAGGTGAGTTCCCTCCCTTCTTTTCTAGAGCCTCTTCAGTGTCATCTGTCTCTGAAGGCGGGTGACCATGATGAGGTGGCTTGTGATAAGGTGGCTTATGGTAAGGTGGTTTCCCTCCCTTCTTTTCTAGAGCCTCTTTAGTTGTTTCGAGATCGAAATTTTGTGTATCGGCAAAGGTGGTGGTGGTAGTGATGAAAATGAGTAATGCGGCAAAGAGAAAAAGATAGTGTTTAGAATGCATGGTGTTGTGTGATTATAATTAGAACCAAACTTGCCTATTTATAGATAAACTCCATGTTACACCTTTTCCCATTTTTTATTTTATTTTTGTTCCTCTTTTTTTAATAAAGTATCATATCTATCTTTATTGGTTTTATCTTTTTACATCTGAAAGTCTCTTAATTTGACATATGTTTCGAATTGTTTTGCTTTCTTATTAATTTATTTTGCATATTTTACACATCAAATATATAAGGCTTTACCTCCTCATACATAAGGTTTGGGTATATGTATATCAGGCGTTTTTAGGTTGTTGGGTTTATCGTTTTTAATTTTAAGTCTAGAATGCGTTTAAAAGCTTCATTTATTTTTTTTAGTCGTATATGCTGTCATAGTGCACAGGGGGTTTTTAGGTTGTTTTGTGTGGGTGCTTTGTTGTTTGGTGCATGTTTATATCTTTTAATATCTTGCTAATGTGTGCCAAAAATCTATGAGATGAACAAAAGATCTATCTGTTTAAGCGATTGTGAGCACATTCATTCAATTATCCAGTTAAGCTTAAATGAACAAAAAATGAAGGTAAATAATGTTTCGTATCTATAATTCATCACCGAAAACCAAAAAATATATAATGTACAAACCCTATCAAATAATAATTGGGCTTTAGCCCATACAAACAATAATCAGACTCTATGTAAACACTCCTCCACAATTTAAGCGGTATGACACCGGACACTTAACTAGTACGAAACTCCTCGAACAAAGCTAAACGCAAGCCTTTAGTGAAAATATCTGCATACTGATAACGTGAGGGAACATGAAAAACTCTAACTTGACCAGCAACAACAAGATCCCGAACAAAGTGAATATCAATCTCTATATGCTTCGTACGTTGATGCTTAACCGGATTAGAAGATAAATAGACAGTAGTGACATTAACAAAGTAGACAAGCTTAGTGGAAGACAAAGGAGTGTGCAGCTCACATAGAAGGTTCCTCAACCAACAAGTCTCAACAACAGCATTGGCAACACCACGATACTCTGCCTCTGCACTAGAACGAGAAAGTGTCGATGTTGACACTTAGAGTACCACGAGAGTAAGTTGTTGCCAAGAAATACACAAAAGCTAGAAGTCGATCTCCGAGTAGTAGGGCATCCAGCCCAATCAGCATCCGAATAAGCAACCAGTCAAGAAGTAGAAGATGAAAAAATTGTAACACATAGTTTAAAGTGCCCCAAACAAACCTCAAAGCCCATAAATGAGGCTCCCTTGGATCATGCATATAAAGACAAACCTGCTGCACTGCATAAAAAAATCAAGGCGAGTAAAGTAAGATATTGAAGAGAACCCGCAAGACTCCGATATAATGTCGGATCAGAAACCAGATCACTATCATCACCTAGTTTAGAATCAGTATCACAAAGAGTTCGACTAGAGTTACAACCAACCATATGAGCTTGCTCAAGAATCTCAATAGCATACTTACGTTGAGATAAAAACATCCCTGAAGAATCAAGCGTAACAGATATATCCAAAAAATAATTAAAGTGTTTTTGGTTATACACGTTTCTAGCGAAGGAGCGAAAAATTCAAACCAGCTCAGTAGGAAAACCAACTTAGTAGGATAGGACAACTCGGTAGGATAAGTCGAAAGGTCAAAACCCTAATTCAGCTCAGAAGGATGTTACTTATCTCGCTGCTTCTACCTCATTGCTCTACCTCGCTGTTACTACCTCGCTGTCTTACCTCGCTTCTACCAAAATTACTATTTTACCCTTACTTTGTTGAACATTACCTCGTTACTTAATACTTCACGGAGATTTAATACATCATTTTGAAACAAGTTACACACATCTTTATCATTTACAAGATCCATTCAATCATTTAATTCACACAAAACCATTCAATCAAATTCAACAAATCACCAGTGGACAATAATCAATCATTGATGTTGATTATGAGAATCGTCCTCCTATGCTTGAGAAACGAAGTTATGTTCCATAGGCTAGTCGTTTTATAAGGTACATTAAGCAAAAGAAGGATGGGGAAAATGGATGAAGAAGGTTATAATAGAAGGACCATCTGTGATGCCCTCGATAAATGTACCTGTTGATCCACACATCACTCCACCTCATCCAGCACACACACGACTTAGGACTTGGGATAAACTTACCGTTGATGAGAAAAGTCATTACGAAGCTGATGGGAATGCAATGAAACAAATCCTCTTCGTAATACCAAATACTATTTACTTAAGTGTTGATGCATGCAAAACAACTAAGCTTATGTGGGAGCGTATGAGACGTCTCATTGAAGGAACCGAGTTGAGCAAAGCTGATATGGAAACTAAGATAGTTAATATCTATGATATTTTAAAGATGACACCTGGAGAGTCACTTGAGTCATATTATCAACGTTTCTCACAGATTATCAATGATATGAAAAGATATGAGATCTTACCAAACTTTGTCATGACAAAAACTAAGTTTTGAACTCATTTGAAACAGAATGGCATCACTACACAACTATTGTTAGACAAACTTAGAACTTACATGTTTTCAACTATGATCATTTGTTTGACTACCTCAAGCTAAATCGAGGTGCAGTTGATGCAGCAAGAACCATGACTCACTTGCACTAGTTGCTAAGATTATAACCCTTAATCCTCTTACTCTCACCTAACACTATAACAATAACAACTTCCTTACCCAACTCATACAATTATCAACAACCATATCATTCACAAACTTTAAACAGTTCTACTGTACCAATCACAACCGATCACCAATACTTTGATGTACAACCCGACTCTGCTTTCATTGTCATTGATGATCCTTTCACCAATTTCAACCAAATAATGGCTTTACTTGCAAGAGGTGATAGCGGAATTTTGCAAAACCACAAGTTTTACAATCCTCCTAGGCAGTGTACCTAACCGTTGTAGTATAGTTTAGGTAAGACATGGGGGATTGATCGTTATCTAGGAAAATAGTGTTCTGAAGGTCGAAGTGTATGAAGAGTTGGGTCTAGAGGTGTGGGATGATTCTTTTTGTATTTTTAGGTTTTATGAAAGCAAGTAAAAATCTCAGGGTTTGAAGAGTGGGGTTTTTTATACTACTTAATTAAACTAATTAATACTAAATTAAACTAAATATGCGGAAAAGTAAATTGGTAACTCTTATGATAGGAAAAACGTGTTTACTTAGATTTCTTTACTCCCTAGTTATCTCTTATTAATTAGTCGAATTGTCACATCCTTGTTTAATTGGCGCGTTGTATTCCGGTATTATCGTAGGGTGGTGCCAAATTCCCTAACTCTTTGAATGTATAAGTCTTCTTTAAGAAACCCTAGAGCTACAAGTAACAATTAAGTCATCTCCCTAGAATCTCCTAAGATCTACAAGCCGCAATTCACGCAATAAATACAAAGAATAAAAACCACTAGTGCACTCATGGGTATAAACGCGTTTAGTAGGACTTTCAAGCTAATAAATGGGTGAAGATGCTAGTTTTCCTACTCCTAACGTAAGACAACTAATCAACAAGAGATGACAATTAATAATTAATAACTAGGTTTCATAAGATCCAAGAAAAAACTAATTAACTTAACCTAGCATGTTAAAGTGAAGAAAATAAAAGCATATAATCAAATAACATATAGATATATTGAATGATTAAAGAGGGATTATTTAACTTCAATAAAACATGAGTATGGTGGCTGAAAAAGCCTTTCAAATCTGCCCAAATTCGTCTAGGGTTTGCCTCTCCAAAGTGTTATATGAATAATGGAAAACATACGAAAATATATATATTTTTACAATTGTTATGACGTCACATTATGGTTGTGACGCCGTCAGCTCGCCGTCTTTAGGGTTTCTTTAGTTGTGTCGCTGCTGTTGTGTAAAAATTAGATGGTTAGAGTTCAAGTACTTAGGTGCATGTCATGGTTAGGTGCTACCATAGTACAAAATAAACACATAGGTAATCTTGATAAGATGGAGGATAGAGTAGAAAATCAAAGCCCACCGATTACCCCACAAGTCTTACCGTCATGTGAGGAATACACACCGACTGTAACTTACCCGGAAGAAGTAGAAAACACTATAGGAATCCCAATAGAGGTAGAACCCTTGGACCTAACACAACTAGAGGATCTAGGGATGTTCCTTACCCAATTTTCCATCCATAGACGTAAATCTAGGAATTAAAATAAGCCCTGATCCACCCATCAAACCATATAGTCCGGGTAGTTTTAGGATAGAGGTACTAGACTTTAATCCATGTAGAGTGGAAGCTAATATGGGAGTAAAACATTACCTTACACACTTACATCACCCCATTATGATTGATTACAAGAAACAATTTGGATTTAAACCGGGTTTATTAGGTCAAGATGGCTTTCTAACTAAGAGCTTGAAGTTGATTAATTATGATCCCTTTCTAGGAGAAGGATTTGATAACAAAAGTGCTCCCACGTGTCTTCCGAGCATTTCCACCACTTTTCCGGGCCATTGGATTATTGGGTGGATTTAAGCCGTTGATGGCTTTTTGGCGTAAACGATATTTGCAATTGGGGTTTGATTAAGTCGCAGGAGGAGGAAGCATTAATTGTTTCTTGTTTTGTTAGGTGAGGTGGAGTTATAAGGGTGGTGTGTGTGTATGGAGGCATGGGTGAGGTGAGTGGTTTGCGGCGGTTGGTGAAGAAGGAGGAAAAAGGAGGAAAAAGGGTGGGGTTTGACGGGTGTTTGACCGGGTTTATTAATAAGCGGGGTTCAAGTTGGGGTTCAAGGTTGTTTTGGCTCGCTCGAGGTCAAGGGTTAATAATACAAAAGGGTCCGCTTTGGTTTTGGATTTATCACAGGACCATAATTGTAATATTCTGAAACTTGAAGGTCGAACTCGCCAATTTTCAAAGTTATTCAAGGGTCAATCTTGCCAAGTTTCATTAGTACAAGGACTCACCCGCTACACCAATTAAATTAGGTAAGGTAATAATGAAAGAAGCACATAGTTTTAAGCATATAACTCAACCACTAATCTCTCATTATGTTACCCCCTTCCACCGAAATGGTGTGTATCACTACTATTACCCGCACTTAAACTTAAGTGTTGGGAAAAGTTCCCCTTTATCCGTTAAATAAGGGTAGAGCTAGGCTCGTGACTCGAACAAAAACGAGAGCTTCTCGGGAGGCAACCCGAGTATATTTTATTTGCTTACTTTGTTTTTTTTCATTTTTTTATTTTAGGATTGTGTCTCATATATGTTTTATTATAAATGTTTAATTTTCATGGTTCGAATAATTTGTGAAAATGTTTTATTTGTTTTTAACCCCGTCTTAATTGCATATAAAGGTATTTTACAAACAAATAAGTTTAGGTAAGTCCACATTTGTTTAAAAGAACGAAAATTGTTAGGATTTAGTAAATCCAGTTATTAAAGTGTCGGTCACCTCAAGTATATGTAATCGTTAGAAAGCTCGTAGTCGTAGTTATTTAATGTTAAGTAGTATTTAGTTATGTAACACCGTGGAGGACGGACGGGTCTTTACCCACTGTGTTCAGCGCCTTGGGTCTTAGCGACTTGATTCAGAGCGACTTGAGGTTTAGCGAGTTGCTACTTAGCGACTTGGTGACTTAGCGACTTGGTTCAAGGGTTATAGCAACTTGGTTGATATTTGTTTCTAATACGGTTTTCTCTTGATTTAGTAAAATCCGTGAAAGAATCTATTTCCGGTTTAATCATAGAGTTATAAAATCCGTGAAATCATAAACATGTCTACCAACGTGCCTTCAATAATCTCTCATGGTAGGGACGTTCAAGCAACTGGTTCGAGACGATCGTCCACCCATGCTTGACAGAACCGACTATGACTCATGGGCTCAACGAATTAGGTTGTCTTGTCGGGAAAGGAAAATGGAGTCAACATTCTCAAGTCAATTGATGAAGGACCTTATCGATTGAGACTACAAGAGACATAATTGATCTTCTGCAGATGGAACAATGATCTTTGGATTGGACAGAACAAAGACGTATGATGAGCTCGATGATAAGGAGAAAAAGATTCGATCTCGATATCGGGGCATCAAACATTATACTTCAAGGTCTTCCAAAAGATATCTACAAGCTTATCAATCACAACACTAAAGCCAAGGCGGTTTGGGATAATGTCAAGATGCTTCTCTCGGGTTCTGAATTAACTAAGGAAGGCAGAGAATCACAACTGTATGATGAATTTGAGCACTTTAAGATGAAACCAGAAGAAAGTGTCTATGAATATTACGTGAGATTCCACAAGCTTGTGAATGTTATGAGGAATATCAAAATGACTAGGCCAAATATTCAGCTGAACTCAAAGTTTGTGAACAACATGAATCCCAAATGGCACAAATTTGTCACCTCTATGAAGCTAACCAAAGGATTGAAGAACACCAACTATGAGCAACTGTATGCCTTCCTTCTTTAGAATGAGAGACATGCTATGTTTGAACGAAGGATTCTTGAACAGTTCAAATCTAAGCAGGGAGAAACTAGTTCGTCAAATGACTCTACAACCTTTTACACCAATGTTGGAATTACCACCAAAGCTTCTCAAGTCATACCCACCGGTAATGGTAATTACAAGCTCATCCCTGATCCAACATATAAGCCTCCTGACTCAAACACACTCATGGAAAACTTCATCAATCAACTATCTCTCATGGTTAGTCAAAATATGAATTCCCTCCCACACACCAACAATAATCTCGAGCGACATCCAATCCACACAATCAAGCTCTTGTCGAGATGGTAAGGTTGTGGTGCGAGAATGTGCAAGGAAGACGATATGAACAAGGGATAGTTGGAGCAGGTTATGGTAATCTTTGGAGTAGGTGGAGGATATGTTGCAAATCGTAATCGTGGAAGAAATGCCAATCAAGGGCAAGCAAAGCCGGTCAAATGCTACAACTGTGGTGGTGAGGGACATATTGCGAGGAACGCACATCTCCAAAACGTCCACGTAATGCGTAATACTTGAGACAAGATGTTGCTTGTGCAAGATCGTGATAATGGAGCGACTCTAGATGAAGAGGAGTTGTTGTTTCTTCTTGAAGGAATGCTAATACCTATGATGCGGATGTAGATGAGCGACCAATTCGTGAAATAGGTCAAAATCATCAAAATGCCTTTCAAGTAGCGAGAATGTGATGCATTTGACTCGATGTCGATGATGAACCTCGCCTGCACAATCTTCATGGCTAGCATCTCACCTATGGTCTCTCCAAAGGTCCCATCACTACAACAGGCTGGTCAATCAAAAGATTCAATCATTTTAGAGGTGTTAAAACTATACGATGTAGTTGATGAGCAAAAGATGCATAATGAAGTACAATCTCTTGAAAATTATGAATCATATATTGATAATGAGGGTAATAGCAATATTGTCCCATATGATCAATATGTGAAGCAAAGTGAAAGTGAGATTGTACCAAGTGATGCATCTTCGCGATCAATGATGACTATGTTTTTATGAATATCTCGCATGTGCTCGATGATTCTTTTATCTCCGAATCGAATGCATATAAAGAACAAGTTGCTATTTATGAACAACATGCTAAGTTTGAGTTAACTACTCGTGAGCGGGAAATGGATGACCAAATGCATACAATTATTAGAAAAAGTAATTTTAGAGAAGAAGTGTTAAAACAAGAGTTAAACTCCTTACAAGAAAAGCTTTCTAAAATCATAAGCAAAAGCAAGAGCTTCAAGATAATGTTAAAGTGCTTAAACAAGAATTCGGTGCTAAGGAATCAAAACTTTTGAATGATTTTTCTAATCTAAAAATTTGAAAAACAAGCTTGAAAATAAGTTGTACGTACAAGGAACACCATTCGATCGCTCACATGATCACTAAGCATAAAGTCTTAAGCGATAAGCACAGTATTCCCCTTGTAGAGGAACCAAATCCTGAATATTGCAAAAGAGCTAAAGCTTTCCATAAGATTTTATATGATGGCAATGAGATTCTTAAGCTTAGGCAAACACCATCATGTATTGAAAGCACGGAAGAGGATAGAAAATTAGATGATGCATCTAGGGAGAAAATGGATAAGAAGCTTAACGATCCTGCGTGTAAAAAGAATAACATAACGATAAAACCCCCATGATTACTCTAAGGAAAATTGGATCTCCCTGAACATGTTTAAGCCTCAAACTCAATTAACCCCAGAACAAATTTTTTGGAAGAAAGATATGGATAAACAAAAGTTTATGTACTTGTTGAAACAAACACTCCTTTAGGAAAATGCTCAGCGACTCACATGTATCCTCCAAATACACCAATGCACTTAGTTCCTAGAACTATTGCCACTAATAGCAAGACCTTAATCAGCCTGTATGTTGTTTATCAAGTATTCGTTGATTTTGAGAAGACATGTAAGAAGAGAATCACACCTACAGGGATAACTGAAGGGTAAATGGGTTTTCAGCAAACTAAAGAATGTTATTTAACTGAGGTCATGCCATTCTTTAAACAATTAAAAAGTCAATTTGAGAGTCTTCAAAAGGGGATTAACTCAGCTAACAAAGAAATGGAAAAGGAATTTGATGCAATAATTGTTGAGGTAAATGATTATGAACGGGAACTCAAATATAATGAAACTGAAAGGAAGAACTTGCATATCTTAAATGAGAACTTAGTATTAATTTGTGTGGCTCAAGATGTGTTTTATAATGTTACTAAGCATTCTATTACTACCTCTCAATTTCATGAATTAATTGTTGCCTTGAAAGTTTCCCATGATCGTGTCATTGAGCTTGAAATCAAAAACTCAGAACTGAATGAGAAAATTGATCAGGATGATCACGATAATTTGGTAAAACAGTTTTCTAAACTAGAAGTTGAACATTTTAATTTGCAACTAAAATATCAACATCTTAAAGAAAATGTCAAAATCTCAAACATCAAGACATCCTCAAATGTTCTAGAGTTTGACGCACTTTTTGAAATAAACAAACGTGACGAACAAATTCAAGTTCATTGTAACACGATCAGAAAGTTGAAAGCCCAAATTTCACAATTAAAGGGTAAAAGAACAACGTGACTGGCTCCCAAATGCCTCCTCCTTTAGATTCTCAGTGTTCTCAAACGTTTCATCTTCAAAACTTGGTTAATGCTTCACAAAAGGAAAATGAGAGTTTTCTAGAAGAAAATGAAAAGGTTAAACAACACTTTAAAGAGTTATATGATTCAATGAAAGTCACCCGTGACAAGAAAAACGAAAAAATGACATCTTTACAAAAAGAAATTGAGAATCTGAGGAGTCAGGAAAAAGGGAAATTGCCACTTGTCTTTAATGAGAATGTTGCATCAAAGTCATCTGCAGATCGCAAATATCTCAGGATCATTAAATACATTCCTCCTCATCTTAGAAATAACGAACTTGTGTTTCATAACTATTTCGCTCACCTTAAGGATAGTCTAGAATGTCTCCGTGAGATTGTAGAAGAGGATTTCATAAATAAGCCACTTGATAGAGAGATTAGGTTGGCTTGCATTCAGGCCAAACGATCTCAAGAGCTGCTAAAATGTTTAAGAGCGACATGTCCTAAATCCTTAGGTGCAAAAGATAAAGCTGTGATGCCGTGTTCTATGCGTGGTGCCAATTATGCAACCCATTCTATGCCCAATATTAAGAAAGTGAACTCTAAAGTGCCTGCAAGTAGTTCTGATCCATGCACGTCTAGTTCATGAATGCAAAAAGTAGCCCAACCAACTAATATTCCCATAATTCCCTCTACAGGAGTAATCAGTGACATAAAAGCAAGAGGGTCAAAGCCTCCAGGCAATACAAAGCAAGATAGGACCTCGCAAGCTAAGAATGTGCATTGGAAGAGAGTAGAAGACCACCCTAGGAACACTAAGTTTGAGTTGAATAAAACGAATCGTGTTGATTCTAGTATTAGCTATAAGCGTCTTGTAATTAATTCGATTTTGCTACTATCGCAAACCATGTAATGATGAATGTTTGATTTACATCGATCATGAATGTGGTGTGAATGTTTTGCTTAATCTTGTTAAATGCCCGCTAAAGTTGTTAATGTCAAAAATCAAGCTTAGAAGGCTAAAAGGAAAAGCGAAAGAAAGTTAGAAAACATTGGAAACCCACAGGAAGAAAATTTAGTAATATTGGTTATCAATGGATACCTACTGGCCATAAGTTTAATCTTAATGAGTTTTGCCCTAAATTTGCTAAGTCAATGCCCATTAGAAAATGGATGCCTACTGGTAGAACTATTCCTTTAAGAAATGAACATTCTTTGAATAGGTCAAATATGGACACTAGCACTGCATCTATTCCCGATGATTCCATTGTTTCTACTTCCAATGTGGGTGTTCCAATCATCATTACTAACCAAATGGAACCTATTCTTGCATGGGATCCCAATTATCCGATTATCCATTCTTGTCTATGTTCAACCGCAGATCGTTCAAATCGCTCGTGTGGTACTGGACTCAGTCGTTCCAAGCATATGACTAGAGATCACTCATGGCTCATGAACTTCGTGAGTAAATTCATCGGACCGTTAGATTCGGGAACGACCATTTTGGAGCAATTATGGGTTATGGAGACTATGTTGTTGGCAAAGTGTAATCTCCGTGGTATATTATGTTGAAGGTCTTGGTCATAACTTGTTTTCTGTTGGTCAATTATGTGATTCCGATCTAGAAGTGGCATTTAGAAAACATACTTGTTTCGTTAGAGAACTCGAAAGTGTGGAACTGTTAAGAGGAACTCGTGGTTCAAATCTTTACACCATCTCTATCGAAGATATGATGAAGTCTTCTCCAATCTGCTTGTTGTCAAAGGCTTCAAAAACAAAATCATGGTTAGGGCATCGTCGTCTCAATCACTTGAACTTCGGCACCATTAATAATCTTTTCAGAAATGATCTTGTAAGAGGCTTACCCAAATTAAAGTATGAAAAAGATCATCTTTGTTCAAGATGCCAATTGGGAAAAAGCAAGAAATATGCCCACAAACCCAAACCCACAAACTCGGTAATGGAAGTTCGCATACCCTTCATATGGATTTGTGTGGACCAATGAGAGTGCAAACGATTAATGGGAAGAAATATATTTTGGTCGTTGTTGATGACTACTCTTTACTTGGGTAAAGTTTTGAGGACAAAGGATGAAACTCCGGATGTCATAATCAAACTTATCAAGCGACTGTGTTGACTTAACAATACGGTTAGAATTGTTCAATGCAAATCGAAACAAAGACTTAAGTCTTATATGAAAGTGTTGGAATCCATCAAAGAAGTGTTCCACGAACAATGTAGTTGAAAGACTAAATCGAACTCTTGTGGATAATTTATTCAAAGGTTCCAATGTTTCTCCGGGTGAAGCCATTGCCACCGCTTTGCTACACCCAAAATCGTTCCTCATACACACATCTCATGGAAAACTCTATACGAACTTGTCCATAAACAAAAACCCGATCTTTCCTACCTTTGTGTGTTAGGTGCGTTGTGCTATCCAACGAATGACGGTCAAGATTTAGGTAAATTAAGAGCTAAAGCGGACATTGGAGTTTTGTTGGTTATGCATCAAACAAGAAGGGTTACCGAATCGCAACAAAAGAACTCGAGATATCATGGAAACTATTCATGTCACGTTCGATGAGTCGTCCGCAAATGGCTCCGTGACAATCCATTCGACCCGCATCTCAACCTTCATCAAGTAGTCCTATCGGTTCGACTCTTGTTTCAAATCCTCACCATCAACTCCTTATGTACCTCCTTCAAGATGATTTGAAGAAATTGTTTGATCCAATGTTTGATGAACACTATGAGTCAAGTACTAATGATCATCAATTCCATCAATGTAGGTCGTTCTATCCTCATTAACGAAGTTAACCCTTCGCTTGTCATTAAGTCTATCACTGCCTCATCAACAAATCATCAATCATCGAGTGTACATCATGGAAGTGTGTCTGGCACCTATGATGGAGATAATCCCTTTGATACTCCTGAAGATGCCCCCTTTGAAAACCTATTTGCTCCTGAATCATCATCAGAACCATCTTTATCAGGAGAAATCGACTCTGCTACTTCAATTCCTCAACAACAACCACACGAACACCTTAGAAAATGGACACATGATCATCCATTAGACAACATCATTGGAAATCCCTCTCGTCCAATATCCACTCGCAAACAATTTGCAATTGATGCCTTATGGTGCTTCTACAATTCCGTACTATCCAAGATCGAACCAAAAGACGTTAAAACTGCCATGAATGAAGACATCTGGTTCAATGCCATGCAAGAAAAAATTCATGAGTTTGATCGACTAGATGTATGGGAATTAGTACACGCTCTGACGTACTATGATCATTGCTCTAAAGTGGATCTTCAAAGTAAAACTTGATGAGCATGGTGATGTATTAAAGAACAAGGCTCGATTGGTTGCAAAAGGATACCTTCAAGAGGAGGTATTGACTTTGAAGAATCATTTGCTCCTGTTGCTCGTGTCGAGGCAATCGAATCTTCTTGGCTAATCTTAAGTAAGAACATGGTAGTCTATCGATGGATGTAAAGACGGTTTTCTTAACGGAGATCTTAAAGAAGTCGTATCGTCGCCCAACCCGAAGGTTATGTGAATCCGAGCATCCTACTCATGTCTATCGCTTGAAGAAGGCTCTTTATGGTTTGAAGCAAGCTCCAAGGGCATGGTATGATACGCTATCAAAGTTTCTTCTATCTACCGGATTCAACAAAGGAGCAGCTTGATCCGACATTGTTCACCAAAAGTCGAGCAAACACTTAATTCACATTCAAATCTATGTTGATGATATTATTTTGCCTCGATGACCCCAATGAATGTGAGCATTTTTCAAATGAAATGGGTTCCAAATTTCAAATGTCAATGATGGGACAAATGTCATTTTTCTTGGGATTACAAATTTCACAAAGTCCTGGAGGCATTTTTATAAATCAATCTAAATATGCAAATGAGATTTTAAAGAAATTTGGATTTGATTCTTGTGACCTTGTTGACACTCCCATGATAGAGCGTACTAAACTGGATGAGGACCACTTAGGGATCATGGTAGACCAAACGAAATATCGTAGTATGATTGGATCCTGGATGTACCTCACAACTAGTAGACCGGACATTCTATTCATTGTTTGCATGTGTGCTAGATACCGTGCTAAGCCTACCAAAAGCACCTTGAAGCGGTTAAACGGGTCTTCGGTATCTCCAAGGAACCATCAATATAGGACTTTGGTACCAAGGACACCGTATGTCACTAACAACCTATGCAGATGCCGATCATGCGGGATGTCAAGATACACGTCAATCACGCAGGTGTTCGGGGGTGATAAGCTTGGGAGCTGGTCTTCTAAGAAACAAATAAGTACTTGATATCCTCTACAGAGGTGAATACATAGCCATGTCATCTTGTTTTGCTAAAATCCTATGGATGAGATCCAATTATCTAACTATGGCTTTGAATTCAACAAAATCCTTCAGTTTTGTGATAACAAAGTGCCATTGCTCTCTCATGCAACAACGTACAACACTCAAGAGCAAAGCACATCGACATTCGACATCATTTCATCGAGGAGCAAGTAGAAAACGGTGTGGTGGAACTTTATTTTGTGAGGACCGAATACCGCTTAGCGACATCTTCACCAAAGCTCTTCCTAGAGAACGTTTTGAGTTTATCCTCCACGACTTGGTCTAAAGAGTCTACAATGGAAACACTTAAACGTCTTTAAGAGGAAGAAGAGGAATAAAGGTTTTCTTCATCCATCTCTTGTAAATAGTTATTCAAAAAGCAAAATACAAAATTTCAAAACCAACAAAAAGCAAATAGAAAAATATAAATTTTCAAAATCCATAAAAATTAGAAAATCTTGAAAAATCCCAAAAATATTGTATTTTTGTCATGTTTTCCTTGTTCGATATCATCTACGGACTTTGTGTTGACATTCAAAGAATGTCACGGGTTTTTAGATGTTCTTCGAATGTACATAATTTGTTTAAAAAAATGAGAGAAAGTGAAACAAAGGCTTATAGTCATTTCAGTCTATAACCCATTTTCATAGAAAGAACAGAGCCATACTTTATCTTATTTTTTAAAAAATCTCATGCTCTGATTCTATAAATAAATATTTGCTATCTAATGAAAACTAATTGCTTTGAAAAATAACTCGGACTCAATTTTAGAAAATCATCTGGTCTTATTTGTCAAAATCTTTATCTCTCAATCAACAACTTATGTCATTGATTGAGGGGAGAATAATTTCAATTAAATCAAAAGGTTATTTGTCATACAATTGTTTTCAAAAGATACTTATGCATGTTTAATCTTTGGAGTTTAAAGTCTCAGATTTGATCTTTATCGGTAAAATGTTTTCATAAGCAAAGTCAAAATTCTCCTCAAAAGCTTTCAAAATCAATTTAAATCTCCAGAGATCACAAATCTCAAATGATTTGAAAATTGTGATCGGGGGAGAATTTGTGATTTAAATTAGATTTAAACTGATAATTCGATAAATGGTTGTATAATGATTTACAAGCTCTCCTCCCCACATGTGCCAAACGATTTCAAATTTTCCATGCACATATTGAGGGGGAGCATCTATTTCAAACCAAAAAGGATTGAAACGTGATTGATTTGTTTCAATGTGCAGATTTTCCCTAATATGTGCAAAACACTTTCAAATCTCTATGCACATATTGAGGGGGGGGGGGCAACTTTTTGAAAACCACATCCTTTCCAAAAATACCCTTAACAAAGTATGGAAAATGCTAATTTTGATTAGGAAAGTGATGTTGATATCTTTTAGAAAATGGTAATCAAAGAAGTGAATCCTTCCTCTTGCCTCCGTGTGCCAAAACGATTTCAAATACATGATGCACATGTTGAGGGGGAGCTCTTTTTCTAAAAATATCTAAAACAATTCAGGTACAAAATGCTTTGATAATATATCAAGTATCTGGATTGATTTTTCAAATGGTTTTCAATTAGTTCCAATGGCAGATGAACAATACCAAATAGACCGACCAAATTTACTTTATGCATGGTGATATAAGGAAGGTTAGGTTAGGTATTCATTCCCACGATCCCGCTAGAGCCGGATGGATCTACCCAGGGTCAATCCACTAGATAGTGTAAAGTCCTTAGGTATGATGAAAAAAGGAGAAAAGTGAGATATGGGAAGAGTGTGGACTGAGATAGAGCTAGAACTGGAATAAACCCAACAAGGTTCTAGTTATGAAGTCTCGGTAAGCACTGAAGGGGTTGAAGAATGAAAAATAATTTAATGAGAAAAGGGTGAAAACAAACAGCCCTCATATAATTCAACCTTAGGGCAGAAACCGGGTTCAATACATATGCTACTAGTTGTTACTAAGGTAACACCGGTATTGAAGACAAGACGTCATGGACCCAAAGGACGATCGCACTACAACTTCCCAAGCTACTCAAGTTCCTCTTAAAAGGGCTTGTTTCATTCTCATGGGAACCGACATAATCTATCGACTTTCTCTTAGAGATTGTTGATATTGAAGAAGGAGACCCTCTCCATAGTCTCCGGCATAGGAACCAAATGTGCACAATTGAGTCTAGAGCCACGAGATCATCAAATAAATCTCTTTAGGACATCGTCAATGAAGACTCTCTGCTTCACACAATGTGGAAAGAGATTATATCTTATGAGTCCTTCGCATTATCCTTGTGGTATTGCGGAACATCCGAGTGATATGCTAACATATTCACAATGAAGATGGAAAGCCTTCTAGAGCCAACATCAAACAAGTTCTTGGTAGGTGGCATGTGAGATCTATCCAATAGATCAACCATGTGACAATTGAATGAAACAATGGGCGATTCAAACTTATGAATCAATCTGGTTCGAGTTATGGATTGACGGATACCTTTGAAAACCGGTCGTTATGCTTAAAAATTATTTTATTTAGCACATCGACTATGTATTTATATTTCAAATATAAAAGGTGTTTATGATTGATAATTGATTTTTCTCAAAACCCTCGATGTATTGCAAAACACTTTATTGAGCGATACTCGATTGTTTTTTCAAATCTCTTTTCATCAATCGGTGAATCTCAAATTCATTGGTTCACTCACTCCGTGTTGTCTTCTTTGAGGCGTTCGGTTTGAGAACAACTAGATCACCGCGAAACCCCGTCAAGGAGATTCTTGAAATCATACCGATCACAGCAAGATTTGTCGATCAACGAGGAACCGTGGGCCGTGTACCTCAATTCATAAAAAGTGATCAAAGAAACTTTCGTGTGCTTTATTGCTAACTGTTGTATGCAGGTACGCCCGACGTTTGCAGCTGATCAAAATGGAGAGGTCAATCCATAGCCGCATGCTCACACATCACATTCACTTCTAAAGAAAGCATCATAAATGCATCAATGACTCTGATATTTTCACTCCATGCTTCTGCTACAAATATCATGAATCAACTAAAGCTTCCGCTACTCTGATGAAAAGATTTTATGATCCAGAATGTGAGCATGTCGGTCCAAAAGTCACAACTTCACATAATGCCAACACGACAATGGAAGAGTCAGAGATTTATGGTAGCTGATGATCTCAATGCTGGCTCAAAACTCATTATCATGTGGATCAGTTAAAGACCTCCACTTGGATTAACCAAACATGCAAAATGAAGAATCAATGATTACAGACTCTGAGCAAAGAGCATTATCAAGAATCCAAGAACAATCTTAATGTAATATCTGTTTTTATTCAATGTAATTTGAGGTGGCCTCCTTAGGGAGATTGTTAGGATTTAGTAAATCCAGCTATTAAAGTGTCGGTCACCTCAAGTATATGTAATCGTTAAAAAGCTCGTAGTCGTAGTTATTTAATGTTAAGCAGTATTTAGTTATGTAACACCGTGGAGGACGGACATGTCTTTACCCACTGTATGCCTGATCCACAGCCCGTAGGTGGCGTTTTATGTAAGACTATAAATACCCTCTACCTCCCAAGGTAGGGGGTTGGAGCTTATAATAACACTTTTACTTTCTCTCACTAAGTTCCCAAACCTCTAACTATTTCTCACTCTAAAACCTTATTGTATACGCCTCTTATTAATCATGGTTTGATGTGTTTGTGAAATCCAATATGTTACAAAAATCAAACATGAAAATTTACAATTTATGAATAGCATATATATTCTATCATATTTGTGTGTTTGTTTGAGTTAAATGCTTGTATCGAGTCACAATGAATCTTTTGTAGAAAATTCCAGGTTTTAAAAGATAGAATTTTCCAAAAATTTTCCAGAAAATGAAACCCAAAAATTCTGTCAGGTCAATCCTGACAGCGTTAGATTTAAAAGCTGTCGAAGTCAAGCACTGTAACAACAGTTTTCCAGATTTTGTTTTTCTATCGAAACTTAATTCTTGAAAATTTAAGTTTTATAATTACAGGATTCTGTAAACATTTATTTTGCAAGCATTATCTTATTCGCTTTCTAGGATAGTTTTTATTATATATAGAGTTTACCGCCGATTTTATGCGAGGTTTCGTGTTTTTTTTTCTTATAAATTTACAGGTTATATTGGTTAAGAATATTCAAGTGCATATTGCAAGAAAAGCATATTATTTACCTTATCTTCTTGAAGAAGAATTAACCGTATTTCTATATTGTTCATGCCGAACAAATCAAGGGAGTATTATTTTCTCTTGTCTCTTTTAATTTTTTCCCATTGTCATAGCTTTTGGTACTTTTAAAGAACATTGAGGACAATTTTCAACTTAAGTGTAGGGAGGAAAAAAGGGACACCTTAGAAATTAATCACTTCCTTGATATTTTTCGTGTTTTCTAGTAATTGTGTAATAAACCGAAAGAAATACATGTTAGGGTAACACCAAATTTAAATTTTTTATGACATTTACGAGTAAAACTTAAGTCTTAATAAAGTGTCTCTTGGATATGAGTTATAGCTAGCACAAAAACCTTACCACTCATATTCCACCCCCAAAATGTGAGGTTCGCTTTAGATATATAGGACAAAAAAATTAACTTTTAATGCTTATGAGTGTACCGATAGTATATAGATTCTAGAACTTATTTTTCTGATGCATTCCAAGATCGCTAGTGGGACTACATTTGTGTAGTTAGGATTAACTAAATGATAAGTGGCATTAGGATAACCCTTGTTTTAAATATGTTTATAGTTACATTGGCTACACAGGTCAAGTAATTACCCTACACCCTTGTTATGTACTCATTTTTAGTACAAGATACCCCCAGTTTACCCCGCTGAGCCCATTCTTTTCACGGTTTTCGTGATATTTTGGTGGATTCCCAAATAATGAAGAGTATTGTTTACAATCCACCTCCAAATGTTACACCAAAATCGCCTTAGCCTACCTTGTATGCATTCACTTTTAGTGCATTATTGTTATTTGTTAAAACCTTAGTTAATTGTCTAGTTAATTAGAGGGTTGTTAAGTTGAGGCGTATCTAGTGTATATAGTTTTGGGACGATTATGACTCATGGGTTTAGTAATATTTATTATGGATTAATGGGGAAAAAGTCAAAATTATAATCCCCATATCTACGTAAATGTTTAAGTACTCCATGTGTTTTAATCCTCGCAATTAGGGTCATTAGTTAGTTTTTATATATTTAAAAGTTTAAGTGTAGGGATCCCTTATGATGTATTATTTTGCGGATGGTAGGGCAAGAGTGTATGAAATAATAATAACAATAATAAAATATAGAAAAAATAGAAAAAGAAAAAAATAAATAGAAAAAGAAAGAAAATAAAAGCATACGGACTACCATCTCGCCTTTTTATCTTTTGTTTAAGTCAAGAAAATTGCAAAAATAGTTAGAAGTTATTGAGTTGAGTCTTGGCTTAGCAACGCCACATTTTACATGTGATTAGCTAGATGATTGACTTGACATCAATAAAATTTCATATATAAACCAAACCTTATTTTCCATACCCTTACACCTAATGTTACAACCCTTTAAATGCTCTCTTTGATAGCTTATCATAGGTGCTTACACCAAAGCGATGGAGGTTTGATCTTTTCTCAAGCCTATGGTAATCTACGTGCTATGACAGGTAGGGAGTGTTTAATTTTCCCGTTTCCATACATGTTATATAACTTATACACCCGAGAGATGAAAGAATACAAACACTTTATGTAAGGTGCTAGTATATAATTTTCGTGCTTGTTTTCACTATTGTAGAGCTTGTGGATGTTGTAAACTGCTTTAAACCAATTATAAATGCCCCTAACTTGTAAATTGATTGGATATAAAGACATTTGCTTGAGGACAAGCAAATCCCAAGTGTAAGGATATTTGATAAGGATTTAAAACGTTCATTTTTAGGGGGTCATTTAAGCTCTAAACTCGTAAATTTATGATCAATTATTGCCTTAAATCGTTCATTTTCACAATCTAGGTACTTTGGACGTAAAAGCTGGAAACTGACACCTTTTTGGGCTAATTTGGACAAGACAACGAAGAAAAAGACCAAGTCACGAAAAAGTCTGGGAAAGGGATCCAGAAGGCGTCACAACCTCAACGTGACGCCGTCACTTGCATTTGGACGTGATGATTTGATAGAAATTTTACATGTGAAGGCTCAGAACATTTGAACAAGTATAGAACCTGACGGTGTCACTTTTATTTGAAGACCAAGATTCAGAGTAAAAATTACACGAGACGACTCAAACTTTTTAAAGAGTGATGGCGTCAGAGACACAAGACGACGCCGTCACAACGGCAGCGACGTAACTAAAAACCCTAATGACGGCGAGCTGACAGCGTCAAAACCATAACGTAACACCGTCACAATTGTAAAACTATATATATTTTCATATGTTTTCCATTATTCATATAACACTTGTTGGGATATGAAAGTCAAGATATCAAAGCATCAAGATATGAAAGCATCAGAACCGCAGCACCGGAAGAAGTCAAAGAGTCAAAATCGCTAAAGACAAAGTCAAAGTCTTCGCAAGATAAAGTCAGCATCGCTAGAACAAACAAACTGTTATATTTGTTTATGGAAAGTATTGTATTCTATGTTTAGATTACTTGTCGTACAAGGTTATCAATTGTAAACCGACTAGGAATTCATTGGGAAAGACAAGTATGTTTAGATTACTTGCCAAGACAAGTATGTTACTACACCTATTAAATCTATCAATTCATTGGGAAAAGATGAAGATGGACGACTGTTGAAATCAAGTTATACAGATCTATGATTGGCTCTCTTATGTATCTTCATCGCATCAAGGCCCGATATCATGTTTGCGGTTGTTTATGTGCCGATATCAAGTTTCACCAAAGATCTCTCACCGAATCTTGTAAAGAGAATATTCATTATTTGAAACAACAACCTAAGTTGGGGTTGTGGTATCCTAAAGAGTCACCTTTTCACTTAGAAGCTTTTCGAGATAGTGACTATGGTGATAACTATGATAGAAGATCCACAACTGGTGGATGCCAATATCTTGGAAGAAGGTTAGTTTCATGGCAATGCAAGAAGCGGACAATTGCGACAACATCATCTCATCAAGTCGAATATGTAGGCTGCGCAAGTTGTTGTGGTCAAGTTTTATGGATGCGTAATCAACTCTTGGATTATGGGTTCAACTTTAAGAATACTCCTATCAATATTGATAATGAGAGTACTATTTGTATTGTGAAGAATCACATGTATCATTCCAAGACAAAGCATATTCAGATTAGGCATCACTTTATCGAGACTCATATGAGCATAGGCTCATTAATGTGGTTAAAGTTCACACGGATGATAATGTAGTGATCTACTCACCAAAGGTTTTGACGTGTCACGATTCAATCACTTGGTCGTGAGCATTGGAATGATTAACTACTAAGCTATGTTTAAGGGAGGACTATAAGAGGTTTGATATAGTCCTGTATTGCTGAGGGGAGGATGTTAGTTTATATTTAGATTATATGAAGGTTTTGGCAAAGTCTTGTATTTCCAGAAAGTCGCTTGAGAAAGTACCGCTTGGGAAAGTCTCGCTTATGTGGAAAGTCTTGTTTGTCGTAAGTACTTGCTCCAACGGTAATATTGAAGGGTAATTGGTAGTAACGGTAACTTTGTTATTTAGGTCGTGATTTTTCTAATCTCACCTATAAATAACTTCTTTCCGATTTTCCTCTCATATTATTACTTCACATCTTTTCCATACTTATCTTCCAATTGCAATCTCTTTATTATTCGATACAATCTTTTTATTGTGCTCACTCTTTCAACAATGGTGAATCGTTTAACTGTTTCGAAGCACAATATGGTGGCTAATTTGGACAAGACTGAGGCGAACGTGGCTTTTTATGATATCATTGATTATCTAATTGGGTCGCCTATTAGTTATGCTCTTTTAGTTGAGCCAGATATAATTGAACTATGGATTCAAGAATTTTGGGCTAATGCTAGAGAGAATATGGAGGAAGATGTATATTATATTAGATCTTCAGTTGCTGGAAAGACTATCAAGATTACAGAGGCCTCTATTCGTGATGATTTATTATTTGGTGATGAAGATGGGGCTATTAGATTTGACAAGCAACCGATTTGGGATACTTTTCGTAATTTGGGTTATGAAGGTTCTTTGATGAACAAACTTTAAGAAGGCCTTATTCTCGTCCTCAATGGAAGTTTTGATTCATGTCTTGCTCCATTGCATAAGTTCTAAAAGCACTTCTTGGGAGCGGTTTGTGTCAAATATTGCATCCGCAAAGGTTGGTTTAGCTACGAGACAGTGTTTAACTTTTCAAGGCTTATTTTGGATGGAATGCTCTCATATATCATCCGGGGCTACTTGGTTGATGTATCCAAGGTTTATCTGAGTTTTCTTGAATAAGCAATTGGTCGATGTTCCAAAACCCGCTACTTTACTACATTATTGTTCAACAAGCTAAAATCTATACTTTCATGGCTAAGAGAAGTAACTTGTTCGGAGGTGGAGATATTCCATTAACAACATCCATGATGGAAGTTGTACAAGTCAGTCCGTGATGCACCGGAGAGGATGAAGAAACCGAAGGTACCGACATCATCAAGGTCTTGCTTCACATAGTCTCGCATCTGCAAGCACTTGCTTCTCATGCAGTATCTTGCATCATTACAAGATGATGATTCTTCAGGTCCTGAAGTTCAAGTAGAGATTGAGAGAACACCTACTCCATCTCCACAGCTGCTTATTTCGAAACTCATTCACCACTTCAAGGTGCTGATTCTACTATTCCTCGTGAAGGTTTAACTATGGATAACTATGCTTTGACAAAGGCGCTAGCTAGGTTGCACAATACTGTTGAACGTCAAGCTAAAACTATTAGGACGTTGAAGCGTAACTATTTCTGGTTGAGAAATTTTGTTAAACCCTATATTCAAGGTTTCAACTTATGGGTTAAGGAGGAGAATAAACGTCGAAAAGCACTTCGTAAGGAATTGAAAAGAAAGAAGGTTCCTAAATCATCTTACATCAACTTGGGGAGGAATTCGTAAAAGGATAATTTGAAAGAAGATGTTACAAAGAAGAAAGAATCAAGAAGATATTACAAAGAAGAAAGAATCGTAAGTCTTTGCAAAAGATTATTTCGGAGGAACAAGAAGAAGAAGTACAAGTTCAAGATATCGATGTTCAAGGTATCGATGATCAAGGTACGAACATCCAAGTCTTGATACATCTAGGCGTAAATAATAACTCCAATAACTCCAAGGGTTTTGAATTTTGAAGAAGAAGTCGGTCCTTCTACAACTGTTATAGAAGAAGAGGAGGAACCTAGATTCAAACCTATTCATTCTCATGAGTGATGATGAATTAGTTGCTACAATTCTAGATTTGTCACAACCAAGAGGAGGAGTTACCATTAGAGATGTACAAGAAGAAGAACAACCAAGAACTCGATCAACTCGCAATTGATCCAAAAGATAAGGAAAAGGTATTCGTTGAAACTAAGAAGAAGAAACTCACTTTGGCGTAACTTAGAGCATTTGAAGTTGCAAGGAATGAAGCTGCAGACTAGAAAAGTTCAAGAAGAGTTAGATGCTAAAGATAGAGAAGAACAAGAAGCTCAAGAAGCTCTAAATAGAGAAGCGACTCAAAAGGTGCAAGATGAATTGGATGTTTGAAACTGTTGAACCTTTACGCCTCCAACACCGTTAGATATATGCAAAGAAGACCTAATTTAGCTAAAGAAAGGAATGCAATGATGGCATATCTAAAAAGCAGAGGATTTAAAGGATTGCGAAGCTAAATTATGTGGATATGAAGAGATTATATGATCTTGAGAGAAGCTTATAAGAAAGATGTTGCGGCATTAAAGACTTTAGAAGAAGCTTTTGGACCTAAGTCGAAAGGAAGAAAAGCTTAAAGAGAAAAAGAAGAACCGATGCTACAGATGGTCGGTTTTCAAAGAAAGAAAAGGTTGAATTAAGATCTGAGACTAGTGACGAATTGAAGAATTATCTCAGAGTGGTAGATTTTGATTATACCAAGGAAGATAATGACATGAAGATGAACAGATCAAGGATTAGTGTTTTCAAAGTTGAGAAATCTAAGAATGGAGATTACATGGTTTTTCACAAAGAAGATGAAAGTTTCAAAGTTTTCAAAAGGCTATGGGATTTGCTGCATATTATAGATAGAGTAGATCTATTCTACTTATATGATGTTGTGAAAACTTATTTTGAAGATAATCCATTAGAAGGGATTGGATTGGTCTTACATGGAGATCTTATAACCATGTGGGAAACGGATGAAGAAAGCACTGATGATATTTGGAAGGATCAAGAAAACTGGAAATAGTTTCTTTGGAGATTCTTTGAAGAATACAGTTCATGTCTTGGAGCTAGAAAATGGAACAATGATTCACATGTTTGCGAAAGAAGATATCCTCTTCAGTTGATCTAATGAGAAGAATGCTAGAGCATGGATTGGAAGTAGAAGAGGTGATGAAACCGCTTGCATGTTGATCAATCTGCTTATAGATCGGACTACCATTCTTGAGAATGATCTATAACGGTATGAATTTTATTTGAATAAATACTTTTGATATATCGATTTTATTCAAAGCATCACGATCGACAAGATTTCATCAAAATCTTGTTCTTGAACTAAACCGCTTAAGTAAAATTTTGATGAAACCTTTTGTTAAGCAATAAATATTTTGAAATAAAGGTTGAATAAATGGTTTTTGTGATGATAACATCAATAGGTTATCAATCCACCATGGTTACAAAAGGATTGACTAATCCATGAGCAAACGGCTCGGTAAAGATATATCAAAACCGTTTTTAGTTGACAACTTGCTAATAAGTTGGATGGTTATCAACTCACCATATCGATAATGTGAAGAGTTGGCTAGCCCACAAGAAATGGCTTGTGGTAAAGGCGTGGAAAAACCATCTTTGGTAATTAGTTCACCATTAGATAAAAGAACTAACTAGTCAAGAAGGGTACGACTTTTGGTAAAGACAAAACAAATCTGCTGATAGTGGTGGTTTGCTAAAAATCATATGGTTATCAATGTACCATGGTCTTACACACCAAAACATTTGGCTACTCGTAGATAATGGCTTTGGTAAAGAGTTCTAAATCCATTGAATTTTCAATGATTCACTTAGATGTGATGAGAATAGTATGCAACTTAAACCAATTCTCGTATAAACCGTCATATATTGTCAGTGTTCTCGAAAAGATGGAGATTCTTTGGATGTCACTGTGAAGAACACAATTCTAAGAGATACTTTGACAAGGCATGATTCTACTGAGATATAATCTAAAGACTAAAGAAAATCCATTTTATAGATGAAGATGTTAAAGATATATTCACAAAGGAACTTGAAGTCAAGCAAGTAGAATTCAAGTTAGGGGAGGATTGTTGGGATATGAAAGTCTTTGAAGATATCAAAGCATCAAGATATGAAAGCATCAGAACCGCAAAAATCTTGGAAGAAGTCAAAGAGTCAAAGCTTCGCTAAAGACAAAGTCAAAGTATCGCAAGATAAAGTCAAAATCTTGCTAGAACAAACAAACCGTTATATTTGTTTATGGAAAGTATTGTATTCTATGTTTAGATTACTTGTCGTACAAGGTTATCAATTGTAAACCGACTAGGATATCCTTGAGCCTATAAAAGGACTCCTAGATTGGCATTAGAGGTACGATTTCGAAAAAGAGTTTTAGAGTTTACTAATTAAGAGTTTAGAGAAAAGTTTGAATATCTTAGAGTTGTATTAGAGTATCTCATAATAAGCGATTTAGAGTTTGTTAATAAAGTTTTCTTCTTAGCTTTGTTAAGTAAATTCCGCGACTTAATAAAGATTGCTCGGTGTTTCTTTGTTAATAACTTAGGATTTATCCGAGGTTATTAAACCTTAACAAGCTAGTTTAGTTTGATTAAAGTATATCGATCCAACAAACACTTTGGAGAGGCAAACCCTAGACGAATTTGGGCAGATTTGTAAGCCTTTTTCAGCCACCATTTAAAGGGTTGTAACATTAGGTGTAAGGGTATGAAAAATGTCTATATGTTATTTGATTATATGCTTTTATTTTCTTTACTTTAACATGATAGGTAAAATTAATTAGTTTTTGCTTGGATCTTATGAAACCTAGTTATTAATCTTGTCTTCTCTTGTTGATTGGTTGTCTTACATTAGGAGTAGGAAAATGATGCAGGTTTTACTAACCAGGTCTACTCTAATTCACTAACGAGCAGTGTACCCGGTCGTGTGCAGTGTAGTATTTGGTAAAACCGAGGTCGTCCCAAGAGCTATGTGTGTGGTTTAATACTAAGTCTAGGTGTCACAGATTTTAATATAATTTTGATAAGAAATTGACTAATTAACTACTAAAGCAAATAAAGGCAAAGATGTGATCAATAGAGGAGAGTGGTGCTAACCTAGTTACTCATCCTAACTAGTAATGTTTATGTCTAATTACTTCAAATTACTTCAGGTGGGGTCAAAGTCGAGAGGACAACATTTGGTCAGTTCGCCTAACCTATCGAAAAGAGCCACCATCGGAGAAGTCGGTGTCCCTCATAAGTCCAGTTGTTCTGGTCCCATAAGTCAACTCATTAAGTTCCACTACATGCTAGACTTATAATAGTGAGTGCCCGGCGCTAGCATCTTAGACACTCACCCCTAATTATTAAGTTCATCCAAACGGTAGGTGATCGGTTGGTCAAATCGCACAAGTAGAAAGGGTCGTCATTGGTCATATCTTAACCTTTCCGTCTCGCCTACTCACTTAGGGTCACCGGTCATATCTCCTAAGCAACTAGCCTCTACCGCCATTAAAAACTACCGAAACAAGGGTAGCTACCAATAAACTATGCATGCATACACTTAGAAATAATTATACAGAAGCAATGTAAACGCAAACAAAACAATAAAGGAATCATAACTAGGCAAGCACCAAGAGGTGCTTAGCCACTCATATTAACCATACAAATCAATTCAATGTTTAATGTTACGAAATACATGAATCGAAAGTAAAGAAAATATGAAAAGCTAATGCTTATCGTAGGGGAGTGATTTCTCCCTTGGAGATAGCTCCGTATGCTCCTCTAGATTTGCCTTTGGCTTCTTCTCACGTTCTCTGATTGTTGTGTGTGAAATGGGATGATTTGAAATGCTGGAAATCGTGGGGTATTTATAGGCCAGATCTTGGTTACGGCGTAACTAATAAAATAGTTACGCCGTAACATATAACTTCTTCAGAATTGCACTAGAAATCTTTGGTTACGGCGTAACCTCGTGAAGGGTTACGCCGTATCTTCAATAAATCTTGGTTACGCCGTAGTTGATGCATGAGTTACAACAGAATTATCGGTGCGCTGAACCTCATTTGACCTAATATGGTTACGTCGTAATCTTTGGGAGAGTTATGCCGTAATCTTCGATAAGTTGGTTTTCCGAGCCACGCTTTATTTACGGCGTAATGTGAGAGAGAGTTACGCGTAACTTCTTCAAAGTGAGCATACTATGATAAATCTTCAATAAACTCTCCAATTCCGCGTCTCTTTAGCTCCAATGCTCGTAATTTACCTGAAAGTGAAATATAATGGAAAACAAGCGTAAATCCATATAAATGATATAAATTGCAAGCATTATCGGGGGAAATTGACACTTAATATTCAGGATAATTTGATATTATCAAATATCCCCCCACTTGAACTCTACTTGCCCTCAATTAGACCTTATTAGATAGATTCCTAAAAAGATATCTCCCATTAGCTGGAAAATATAAGTTTACAAATCCCTTATGCTAGAATAAAACAAAGCCGAACACTTCACTAAATGGGAACGAAACACTCAAATCTCTCAACTTTTCTAAGTGTCAATTTCGGGCTGATCACTCAATTGCACAGTCATAGCATGTATTCTATCATAAGCTTGGCGGTTACACAAATCTCCACCACTAGAGTTAAGGACAAAACAATTCTCGAAGGCAATATGGGTAGACACAACAAAGTTTAAGGGTGATTTGTGATTACTAACATGTCACGACGAAGTGGACAAAATCAATGATACATGACCAAATCTATGGCCAAGACACCAAAGATTGCTCGCTTCATCACCTAGACACGCTTCATGACTAAAGGGTAGGATAAGACATGGGATATATAAATGGTGAAAAATAAAAATCAAGCAAATAGTCTAAATCTATAACCAAGTCATCACCACTTACCATCCGCCCAAAGTTCAAGCTTTGAAGTTAAGAAACCGGATCATGATATACTAGGTAGACGTGTCATTAGAGGACGTCATGATGGGCACACTACATTTTCTCCAACTGTTGGCACTATTACCAACTCCAATCTTCAAATGTGACCGATCTGGCCTCCTCGATACTAAATCTATATAAAGCTCATAACATAGTGCTTATAACATCGCACTTTACAATAAACTGAATAGCATAACTATTTTATTTATTTATTTATTTATTCGAATCATTTTTTTTTGAATCATAACTATAATAAGTAAACATAACATCCCCCCACTTGAGATGAACAATAGGAATTCGGGGGGTCTTCAATGATCTTTAAGAATATGTCGTCGACGAATGCGTGATTCCCGAACCTTTCCACTTGAACCTTGAACTTAGGCAAATGATGACTTCCCAATCACAAATAAAGACTACAAGATAGGCTAAGGTGTATGGGTGTAACGAAACAATATATTGGGTTAAAAAAATGAAAGGAATGACTCAGATGGGTGTATCTAGGGGTATCTTGCACTAAAGGTGAGTGCAACAAAAGGGTTTCACATGGGGGTCGAGAAGTCGAGGTGACTAATCGATAGACACACAATGGTAGAAAATTTGGGTGATAATCCTATAATACTGCCTTCTTAAACTGAAAAGTCCAAATACATCGAGCTAACTCAACATACCTCGTCTATGGTCTTGAAATGATGCAAAGGCAAAGTTCTAAAGTTTACAAGCTACCGGCACACTCATAATTTGGTGGATTTGGGGAAAAAAATTTTAAACGGATAAGGCTAATCTCACCATATAATATCAAGGGTTATATGTGCTCGGCTAAGGTCTAATCTAGTTAGGTTAAGAAAAACATGTCAAATTTTTAAAAATGGCATAATTTTTCAAAATAAACTAGAAAAACGAGGGCAAAATAAAGTTCAAGAGACAATTCTACTCCCGTCCCCCCACTTGAATTGTACAAAGTCCCTTTTGTACTAAGCGTTAAATAAAGGTGAAGAGAAAAGTAGAATTAGTGCGATAACTTCCCTGAAATTTGCTCCAAAAAGAAAGAAGGCCCACGAAACAGAGTCGTGCCTTCGCATAAGCATCCACAAGCAAACTTCAATCTCTGAAATCACACTACCGACAAGCATAATTCTAAAAAAGAAAAAAGAAAAATGAAAAAATGAAAAATAAACCTAACTCACTTTTGTAGGAATCACGGTTGCATTTAGCATATGCAACAAGCCTTTTAAACCAATTGGTGTCCCAAATGGACGAGTAAAGTCTCGTGAGCAATGTTGCAAAAATCGTGAATCGGTAGTCGGGCGGTCGACCACCCTGCAGCGAGTAATCGGTCAAGGCATGATTAATCGTTGATTAATCGGGTTGGCATTTCCTGCAAGTTTTAGGTATTTCCGGAGACCAAACTAAAGATCTTAACTGATTCCAAGCCTACTCTGTTTCCAAACCTCAATAAAAGGCTCCAATTCTGATTATGAGGCTCGTTTTGCGTTATAAGTGAAATAAACAATCCCCATTGTGCGTCATAAGTGAAATTATTATTTTTTTAAAGTTTACCGATTCGACCGATTTTTGACCGATTCGGCCGATTTTTAACCGATTCGGCCGATTTTTGACCGGTGTTTGGCCCATTTTTTTTACCTAGCCAATTGTTTGACCTATTTTCAAAATTCTACAAGGTGTATTGCCGATTACCGATTAATCGGCGATTAATCGACCGATTCGGCCTATTTTTGCAACACTGCTCATGAGGGTTTACAGGGAACACACCCACAAAGTTCATTTAAAATACTAATACAAGGTTATTGTGTTTAAAATGAAAGAAGTAGTGAGAGGATAGTTACGTCATAACTCCGGAAGGATTACGTCATAACTAATTGGTAGCGCAAAAGTCTACTGGCTAACCACCGAGATGGGATAACGCCGTAATTGGTAAGCTCCAAGTTCTGCAAGGGGCTTGTTATGGCGTAACCATGAGAATGAGTTACGCCGTAACTCGTCGATCAACATGTCGCAATGACAACTTTTCTTTGTTTCATGCAAAATGGTTAAAACACAAAACCCAACAAAATGGAAATAAAACAAAAGAAAGGGATAATTCGGGTTGTCTCCGAAGAGCACTTTTTTATTATCTTTAAGTTAGACTCGAGCCTCTTTATGGTGGCCTTTGGACTTCCTTCCTCCATGTCCTTCATTAAGTTATGTCGACCCAAGCGACATTTGTGGCGGTCGGAGGTATTCTTTAGTCTCGATCTTATGAATTTTGAAAAATTTTCCTCCGGTCCCAAGTGGTATCGAGTGAACTCATACTTTTTGGCTATAATCGGTGGCGGCCTCTTATACGGAATGCCAAGGAGTTTGCATCTTCTTTTCTCATGTGCTTCATCATCGGGGTCAACGAACCCATCTTCACCTTGTAGTTCGAGGTAATCAAAATCATCATCGTCGAAATCGGTATCTTTAAGAGGTTTATCGTCGAGTAAATTTTCCACTAGCACTTGTTTGCATTCCTCTTTTTCCTTCCTCGATGAATCCTTGGTGTCATTATCCGATTCTTCATTTGGAACTTCGTTGTTTGGTTGATCTTTACTCATACATCCATTCCAGATTTTCTCCTTAGTTAGCGCGTCTATTTTTCCGTATTTGATTCTGACCCAATCGTCGAATCCTAAATCTTCTGGCCAAGGCAATTCTGTTCTTTCCGAGTAATTAGTCGAGGTCCATAGGAACTCGTCTTCCCCAGCTCTCTCAATGCTGCTTCCCCCGTCACATTCATAATCAAAAGGGTTGTAGGATGCCCAAAAATTTCCGTCAGGGGTTTTAATTTGCTCACACCAAAGACTTCGAGTTCCTTCGTCATCGTTGTTGCAAGAAGGAATATCGTTGAGAGGCTTAATGGTCTTTCCTTGAAGAATATGTTTTTCATATTTGAGCTCTAAATTTCTCAACAAAACTGAATTAATTATTGCGTCACCGAACCTTACTGAGTACCAATCTCTGAATGATAGGTCCCCAAAATCAGCGTCATGTCTTCCCGATTCATGTGGGCATATCCAAACTTCTTTCTTCACAGTGCCCCCTCCGTTGCAATACTCACGAAAGGGGTTGCAAGTTGGCCATGCTTGTGTGAACTCATCTTCCGTGATTAGTAAGGGTCTGCAGCAATGCTTGATAGGTGGTCCTTCCACTTCGTTAATCAAGAACTTGGCTAATCTTTCTTCATCGTTAAGTGTAGTCCACATGTATCTTTCATCTTTAACCCTCTCCTTATCAAGCCCTCCATCGCAGGCCTTCCGAGGGTCGCAAGAGGCCCATAGGTTGTAACACTCTCCATAATCAATTGCAATAGCTTTACACCAATGATTCTTCCTTTTAGAGTCGTCAAATTTGGTAGACTTGTCATTGCTTGTGTCAAGGTTACGCTGTAACTCCGATGTTTGGTTACGGCGTAACTCTCTTCTGCCTTCGGCATCATTGTTTCTATTAAACTCATCGGTGGACTTGTCATTTTCAGAAAATACGGCTTTACATACTGTTGATTTGTTCTTTTATCCCTCATTTCTTTTTTGTACCTCGTCGCCAAGCTTCCCAATCATAGTTTCCAAGTTCTTTAGTGATACGTCATGGCTAGAAAGGCTTTTGTTTGTTTTATCTTGGAAGTTTTTCAGCCATTCTTCTTGATCTTTCTGTCTCTTGGTCGAATCCACAAGGTACTTGTTAATCATTTCATCCAAGTTAGCTCTTCTTTCACCATGCTCATAATATGGTGGGGGTTCTCCACGATAGCCATTAGGATTATCCCCATAAAGTGGTCGATTTTCTCCATATTTAGCTTCTTTGATCGTGTTTTCTTCGATAATGTTAGGACAATTATTAGTTAGATGTCCTCCCCTACAGCTTTCGCAACCAACTTGGATGACATGAACAGTTTCTTTGATTTTTAGCATATCTCGACCTAGATTTTCTAGCTTGTTAGTTATGGCCGCAATTCCATCAAAACTTCCACCTTGGTTTCTTTTGCTTCCTCCATCGTGCCATTTTTGGGAATGATCAGCCATTTTTTGAATGGCTTCAATTGCTAGAGTAGGAGTCATGCTCGGGATTGGTCCTTGATAGTCCAACATCTGCCTTGTAGTTATGTTGATTCCTTTGTAGAAGATGTTGACTTTGTTAATACAAATAAGCCGTAAAAACGTTTATTTATATTTTACGATCTTCTATTGTTTTGTCGATAACAAACGTAAAATCATTTTAAGGAAACAAATAAAATACGTAAATGGTTTGAGCCAATAGTTTTTCTAACACACTTACGTTTTCACATAAAACACTAAAACAAGTAACTAAAGCTGCAGCAAAAAAGAAATATCCTAAAGGTAACAAAGTAGCAGCAGATAAAGAAGCTGAAGGTACAGGTGTTGTTGAAAGTCAAGTTAGTGCAGTTCAAGGAAGTGGTGTTCAATCTGAAAATCAAGATCCAGCAACCGAATATCCCATCATACATGATGCATCCCTGTCACAATCCTAGCAACATCAAGATCAAGCAATTGCCGATCCCAGCATGCATGATCAAGCCCAGTGTCAATCCCAACAACATGATCAATCCCAGTCTGATTCTCAGCTGCAGTCAAGTGATGTTCAAGTAGTTTCTGCTTCAACCCATCCTGCTACACGAAGAATGACTAGGTAGCAGGTTGCACTGGAAAGAATGATGGCCTCACCATAGGTCAAATTCTGTTATGCTAATTATCTAGACAATATTTCATCTAGTTTATTTCCTATGGACAAGTTATGTACTCTAAAAACATATGTGTGTATGTGTATAACTGTAGTTCCCATGCTTTGAAAAGTATGCAATTTTATGCATTTGGAATTATATCCATTTGCATTAACTATGGAACCATGTCATTATTGTATATTTTTTTAGATTGACTAAGCTTGATGTGTGAATAATTTGCATCAAAAGTAACCAAAGCTAAACAGAACCTCATAAAAATGTTGATATTTAAAAGTCAACCCTAAACAAATTGCTAACCATCTGCATACCCATAAGGCATTGAAAATCAAAAACAAACCAAACTGAATACTTCATAACAACGTTACTACAATTCAAGTTACAAAACATTAACCATCTCGCCTCATTACATAAAAGCTAAAAAAGTTATCCCAATGCATAAACAATCAAGAACAACATCCAATTTAGTATCAAGTAAATCTTCCACTTCCACACATCACCTTCAGCAGCTACTAATCTTGCCTCAAACTCATTTCTCCCCCTCAAAAGGCCTGGTATGATCATTCTTGAACGAGCACAAATTTCAGGATCATACCATCTTATCCACCGACAAGAAGACCCCTATTCATGATTATGACAAGTCATTAAACAACCACCATTGTTACAATGTACTTCGCTGCTTGCGAAAACAAACTAACACAATAAATATTAAGACGTACTTACTTCAACAGGACAACCAAAGAATCGACACCCTGGGTTGGTAGAGGTCCACGAAGTGCGAATAAAAGCTTGCTTACCACACCAGCAACGTACCATCTTGAAACGATTATCGTTTTGTAGAAGACTGTTTTTGTATGATAGTTTAGGGATGGATGATAAATGTCGACTAAACCGTGTTACACAGACAACCATATACTAGCTACAAACAATGTACAATGGTTTTTATTTAGTACGCTACAGTGAAAGACGGTTTTGCCCTCACTAACATAATGTTGACAACGGAATTATTGGTCAAGGGACGAGTTTGGCATATAAAAGCCCAAGTTTTGGACCTCCGGCGATGATAATGCACAGTTTTGTCCCAACGAGAAGCGGATTGACAAGTTTAGGGACCAACAGTGTATTTTAGTCAAAAAAAAGAAAGAAGGTTGGCAGTGGCAGACATGCGAGTCAAAGTTTTCACATACACCTCACTGAAACTATAATGAAAAGAATTTTTTTTTTTTTTTTTTTTTTTTTTTTTTTGTTTCTAACAATGAATTTATTAGAAAAAACTAGCAATGAGCTAGAAAGACAAAGATTACATGATTACAAGAGAAGAGTTAAGCCAATTGGTCCAAGAAAAATTAAATCTACCCTTATATTTACACCATTAAAGGAACGAGCCACAATGTCATCGAAAATAACCGATGTGGAAGGAATGGTAGAACCAAACACCAATTTATTATGAATATTCCAAATAAACCACCAAGAAATATAGAAGACACCTTCTATAAGCAACTTACGTTTGGGAGGAAAATTATGGCTCAAAATCCAAGATTTCCATTCCTCATAAAAAGAAATTTGAGGGGCACTAACTTTCCACCAAGAGGCAATTTTGTGGTAAATATTACAAGCCTTAGATCAAGCATAGAAAATGTGATTAGTAGATTCCACATACTTCTCACAAATCAGACAAAGAATAGTATGAATATCTAACCCTCTTTTGGATAAGTTAATACGAGAGATAAGAATATTCAACTTAATTTTCCAAGCGAGAATGTTTACCTTAATAGGGACAATCTTCCTCCAACGAAATTAAGAAGAAACCTCAGGAAGCAATTGATCGTCAATAAATTGTCTAACCGAAGCAACCGTAAACTCTTTCGTACCTGACAAAGACCAAGATTATCTATCTCTCATGTTGGGAAGCTGCAAACCGTTCAAACAATTCACGAGGTCACAGTACTGCTCGAGCTCAACATCTCCTCTAGGAGGACGATGTAAGGAGAAGCCGACATTGGCGTGAGCCAATTTAGATGCAACACTTACATGCTTACAAGTTTCCAGTTTAAAAACACGACGGAATAGAGATTTAAAAGCTATATCTCCTTTCCAAGTATCTTCCCAGAAAGAGGTATCAAAACTTTACGTTAAAATGATTTTACGATTGTTATCGACAAAACATAGGAATATCGTAAATTATAAATAAACTTTTTTTTATGGTTTATATGTATTAACAGTAATTTTTCTAGCTAGTATAAAGGCACTTTGATTCTGGTTTACAAGTCCTCAGAGGGCCTTTTTTATCTTATTATTTATGATTTTGCTCATGATTTTATAAACAATATTACAACATGCAATAGGTCTATAATCAAGAACTTTAAGATGAGCACTTATCTTGGGGACAAGGGTGATTAGTGTAGCATTGACCTCTCCAAGCATCTTCCCATAATCAAAGAATTCTTTAACAGCATCACAAGCTTCCCCACCAATAATATTCCAAGCCTTATTGTAGAATTTTGTAGTGAATCCATCAGGCCCGGGAGCTTTACTATCAACAATATCAAAGAATGCTAACTTGATTTCTTCATATATTGCTTACTAGTTTAGTCATTGATGCTATTTTTCTAGATCACATTTTAATATTAATAAATCTCGTTTACCTATACTCTACATGAGCACTAACGGGCAGTGTACCCGGTCGTGAGTAGTCTAGAATTCGGTAAAACTAAGGTCGTCCTAAGAGCTAAGTGGCGGATTCTAACTTAATTTTCTATTGTCACTAAAAAGAGGTTTTTGATTGAATTGCAATTTACTAATTAAAATAACAATATGTTCTAAGCTAGTTACTAATATTATCATGCCATAATCTAGTTTTCCTACTATCGCCTTATGTGGTGGTTAAATATCATTAGGCTCAGATGGTCAAACTGCCTAACCTATAATCATAGACTCCAACTCATTTGTTATTAAGCGCCATAGAAATTCAAAGTCTACTCTTAGTTATTAAGCGCCAGCTATCTTTCTAGACTTATTCTTAGTGCTTTACACACTAAACCAAGGTTTGGTCCACTCAAGGTTCCTGCATTTCTTAAGTATCTCTACCAAAGTAGGTAGTCCTTTGGTCAATTCTTACACAAGGGAGACCTTTGGTCTATTCTAGCAAACCCCCCGCAACCTAACACACTAGCTTTCTATGGTCAATACTAACTAGTATACTAGGCACTACCTAGCTTCAATACTACCAAAATACGGAGATTAACAAAAAGCTAGAAAGATAAACACATAAAGCAATAAATAAACGAGAAAACATAAATCATGGAATTGATAAATTCATAACTAGGCTAACACGTGAAACGTTTAGCCTCTCATATTAAATAATGCAGCAAAAACAATGTTATTAATCATATTGAAACAAGACATTGAATTCGATACAAATACTTGATATGAAGCTAAAGCTATTAAATTAATGGGATGATTTCTTCCTTGGAAAGTGGTATTGAGCTGTTGAATTTCGCTCTTCTAAAGCCCTAACTCGTCCCTCCTTTGTTGTGGTGAAAGAGTGACGAATAATGCAGATTTAGGGCTTGTATTAATAGCCTTGACATGGTTAGGGTCTAACCTTAAGTAAAGGGTTACGCCGTAACCCTCATATAACTGGACAATCTTATCATTAATTGATCTTCTATGGTGTAACCTTGACATTGGGTTACAATCATAGAACCCTCGTAAACATTTTCATCAATTTTGCGCGCGTAACCAAGTGATTAGGTTACGGCGCAACCTCTTGATCACTAAATTTTGGCTAAGTCTTTGAATTTCTATGGCGTAACCATGTCGATGGAGTTTCGCTGTAACATTGAGCAACGTTGACTTTGGTCTTGTAAAAATAATCCTTGTTACGGCGTAGGTTGTAACTTCCCTCTATGCCGTAACCTTCTTCTGGTTAGCAAACTCTTGTATAACTTCGTTAGTTTTCCTTCCAAATTCGCATTTCTTTGTTCCATTGGTTATTTATACACTGAAATGAAATAATAAGTAATAAGAGTCTATATTCATGCAAAACTACACAAATAGTGAACATTTTAAAAATAAACTAACACTAAAATATCATAATTAATTGATGTTATCAATCATGAACTAAGCATCTTCTTCAATGACTGTTTGAAATGTTGACAGTGTTAGGATCATAGTTTTAATATATAATTGATCTCTCTCATTAAATGTATAATATAATCATAGTTTTAAAATCATTAATAATGACATTTATTGCATAAAGCTTAACCTTTGTAGATAAGAGATATAGATATAGACTTGAGATTGAAAAAATGGTGTGAATTTCATATATTATCTTAAAACCACAACTAATTTCATATATACTCAACTAAACTAGTAAATATCATATATATTCAAAAACATATTTTAAATTTCATATTTCCTCAATATTACATATTTTACTAAAATTATATTTTATTAAGATCATTTTGCCCTCATGATTTCTACCAAATGATTCACATCTATAACATATTAAAATATTCTACAAATTTTAAACTTATTTGTGCAGTAGTTCATTAGGTTGGTTCTGTAAGGACTTGTCACTGCCACGTCAGCTTTCTCTCTCATGCGACCTTCAGGCGATTGGGTGCCCTAGTAAGCGACCAAGATCTTTTTTTTTTTTTTTTTTTTTTTTTAACACAAAATAAAATTTCATTATTAATTAAAACGTTCCATAATAATTCAAATAAAATTAAAACATTACGACAATACAACGACTAAACTAGTTTTGATTATGACGATGCCAAATGTCTTCCACCAAATCGGCTTTGAGGCTAAGATGAGTTGTTTTGTTGCATATCTCCCTGGTAATTTCCAACGATTCCACATGCGTTCTTATGGGATCATATGAACGGTGCTGCTCTGCTGGAAATAATATGGGAGATATCGCCCGCTCTTCGTCCTGAATTATCATATTATGTAATATGATGCATGTGTACATTATATGCGATAGACGTTCTTTGTCAAACCCTTTAGCCGGATGTTTAATCATTAGCCACTTCTTCTATATTACACCAAAAACACATTCCACATCTTTTCTTGCTGCTTCGTGCATCGTTTTATACAATATTCGTTTGTGATCATTCGTCCCTGGATTTTTAATGGACTTCATAATAACCGAGTATTCCGGATATATCCCATCAGCAAGATAATATCCGCGTTTATAAGGCACGCCGTTAGCAACGAATTCCACATCCGGTGCTCTCCCCGTTTTGAGATCATTGAAAAGAGGCGATGAACGTAAAACATTTACGTCTTTATTCATCCCGGCGACACCAAAGAACGCATGCCAAATCCATAAATCGTGGGACGCGATCGCTTCCAATAAAATGAAAGGATTTTGCCCGTGATCACCCCTACAAAATTAAGCTATTAAAGCATGTGGGCAATTCTCCCACGGCCAATCTGTGCAATCGATGCTTCCTATCATCCCAGGAAACCCATGACTTTCGTAGTTATGAGCATAGAGTTTGTCAATGTCAGTAACCGTCGGCTTTCGCAAATACTCTGCATCATATAACTCCATTATGGCCTCACAAAAATTTTCGAGAGACTCACGAATTGTTGACGCACCCATTTACACGTATTCGTCTAGAGCATCAGCATTGACTCTGCCAATTGACGGATTGACAAAGTACACTTCATCAATGGAGAAATACCAAGTACGCCTTTATGGTGATTGAGAAGACTGATGGACCACTAACACCAACTGCACAACACATGCTAGAGGGTATTAAGAAAGAGGTGTTAAGTATAATGTTTTATAGAATGGGGGAACTAAGTTTTAGGTTAGTGGACCATGGGGTGACCAATGTATAGTTAATGTTGTACACAAGTCTTGTACTTGCAGAAGATGGGAGATAGCAGGTTTATCATGTAAACATGCTGTTGCTACCAATTGGAATATGGCTTTAAATGGGCAACAAGTAGGAGCTGTAGAAACATGGTGATGTGTTTCCCGTGTTGCAAGTTTTAAAAATTTATAAAAACGATTTAACCGTCTAATACTATAAACACATACGAGCAAGTATACTCGTTCGCGATAGCAAAGGTGGGTAAGTCGAGATCGTCCCAAGGGATTTTGTGTTCGAAATTGTTTTCTTAAAAAGATTTGTAACAAGAAAGCTTTGTCAAGGCTTCCTCAAAAAGTGATGTTATAGTGAAATTCAACAATAAGAAATATATATATATATACTTGTGTGTAGTCTATAGACAATCATAAGTAGTGTTCATGAAGGCTTGGTGTAAACTCTTGATGTGATGCACAAATCATAAGCAAATGATTTCCAACCATGGTTTATGTTTGTAAAAATCATTCTAAGAACAAAAACATATAGGTAATCCTTTCGGTCCTTATCCTAATGATTATCCTTTAGAAAATCCATTTGTTTGTAAAATGTTCTTATTAAACTCGTTCTTACGAATCTTTCGACCTTTCGTGATGAAAATATTTCTAGTCTTGTTTTAATAAGTAAACATGGTGGTTGTCAATCACCATATCCCCATACTAGTTTGTCACTCAACGTTTTTGGAATAAAACACAATAGAAATCCTTTCGGTCCTTTTTCTTAAAACATGTTTTACCGACAAATCAAACCAAGACTAGTATTTTTCCAACAAACTCATTTAAACAAGATCATATATACATGCATCACATATGAGAACACTAGTATGATTTCTTACATCCCAACACACAAGTTTATCCAAAACTACTCCATGATAATAATAACAAAACACAAGAAATAACAAAGTAATTCCAATAACTCAAGAGAATAGAAATCCATAACAAAGTTCATAGAATACCTAAACTTTTGCGATTACAAGAACTAGAATTCGTGGCTTATAGCAACCACACGCCTCCAATCACCTAGCTTAACCGTATAACTCCGAATAACCAAAACAATGGATGAGAATGGCTCTCTCCAACCTCCTCGGACGTTTTACAATGAATACTAAACTTTGGGATGAATAAAATGGTTGGTAATAGTTTTGGTGTAAACTATTACACTTTGGGTTGTGTCACACCTAGTAAACTAAGTCTAGGTTCAATATATAGCCAAAGAAACTTGTCTAACGGCCAAAACGCTCCCAACAAGTTAATATCAATAAATGATCGGCCTCCAATGATTATGGGGAGTTAAGGCAAAATTAAATGCATCTTTGTGTAA
>CM040240.1:170979137-171250908 GCA_022545495.1 Chrysanthemum lavandulifolium | reverse complement strand
CATTGATATTCCGGAAAACCGAAACATCACGAGAACCGCGAAAAGGATAGGCTCGAGGGGTTAACTAGGGTATCGTGTACTAAAAATGAGTACAACGCAGGGTGTGGGGAATTACTCAACCGATATGGAAGAAGTAATTATATTACGGGTATCAAACAAGGGTTATCCTAATGCCTCTTATCATTTAGTTATTCCTAACTACACAAGTGTAGCCTCACTTGCGATCTCGGAATGCATCACAAAACAAGTTCTAGAATCTAATATACTACCAGTTCACACTCTAAGCATTAAAGATGAATGCTTTAATTCCTACTAATCTAAGGGCGATCCTCACATTTTTGGTGGAATTTAAGTGATAAAGGGTTTTGTGCTAGTCATATAACTTCCTATCCGTGAGACGCTTTTGTTAAGACTAATGGCCCACTCCTATATATTATGAAAATTTTTAAATTTGGTGCCAAAATTACCCTAACCGACATTTTCTCATGGTTTATTACGCAAATGCAATTGGACAAAGCAAATAATCAAGGATAAGCATAGTTTCAAAGTTCCCGTTTTATTTTCCCTCCCTACACTTAAACTGAACATTGTCCCCAATGTTCCCCGAAAGTATCAAAGTTATGATAATGGAAGGTAATTAAAAACGAAAAAACTAATACTCCCCGATTAGCTCGGTAGGATCCGTAAAGTGGTGGTTAAATCCTTTTCAAGAAGAATTATTGCGTGAAAAGCTCCTTCCAATCTTATGTAACTTCTTCTCGACAAACTAAACCTCGCACACTTGAAGAAAACAAACGAAACCTTCGTAAAATCGGCGGTAATAATATATATAAGACTCGATTTAAACTAGGATATAATGCTTGTGGAATGGATGTTTCTGAATTTCTAAGAAAATTAAGACCGAAAATTCCAAAATTTATAAGTAGCTCGAAAACGAGAAAAAGTAATCGATGTTTTACTCCTTCCGACGCCGCCGTTGCAATCTCGATGCCGTCAAAGTTATCCCGACAAAAAGCGGTCGCGATTTTCGAAAAAATTCGGAAAATTTACATCTTTAGAACTGGAAAAATTCGCAAAAACATCCATTATGACTCGATACAAGCATTTGACTCGAACAAACAAACATAAATATATTTTAGTTAATTGTTATTCTCATGTTTACGTTTCTTTTGAAAACGTGTGTAATCCTCCCTACACTTATCCCTTATGTAAAATACCTTTATATGCAATTAAGACGAGGTTAAAAACAAAATAAAGCATTTTTACAAATTTAAACATGAGGATAAACAATTAATAAAAGATATATGACACTAAGAAGCAAACAATTAAGCATGCGTTGCCTCCCACGAAGCGCTTTTCTTTATTTAAGAGTCTTGTAGCTAGACTCGTAGTCGTGCTCCTACGTTGCCTCACCACCGCCCTCTTCTTCTAAAACAATATCCTCATCGTTCATCATTTCAATATTATCCAATTGATAATGCTTCACCCGTTGCCCATTAACGGTGAATTCTCTTCTATCATGGTCTAGTAGCACCACCGCCCATTGCTCATCCGCTTTTTCTCGAAAAGGGTCCATACAACCGGATTTGAGTTTTCCTGAATAATCTTAGTCTTGAATTATACAAGAGCACCTTATCCCTTCCAAAACTCTTTAGGATTCTTTATTCGCTGATCATGCCATCTTTTGCCCTTTCTTTGTAAGTGATTGATGATTCAGACGCTTCGACCTCAGTTCATCCGATTCTTGAAGTTGTAAGAACCGATTTGACCGCTCGAATAATCCATATTACAGCCTTAAGTGCCCAATATGCTTTCTCGCTCAAGTTCGATAGGAGGTGGCAAGCCTTCCGTATACCGTGAAAAGGGGTTGTCCGATAGGTGTTTTGTAAGCGGTTCTAAATGCCCGGAGTGCCTCATCCGGTTTGAATGCCCAATCTTTCCTATTTTGGTGGACCATTTTTCAAGTATCCGCTTTAATGCCCTGCTTGTGTTTTCTACTTGTCCATTTTTCCGAGGATGATGATCGCAGAGAAAATCTATGTGGGACGCCATATTTCTTCATCACTTTTTCCATTTGAGCATTGCAAAAGTGAGTCCTCTATCATCGATTAATGCTTTGGGAATCCCAAATCGTCGAAGAGCTTTTTAAGAAAGTGAATAACTACCCTCGCATCATTAGTTCTAAGGGCTTGAGCCTCTACCCATTTGGATACATAGTCGATAGCTACGAGAATGTATTCATTTCCTCCGGAAGATGGAAAGGGTCCCATGAAGTCTATTCCCAAACGTCAAATATTTCGCAGACTTGGATATAGTTCTCGAGGTGACTCATCCCGTCGCTAAATATTTCCCGATCGCTGGCATGCATCACACATTTGAACTAATCTCTTAACGCCTCGAAAAACAAGAGGCTAATAGAATCCGGCCGAAAACCTTTCGTGCGTGATATTCACACCGTGATGTCCTCCGGATGGTCCCGCATGACATTCTTTCGTAACTCGATCAATCTCTACCGCCACGCAGCGTCGAATGATTTGATCGGGACATATGCGGAATAGGAAGGGTTCATCCCGTAGTAATGTTTTAGCGTAGTGAAGAACTTCTTTTATCTTGCTTGGTCATGTAATTTGGCAAACCCTCATCGGACGTGTAGTTAGCATAATCCGCATACCATGGCTCAATTTCCTTAATCGCCATTAGCCGCTCCTAGGGAAAAGAGTCGCGAATCTCGGTGCAGATCTAACTTCTCAAGATCAAGGTTCTCCAAGCGTGATAGATGATCGGCGAGATTTTCACCCCTTTTATCTCGAATTTCAATGTCGAATTCTTGAAGTAATAGGATCCACCTAATCAAAGCGGGTTTAGCATCTTGTTTTGAAAACAAATAGCGTAAGGCGGAGTGATCGGTGAAGGCAGCGCTTTAGAGAGAACGAGATATTGCCCGAACTTGTCAAGGCAAAACAACGGCTAAAAGTTCTTTCTCGGTGGTTGTATAGTTCTCTTGTGCTACATTCATGGTTTTGCTAGCATAGTAGATTGGTTGAAAATGCTTTTCCTTCCTTTGGCCGAGCACCGCACCGACAAGATAATCACTAGCGCCACACATGATTTCGAATGGTCGAGACCAATCGGGGTGACCATTATAGGTGCTGAGTGAGATCTTTCTTTAGTCGATTAAATGCTTCCTTGCATTCTCCGAAAAATCAAAGGGCATCCTTAACAAGAAGTCATGTCATTGGTAGGGCAATTTTGAAAAATCTTTAATAAACCTTTGATAAAACCGCATGACCAAGAAAGTGCGAATGGCTTTAACGGTAGTAGGATAGGGAGTTTGGAAATTGCTTCGATTTTTGCTCTATCGACCTCAATTCCATTCCCCGAGACTTTATGCCCTAAGACAATTCCTTCTTTACCATGAAATGACATTTTTCCCAATTTAAAACCAAATTAGTTTCCTCGCATCATTTCAACATCTTCCTAAGGTTGGAAAGACAAAGGTCAAAAGAATTTCCAAACACCGAGAAATCATCCATGAAGACTTCCATGCTGTCCTCAATTAACTCGTGGAATATGGCCATCATACATCGTTGAAAGGTTGCGGGTGCGTTACATAACCCGAAGGGCATTCGCTTGTAGGCGAACGTTCCGTAAGGACATGTAAATGTAGTTTTCTCCCGATCTTGTGGGCAATGGAATTTGGAAGTATCCGAAAAGCCATCAAGGAAACAAGAGTATTCATGCCCGCTAACCTTTCAAGCATTTGGTCAATAAACGGCAGAGGAAAATGATCTTTCCGGTGGCAAGATTCAACTTTTCAGAGTCAATACATACACGCCACCCAAGAATCGTTCTTTGCGGCACCAACTCACCCTTCCCATTTTTACAACCGTCATCCCTCCTTTTTGGAACCACTTGGACCGGTGACCCATGGGCTATCTCGATATGGGTAGATGAGACCGCATCCGAAGCTTAATGACCTCTTTTTCACTACCTCCTTGATGTTAGGGTTAACCCGTCTTTGCGGTTGAACGGTTGGTTTGTAATCTTCCTCCATGAGGATTTTGTAAGTACATAATGTAGAATCGATTCCTTAATGTCGGCAACACCACGCAATCACCCTTTGTACTCTTTTAAAACTTCTAAGAGCTTCTCTTCCGACTAGTGGTTAGCGAAGAGCTTATGATGACAGGGAGTTGGTCCTCCCCTCAAGGAAGGCGTACATAGTGACTCGGGAGATCTTTCGGTTCTAAGGTAGGAGGCTCTTTGATCGATGGTTTTAGCTTGTTTTCCGCCTCAAGCTCAATAGGTTCAATTTCATCCCGACGTGGATAAAAGGACACACCAACCATCTCAATTTCTCGATCGTCGATATTACGTTGTTATCATTATTCATGAATTCGCTTAATAGATACTCGCCAATGCGCCATCTATGTCATCAACAAATTCATCAACTTCTTCAACTAAATATACGGGCGACCGCAGAAGAGGAATGTCTCATAGAATCCTTAATGTCGAAGGTCAAGCTCTGGATCCTACTCGTAAAGTGAGTTTACCATCATGAACATCAATGATGGCACGAGTGTAGCCAAGAAGGTCTTCCAAGGATTATTGGGACGGAATTATCTTCCTCCATCTCTAAAATTACGAAATCGATTGGAAAATTGAATTCCCCCACCCTTACAAGAACGTTCTCACTGCACTCTAATGGGATATTTGATTGATCGATCGCCTAATTGGATACTCATCCTAGTTGGTTTCAACCACGAATATCCGAGTTTAAGAAACAGGAGTGAGGCATCGTGTTAATGCTTGCCCCAAGATCTCGCCAGGCGTTTTTCAGAAAGCGCCCTATAGAGCAAGGAATGGTAAAACTGCCCGGATCTTCCTTCTTCTTGGGCATGCTTTTTTGGATGATAGCCGAACATTCTTCTCCTAATGATATCAATCCTTCAAGTTTCTTCCGATTAGATATCAACCTCTTGAAGTATCTACTATGTTTAGGGATGTGATAGAATACATCAAGGAGTGGTATGTTGACGGATGTTTGTTTCAAATAAGACAATATTCTTTCATTGTCTTCTTCAGCCTTTTGATTCTTTAGACGAGAGGGATAGGGAATCCGTGCGAGAGTTGGTCGTTGGGCTGGTGCTGGTGTTTGTGGGGGAGGATCGTGAGGAGTTGGAAGGGGTGCGGGAATCGTCTCATTTCCTAACTCGGGTTCCCTTGTGATGGGGTTCCGGTTGGGATGTGGGGGATCCTTGGTAGTAGTTCCTGATCGAGTAGTGATTGCGCAAGTTGGATCGTGAGGGGCTGGGCCAGGTCCACTCATTCTTTCGTGGAGGTTGGTGAACTGACTTTCTAATTGACTTGTCGCTCTCGGATAAACCCTCAAGACCTTTTAAGAGTGCGGCCCTTCCATGGTGAAGCCGAGTTTTTCTTCAAAAGAATCACGGATGGTGTACTCAGTCCGTCCTTTCCTTGATTTTCCATTTCAGTTGCCCAAGGGTCACATTCATCGGTTTGATAAAATGCGAGGAGTGAAGGGTCATCATAAATATCATGACTAGAGAGGAAGACGCTTTCTTGGTGTGTGTCATCGCACTCATCGCTCTCGTGTGGTCCTCCACAAATGTCGCATATGAGATATGGGTTAGTCAGCCTTTTTGGTTCTGGTGATTTTATGAGGTAAGCTAGTTTCTTTTGTGCTTTCTCAATCCGATAATCGAAGGATAACTCTTCACTTGATAAAGTAGAGATGCTTGACGCGTTTACTTGCTCATTCCAATGGATGTCTTGATATTGGATGTATTCCTCTATTCGGTTCCACCCTTCTTCTGCGGTGAGGTTCGCGATTCTTTGGCCAGTCGAGAAATCAATCCCTTTTTTATCCTTTCGGGAGACATTGTCGTAAAAGATTTGAACAAGCAACCAAAGGTTGATACCGTCTTTGTGGGGCTTATTGAATAAGATCTTTGTAACGACTCGTGAGTTGGTGATAGATTCCCATTTGGTTGATGAAAGTGCGAATTTTGCTCCTAATCAGCTGCAGTTCTTCCGGGAAAGAACTTTTGGTGAACTTGGTTGAAAGTTGTTCCCATGTGAAAATGGACCTTGGAGGGAGCTTATCGAGCCACCTGGCTTACCCTTGAAGAAAATGGGAAAACCGGAGTCTAGATGTCTCCTTAGATGCTCCGTCGGTATAGATAGCATCAACAATTTTAGAAACCGTTTGATGTGGTGAATTGGGTTTTCGTGGGATCCATGGAATTGACATGCCTTTGGATTAGCCAAATGTCGACGCATGCAATACCTCATTGACATGTTCGAAGGATAGACAATGGCACCGTAAATCTGAGATGCGAGAGGGAGGAGTATTCCCAGGGTTTTCGCTTTAGGAGGATTTATGGGTCCATTGGTGGAGTGGCAAGAACTTCCTCGCCATTTTGACTCGGATCGTCAACGATGATGGTTTCGAGAGATTGTGGGGAATGAGGATTCTTCATCGATGTAACTTCATCAAAATTGATGGAAGTGCCTTGAAGTTCGAATCATGGAGAGCTTTTCTTCGCCTATTGAGCTCTCTTTCGGGTTACGCAAATGGTTCAAGAAGAGTTTTGGTGGGAACCGTGGGTTCTAAGTTGCTTAAAGGGGTTGGTATGGGACGTGGTTGTTGGTTATCACCTTCCATGATGAAAAGTGATGGGTGTTACGAACAAAGGTCACGAAGAAGGGGATAGACTAAGAAAGCTAAAATGAGAAAAATTTACTTGATAGGAATCAAGCAAAGAACCTAAACGAGGTGGACTACTAACTAGCTATTCTATTCCCGTGGCGCCTAAAAACTTGATAACGCTACAGCGTCGTTCGGGGTCAAGGAAACTTCCTTTTCTTCGAGCAAGTTTTATAACACCCAGGCGATGAACCTAATCGTTGTAGTGTAGTAATTAGGGTAAGCCACGGTATTGATATCGTTCTCTGGGGAATAGGAATGCTAGTAAGAAGTTACTACGCTAAGGTTAAGGTTGAGGAAGATTATTTTTGTATTTTATATTTTATGAAATGGAAAGGTACGAATCTCGGTATTGGATTTGGGGGTTGGTATTTCACCGATTACTCTACTATTATCTAATTATCTAAACTAAGGTTGTGGGAGTCTATGTCTAATTAATGTGTGCTCGTATGATAGTTTAAAGATGTGTTTACTTAGGTTGTACTACTCCTTAATTGTCTCCTATTGATGGTTGAGTTGTCACGTCCTTATTCTTAGTTGCGTTGTGTGTCTAAAGTTGTAGGGTATGCGTTTCTCCCCAACTCTTTGAACTTACCAAAGGGTCTCGCCTACAAAACCCACTAGGGATGATAAACTCTTACTCTAAGGCACTCTTTGGATAATTTAGCCTACAACTACTCGGTAATCATATTCTAAGGTTCACAAAGATGAATCAAGCATTAAGTACACAATGAATGACCTATCGCATTACTAGATCATTGATCAACTAAGATAAGAAACAACCAATCAATATTCAATAATTAAGTTTCATACTTGCCTAAGCAAACACACAAATAAATTAGCGGACATGGAGAACATGCAAGCATACACACAAATAATCAAAGACATAATTGAATTAATGAAGTAAATACTTATCTTGATGTAAGATAGGGTTTAAAACCCTAAAATACTGTACAAGACACCTTAGGTTCGGTTTTAGGTTTTCACCCAAAAGACTCTCTAAAACCGAAAAATTCGGATTCTATATATAAGATTACATATGCGACGGCGTCACCTTATGTTTCGTGACGCCCGTCGTGTCGCCGTCATTAGGGTTTCGCTCTTGGCCACGTTAACCTTGCGACGACGCCACCTTATGTCCGTGACGTCTCTTGACAAATTTCGACGCCGTCAGGTTGCATCTAGGCCGTCCGAGTAGCAACGGCTACTCTTTTAAAGCCCGACGTCGTCACTTGAAAATAGGGTTTTTGGCTCATCAGATCGTCACAAAAATCCTCTCGACGGCGCCGCACTAACACCGACGCCGCCGCTCGCTTTCAGCAGACTTTGAGTGTCTCGATTCGACTTTGGCCATTTTCTTCATATATTCGCCTTTTCGTCCAAATAAGTGCCATTCCAACATTTTGCCTTCAAGAGACCTAAAAGTGAAAAGGAACGATATTAAGCAATAACGGATACAAAGTGATCAAATAAGGACTTAAACGACCCTCAAATGGTACCTTTAAAACCTTATCGGTTTAGCTTGAGCAATGCGTTAAAGAAGAGGCTTCACCAAAGTACTTTTGTTGAAATATATCCTTCCACATGAAGTATCGACACCCATAGTTTTCGTCCCTCGGTCATTACATGATGAAACAATTATAAGAAATGTATTCTAAACAAACAAGTTATTGATATATTTACGTAAATAAGCAAACGTTTAATTATTTACCTTTGACAAAGGACATGCATAATACTTGCACCACAAGTTTTGGGCTTGTGGATGTTCTTTCAATTATAAAACCACGCCGACAACGACACAAGAAAGGATTTTCTTGTTGCATCTGGCCAAAAGAATTTGTAAAATTATTCACAACATAAATAAGTAATATCATGGTTCACAAAATTAGAAGCTTCGAATACATAAATAACAAATCTTGTTATAGAATTTGTATAATCGTCTATACATGTTTTGTCATTTACACAAAGAATCAATAATCGTTTTCTACGTCCTTCTAAACATGCGCTGTCGTTGAGTAAACATATGTGCCCATATCCCGGCCACGTCATTTCTGAACCATCTCCATTGTGGGTGATTATACGGAGTGGTGAGTTTTCATCAAGAAACGCAAGAACGGTGAGCGACTGGTCTTCCCCACACGAAGAATCACAAGGGGGACAATATGCTGTCAGATTGGACCATCTCTCAACAGAAGACACATAATAGATTGTTCATTGGCTATACATACAATATGACGGTTAAGAGTCAGTAGCAATAGCCACGCCTGCTTTCGCATAGTCATCCAAGAATTGCTGGGTGTTGGACCTTCAAACCAATTCATCGAGTTCTAATATTTGTAAAATTATCGTCCCACATTTACTGTAAACTTCCTCGTGAGTGTCTATCTCTTCCTCGTGAGTCAGAACAAACTTTTTTAACAAACCTTACACAAATAACTTTACAAATTTATGTTTACTTTTTTTTAACAAACCTTACACAAATTTACGCTTACTTTTGAAATAACTTTACAAATAACTTTTTTAACAACTTTACAAATAACTTTGAAAAAATAAAAATAAAATAAAAAGCGGTTTGGGTTTGCAAAGCGTGTACCAGCCCCCTGCTTTTACCCACCCTCCCACCCCTTTTGTTTTCTTGTCTTTTGTACTCATATCACTCTCTCACTCTATCACTCTCTCACACACTAATAATACTACTCTCTCACAATAATAATACTCTCACTCTCTCCCTTTCCGCCTTCTCCGCCAATATTTTGGTCACGCACCACCGAACTTTTCACCCCATATACCAAACGATAAATCGGGAAAAAGGTGATCATTTTAACATAGGCACGCAGTATTTCTCATCGACGCCGCCCCTACATCTAAAGTTTTAGATTCGGGTTTTGAGTTTTGTTGTGCATGTTGATACCGTGGGATTGCTTTCTCAGTTGATACCGTGGGTTTTTGAGTTTTTGTTGAGTGTTAGGGGTGCCGCCATATCTCAGCCTATAAAAAAGCTAATTTTAATTCATACCCGTATCAAATTTATGCTAATAGTAACCAAATCCCATCTGGGTTGTGTTCAAAATCATCCACATGTGCATAAATTTGTTTATTTTGAGTTTTTACAGTATTTTTTTGCAAGTTTTTATAATTAAAGATTGTAGGAAAAAAAAGATTTATTAAAACAAAATAAAAAAGTTTAATATTCAAATCCCATTTGGGCATGTTCAAAATATATTGCAGGTTCATAAAGTTTTCAACTTTTTAAAATTTGTTGTTATTTATTTTTGTTTTTGGTAACCAAGAAAGAAAAAGGAATAAAAATGGTGGTTTCTAATATATTGCAGGTTCATAATGGTGGTTTCTAATATATTGCAGGTTCATAAACTTGTTTTTGGTTCTTGAGGCAGTTAGTTGCTTATCTGAAACTGCTTATGTAATAAGTAGTTTCTAATGGTTGCTTATCTAAACTTGGTTTTTTAAATGGTTTAAAAATTCGAGATACTGGCGATGATGATAAAAAAAAAAAAAAAAAAAAAAACTTTTGTTGATTTGTACCAAAATGATTTGGCATGGCATAATCGAATGGACGGTAAAATGAGTTTTTTTTTTCACTTTGCAACCTTCAACTTTGCAGCCAAAATGATAAAACGATAATAATCTCAGCCTATTAAAATGTAAAATTTATTACCTCATTGGTGTAAAATGGTGAACTCGACATTTTCCGAAGCCAAATTTATTACCCTTTGTTTGCTTCTTTGTTGTATGAACTGTGATTGCTGTGATTGCTTCTTTGTGGTATGAACTGTGAATTGTGAATGTGATATTCTTTATAACGAAGGAAAGCAGCAGATTGATTGAGAATCTTTACTATTGCGAATTGCTTTATGCAAATTTGAGAATCTTTACTATTGTGAATGTGAACTTTGTCGATGAAAAATACTTTCGAGATAAGGCGATGATGATTTTTGAGCCTAAAAATTTTCAGGATGATGAAAACCGAATGGACGGCAAAGTGAGATAAAATCACACTTTTGCAACCTTCGAACTGAGCCTCAAAAAAATTTCGACTACGCTTTTTTAAAGTTTTAAAACCGATTCAAAAAAAAAAAAAAAAAAAAACTTTTAAAAAACTTGAACACAAAAAAAAATCAGTCTTGTAAAAGTAAAATGAAAAACAAAGTGTAAAAGTAAAAAAATTTTGTAAAAAGGTTACAAAAAAAACTTGTGAAAGTAAAAAAAAAAAAAACAAAGTGACAAAACAAAAGGATAAAAGACCCCAAGCAGATGTGGGGGTGGTTATTTTACAAAGTGGCACGGAAACCAATGCACTAATCATTGGGGTGAGAGAGAAACAACACACACCCCCTATTATAATCTTAGGGGGTGCCTCGGTAACACGACCCTATCTAAATGATATCTTCTAATTTAAGTAAGTTTTATTCTTTGGCACTTTTAGTCCCTGGTAGTAGAACCATTGCATAGAAAATCCTTTTTGGCTTAATGCTTATTTCATGAAAGGTCCTTTTTAGCTTATAAAAATATTTACAAATAACTGGAATTGACAAGGAAGCTTATAAAGTAATAATAAGTCAATATTTTGAGAATTGGGGTCTTACACCTGCCTTCTCATATATGCATTTAACGCAATTTACATGTCATTAAGGTTTACAATAGTGGTGGAAATTTCAACCAGTTTGCTCATGAATGGGTTGATTTGAGTTAGGTTTCTTTGTCAAAATGGGTCACACTGGTGACTGGTCAAACGGGTTGGAAGTTGCTCGAATTGTATATTGAATGAATACACCACTTTTGATTCATGTTTTTTTTTGAAACGGGTGATTCATTTTATTTTTATTTTTTTTTAATTCATGTTTTAGATTAGTATTAAACTAATACTGCTTTTAATTCATGTTGGGGGTAATCGGGGATGGGGAATGGGAAAGGTAATGATTAAACATGCCTGGTTAGGACTAGGGAATGCAATCATTGTTTAGTATTGGGTAATGGGGCATTACCCAGTAAATTGGGAGGTATGGTAATGATTACCTACCACCACCACCAGCAGCCACAACCAGCAGTAGCTACCACCACCACCAGTCACCACCACCACCACCACCAGCCATCACCACCACCACCACCAGCAACCACCACCACCACCACGAGCCACCACCACTAGCTACCACCACCACCACCACTAGCAGCCACCACCACCACCACTAGCCACCACCACCACTTACCAGCCACCACCACCACCACCAAAAGCAGCCACCACCACCACCTACCAGCCACCACCACCACCACCACCACCAAAAGCAGCTACCACCACTAGCCGCCACCACTTTGGAGGTTAATGTGTTTTTATTAAACCAAGCACTATCAAAGATAATGATAATCTCTATTTCATTCATTTGCATTCCCTTTGTCTTTCCCTTTCCCATTCCTCATTTTGAACCAAGCGCATTAATTTTATTTTATATATCTTAGAATAATGGTCAATGCAATGGCCGGCATGAGTTTGATCAATGGAGCCTGAGAGGTCGTTTATATTTATTTGCTTATCTAAAGAGTCGAAGAACTAGCTTCTATCTGCTTTTTATTAGTATTCCCCTTGCTTGTGGCTTGGCTTCCGCTTGCCGGCTTTTGCCGAACCAAGACACTAGCTTGCTTGCTACTCCGACACTCGAGCGCTACTCCCGAGCAAGACTCTCTCCTGACTTGTCGTTTGGGTGCCTCCAGGCACCTCGACATATCTTGCAACGTCTTCAATAGCATGCTCTTACTTCGTCTTTCCCTTAATAAGTCATCAAATTTGGTGCTTTTTGATCCCCAGTTGCTATGGGGAACAAAGGACGAAATATTTATCTATTATCATCCTTCTCTTCTATATGTTCTTCGACTCTTTCGATATGAATACGCTTTTTAATTAAGTCCAATTTCATCCAGCCAAAAATGATGTACATATTCTAATTCTACTTGTCCATGCTATCATGAACAAATGGATGACTGCAATGGCTAGTTTTTTTTTCCAGTTTTTAATGGTAATTGCTATTTATGAGAAACAATATATTTTAGATTCTATGTTGAGGAACATGATTTTGTGGTTCTTAATGTCGTGTGGAATGATCAGAACCTATTTTAATTTATACTTTACGCATGCTAGCTTATACATTTATGATTTTGTGGTTCTTAATGTCGTGTGGAGGACTAAGATTGCCTATAGTTAGAGAGATCCTGCATGCTTATACATTTATAGTTTTAAAATTGTTCTTTACCTTCTAAAATGGTTTTGAACTTTGTTCATATGATACTTTACACAATTATAGTTATCAATTACGGAGTATTTTGAATGCTACTTAATCTGGGGACAACAGTCTAGACAAGGGTTTGTGTCGCTTCAGCTAGGTTGAGGTAAGGGAACGGTTGTGTTGTAGCAAGTGTAAGGCATGATTATGGTGTTTCAGGATATACATTTATAGTTGTCTACTTGTCTTTATTGGCTATTGCTCAGTCTTCATGTATGTTATGTTCACCACTTAATTTTATCCAGCTTTGGCAGAAGTTTAGTACGATCATAGATTGTTTAGATTACTAGGATAATCGTGAGTTGTTAAATGTTGTGTTTCCCCCGAAGTCTATTGGTTATCGAAATATAGTCTCAATTGTGTTTAGATGCTCAGTGGTTCGATTTCTTTTTGAAGATTTCTAGCTATGAGATTGCCTCATAATTTTAACTTACGGTAAGCCCAAGATTTCAGTTGACTCAGTGTTGACAATAATATACAGAATAGGGGAGGATGTAATTAAACTGCTAGGTGTCACGTAGTGTTAAGATAGTCTCAAATCATACATTACATCGAAATTCTATTAAATAACACTTGGATTATATTATGTCACGTATAATGGATATATATATATATCAAATAATTCGAAAGAGAAATAATACTCGTAATAATCACTCGTTGATGCACATAAATCAGTAAAACCTTACATTACCATAAGTTGATACAAACACTAGACAATGAAAACAAGACCTAGCCATGCATGAAATAAACGTCTTTCTTGCACATCAAGTAACCATTATTTGAAACATGAAAAAAAACGAACACATTTGTGCAATCACACTTTTAGTGGCCTTGTTCATCAGATGAGTCACCAATGGTGCCAGGTGGATGCCACCTACGTGGAGGAAGCGGGTAACGCCAATGAGGTGCAAATGGTCTCCTCGTTCGTGGTATTGGTCTTCGTGGAACCTTTGTTGATGGTGGTTGAGTTTGTATAGGTGGTGGCATAGTGCTCGGGTCAATGGGTGGAGGTGTAATGCTTGGGCCAATGGGCGGAGGTGTAATGCTTGGGTCAATGGGTTGTGGCATGTCGGATGGAGCTTGTGGTGGTTGATCATCATAAGTTGGTGGCTCGTCAATTGGAGTTTGTGGTGGTTGATCATCATAATATGGTGGCATGTCGATTGGAATTTCGGTGGTTGATCATCATCATTGGGTGGTGGGATATCTATTGAGTTGTGGTGGTTGTTCCTTCCAATGGGTGGGTCGTCGATAGGATCTTCAATTGGTGGTATATCAACATCCGGTGGTGGCATGTCCACGGGGGTCTCTGGTGGTTGATCATCAATAGGTGGGTCATCAATAGGTTCTTCAATTGGTGGTTGATCGTCGTCAGATGATGGTGGTGGTGGTTGATCGTCGTTAGATGATGGTGGTGGTGGTTGGTCATCGTTAGATGATGGTGGTGGTGGTTGGTCGTCGTTAGATGACGGTGGTGGAAGGTCTTGGACTGGAGGTGGTGTGTTTGTTGGTGTTGGTGGTGGAATGTCTTGGATGGGTGGTGATGTTGAGGGTGGAGAGGGTGGTGATTGGATATTGAGTGGTGGCGCAGTGTAAATAGGTGCTTTTGGTGGTGGATTGTTGTCTGGTGAGGGCGGTGGACCTTGTGGTGTAATGACACGTGATGGTGATGGTTGTGAGTCAATAGGTGGTTCTATGTATGCTGGAGGTGCCCTAATAATAGGTATGGTTGGCGGTGTGGTTTGGATTGGGATAGGTGGTGGCGACAGTGGCACCACCGGAAATATGGGTGTTCTGCGTCGTAGGGGCAATGGTCGTGCTCGACGATGAAATGGCGGCAAATAGTTAGCTAAGGAAAGGGTTGAGGATGTTATAAGTACACTAAGAAGTAACACTAGATAGTGTAGAAGAGCCATTTTGTATGTTTTGTTGTTTGGTGAATAAACTTGCTCGTAGAGTATGCATTTTATAGTGTATAATAGCCTTTAAAAGGGTCTCCCTTAATTCAAGCCCATGAGAGAACTATGCTACCAAATACTTTACCAAAGCTTTAGCCGATAGTCCACTAGAAATGCACTTTGAATGAATGATAGTTTCATATGAATAAAACATGTCCGAAAATACAAAACATTGGCGAATTGCGAATGACATACTTTTATAAAGTTAACCTTTTGTAATAAAATACAAATGAAGTTTATAGTTTCTTCCCATTTGTAGTTTTCATTGTTGATTATATAATAGATTGGGCATGTGATAGAAAATATCATAATATATGTAATATAAATAAAATGATGAACAATGAGAACTAAGTGTAAGAACTAAGGCTAATGCTAACGGAGGTTGGTTGCCACACCCCCCACCCCACCCACCACGACGAGTTCATGACCGGTTGAACCCCCTGACCTTTTCATTTAATCGTTTGTCGGCCAACCAAAACATTCAATTTTATTTATTTATTTATTTATTTATTTATTTTTGGGTGGGGGTGGGGGGGGGGGGTTATGTTTTTTTTTTGTGGTTCAAATTGTAGTTAGATGTAGTCTTGGAGAAAGAAAGCTAATGTGGCGCTGATGTGGTAGGGAACATGTTTGTGATGCCCTTAGATGTTATGGGCCGCACGCGCGCTACACTGATGTATTCAACGAGTATATAGCCTTGGCCGACAGACCCGGGAAATCTTTAAAATTTCATCATGATGGGGATAGATCATTGCAATTGTTGGTCTTAAACGAGGACTTCATAGTAAGCGCGAGTCATCAGCTCACGTTGACTACGTCCCTGCCTTTTGTACACACCGCCTGTCTCTCCTACCGACTGAATGACCACAATATTTGCGGTTGTCATTAGCATTGGCCTAAGAATTATAGAAGACCTGGAACTACTTCCATGTTACTCCCTTCGTCTTAAAATAATTGTTTTCAGACAAAAAAACATAATGATTACTACTTTCACACATTTATTTTTTTGCATAATAACATTTTTACCTTTAACTAATTAATTAATATATTTTTTTATTTGTAATATTAATCTCAACTAAAAGTGATATGGCTCTAGCAAAATTCTTTATCTATATTTAGTAGTAGATAATTAAATTGGTACATCTCAAAAAGAAATGTGGACTATTAATTTAGTATTAACACCTCTTCTTAGCATCTTAGAATAACATTTTTACATTTAACTAAATAATTAATTAATATCTTTTTTAAAATTTGTAATATTAATTTCAACTAAAAATAATATGACTCAATCAAACTTCTTTATCTATTTTTAGCGATAGATAATTAAATTGGTACATCTCAAAAAAAAAATATGAACTATTAATTTAAGACGGAGGGAATTAACTTCTTCTTAGCATTTAGGTGCAATTTACTAGTACGAGAATATTAGAACTGCAATTAAATATATGAACATAGTAATATCATGTTTAGTCAAGAAAAGATTAAAGCTTATAATTAATAGGGTTTAAGTGTTTATTTGAGTAAAATATAAACATTTAGTAATAAATATTAAAGGTGAGCATATGGACGATAAACGTGTTCACCAACCATATATGTTGGTTGTTATTTATTTGACGTAAAAAAAATTGACTTAGGATAATTTTAAATTTGTCTCATTTGTTATTGGGATTGCTTGCTTGCTTTTGTTACTACTGTTTAAAAACTTAGAATCTGGTTAAACATAAGTACTTTTAAAAACAATGTTTGGATTTGCTTGTTTTGTAAAAGATGCGATAGTAGTTGAAAAAAATAATGTGATAAAAATATCCAATCATACGCAATTAGTAAGAATTTTAGGTTAAATATGTTAGTAACAACTTATTTCAATTTAATATGAAAAAAATAATAATATGAAATAAGCAGTGTCATTACCTACTTATGAAAAACTATGTCTATGTTTAGACATGAACAGGAAAACAAAAAGTGTTTGGATACGAAAACTGTTTTTAAGCTTAAAAAAATAGGAGAAGCCATTGATCTTTGCATGCAACCTTGATATAAAGGTTATTGGTAAAATTTTGGTTGAAAACGTAGGGTGAATGAGCCTGAATATCAGAAATACGAATTATTAACGGGCAAATAATTTTGAGTTCATGGTTTATAAGCAATTTTTTTTTAAAATGTAAATAAAAATTTGAATACACATATCAAATGTTTGTACTGTAAAACCACTCACACTTTAACAGATGGTTTCTCATTAAGCAAAACTTTGGTTCAACTAGTTACACCAACACTTCACACTTGAAATGAAGACTTCAACTTTAGCCGAAAACATGAAGTCAAGCTCAAGAGATTTTTCTCATTAAGTCCTGAACTAGACGGCCATGAGACACGTAAGATGAGCCAACTTCCACTATATAGCGGCTCTAGTATCTTGTCGCTCATCTCAGCTCTTTCATTTTGGTTCTAACTTCTTTATCCTCCATCAGTCGCCTTATCCCACACGTACTCCATCTAATCTGCAGTGACGATGAATCTAATGATCGTTTGGGTTTATAATTAGTACAGTTATGATCGCTGGCATTTCAAATGCATTAAGCTGCTGCTCAGAATATATAGGCCATGCTGCAATGAGACACAAACCCTCCGATTGCTCTATGACCAAGTAACGTCACCTGTTGGGCCCACCCGATCACTTTGCCATGTCCATTTGTTCGCTCCAAAAATCCTTCTGGCAATACCACACTTGGATCATCGTAATCATGACTAGGGACTTGTGATGCTTAGTCAGATGCAGGTAAACGTAGGGACCTGTTTGACGAAACAAGGAACGAGTACTTCAATATCCGAGTGAATCATAAGTGAAAAACACGTATGTCAAAAGATGAAACCCAACAACCAGAACAGAACATGATCCTGATCCGCTTATCATGTTAGACACAATGTTTTTCACATATTTGCAGTGAATGCGGTGATGAATCCCTTATAGGCAGTAGCTAGAGGAAAGTTTCAAGCCTTCAATTGGTGGAGGTGTTTTGTCTTGAGGGATTTCAATGAAGTATACATGATCTATAGACTTTATAGCTAATGATTCGATATAGGTAGTGATAGCTGAGCCAGAACCCGAACTAGAAGGGTGAACAGTTATGGAGAGATGTTTATCTCGGTTCACTAGTAATTTTGCAATCTCGACAGTGGACGTGTCCAAAAAGACCGAGGAAGCAAAAGAACCGAAGAACCGAGCCGGTACCGACTAGGAACCAAACCGAATATTAGAACCATGGTATGTTCTCGGTTCGTAGTATTTCAAAAATTCGGTTCTCGGGACGGTTTGGGTCGGAACCGGCTGGTTCTGGTACTTTCCCGAAAAGAACCAACTCTTTAAAGTATGGAATTGGAAGGGGTTGTTTTGGACTTTGTGTACATGCAACTTAACTAAAAAAAAAAAAAAAAATTGTCAATGAATCGCCAACTTTGTAATCTAAAACCCAAAACTCGTTTAGAATCAGAACCCTAACCTTTATTGATTCCAAATAACACCATATTATTGATTCTTCAATTACTAATAGCATTCAAAGATTCAATATCATCATCAATATGGATGTAAATTATTTAAAATCATTTTTTCCTTTTGTCATCATGTGCATTGAAATGGAATTGTTTATAAGAGTCGTTATCGGATTAAAGACATCAACAATAACTAGATTTATTATATGAAGTGCACATGATACTTTCGAACAATTACAAACTTATGTTTTGTGTTTGTGTTTATGTTAATTTTAATAGCTGGAATTATTAAAATGATTTTCATTCTCGTAGACCTTATTTTGTGTTTGTGTGGGTCATGGCATGTCTTTTATGAATTATCGACAACGAATTTTGAATTTTTTAAACAAACTTTAGTACTTGTCAGGAATTACCGAAAATTCCCGTACCGGAACCGAACCGAAGAACTTGGTACGGTTCTCGGTTCCAATTTTTCCTTAATTTTGATTCTCGGTTCCTCCGGTTCCGGTTCCATGTTGGTCCGGTTCCAGTACCATGGACACCCCTAGTGGACATAATATGTCCGACCCCAGGGGCAGGGATGAATATGAGGTTTGCAGCTGCATTCACCTTATCTTGTGGTACATGAATAGTTTGCTTGTAGTTTAATCAAATGTATATGTCACATTTCTTGTTGATGATCTTAATTGAAGCCATGTATGCCCAAATGGACCATTTTGTAGATCTTGATATTGGTTGAGACTTGTGGTTGGAATAAAACCTTAATGCCATCTTTATTCTGCAAAATGAACCGGGGACCAATTCTACATTGACATCACAGACTCACAGTTTTCCGCCATATAAATGTAGCCTAGAAAACAGAAGTATTATCAAGTCAAAAAGCAGATAATCAGCCCACATGCCAACTCTGTCCTCATAAATGATTTGGTCATAGACATTAAATTGAGCAGTTCAGATAACATTAAAGATTACCTAATGGGTGGGTGAGCAAAATAAGTAATGGGTCAAAATTGATATGGTTAAAAGTTGTAATGTCAATATAGGTAGGTTGATCGTCCGCGTTTTTTTATAATTCTATTACTGTATACTTATTGTGGTAAGTATGATTACAAAACCTGTACGATGAAAAATTACTTTAACTGAGCGTAGGAGGTTGTAAGCATCTGAACACACTAGGACTGTCAACTAGTTTAAATTTAGGCTACATTTTTAAACTTTATTCAGTTTACCGGAGGGACAACATATAATCGAAATCAACCCATTTTCAGGTAAACGGGTGATTCTAGATACACCCTAACTTAAGATAATATTAGGGAAGAGTCAACGACCTGTATTTGTTACAAGTGTCATATCTGGCATAGATTGGTAAAAGTCTAAAACAACAACAAAAGAACACCATGAAACAGAAATGAATGTGCAGGAACAAAACAAAGTCTAAATTAGCTCAAGAGAGCTAGAAGATGAACCAATAAGAACTTAAACCAAAAAACATATATAAAAGACCGTAGCTGCTAGAGGTGGTAAAGTTGAAACGGTCTGGATCCGATAGGGTTGATCATTGACATAGTTTAATCACTCAGTTTCATAATTTAATGCAAATAAGATAATGGCATACAAGATTTTTTCTTATTTATAGACTAAGTGATATAACTAGCTACATCGACACTTGAAACAAGACTTCAACCATAGCCAAAAACACCAACTATAAACTCAAATTCAAGGGGTGTTTCTCATGAAGTCCTGAATTAGATGACCAACGGATGCATACGATGAACCGCCCTCCACCACTGCGGCTCTACATTTCTCACTAATCTCTTTCACTTTCGTTCTAACTTCTTTATCCTCCATTAATCGTCTTATCCCACTCTCTATCTCATCTGCTGTGACTATGTCTATATGGCGGCCCTTATCAGCACTACGATCATACATATTCTTCTTATAATCCAGCTTGATTTCCACAGCCAGTCCCAGCTCCACCACCATTTCAAATGCATTAATCTGTTGTTCAGCATAGATTGGCCATGCTGCAGTTGGAACGCCAAACCACAAACTCTCCAACAATGAGTTCCACCCACAATGAGTTACAAACCCTCCGATTGCTTGGTGACTAAGTACCGTCACCTGTGGAGCCCATCCTATCACTTTCCCTATTCCAGCCGTTCGTTTCAAAAATCCTTCTGGCAATACCACACTTGGATCATCATAATCCCCAGGGACTTTTGATGCCTTATCAGATGGAGGTCGACGTAGAGACCACACGAAACGGTGCCCACTTTGCTCTAAAGCATTTGCGATTTCTTTCACTTGAATCTCATCAAAACATCCCATACTCCCGAAGCATAAAAACACAACCGAGGAGGTCGGTTGACTGTCCAACCAACTGATGACATCATCAGACAACTGTTTTCCATCACCTTCTAGGTTGAGTATCGGTCCCACCGGATACACAGGTGGGACGGTGTTGTCTTTAGACAATGACTCGATAGCGTGTGTTTCTAGTTCTAAGCATGTGTTAACGATGATTGCTTTGGCCTCTTTTATCCTACCGGCAGACCACATAAGAAAGTCCAGCCCTTCTTTTGTCTGAATCACTGTCGGAAAAACCTTCGTTGGGACCTGTTTGACAAAACCCGGGATAGGTACTTCGGTATCTGAGTGCATCAGCTCGAAAATATCTCGGTTCTCATCATCATAGAGTGACCGGATATATAATTTAAATCCAAGAAAACCAGCATTAGAAGTAAAGTACACATAGGTTGGAATATGAAACTCATTAGCCACATCTATCAAACATATGCAAAACATGTCGACAACAAACCCAACAACCCGACCAGAATCTGAACCGGGTCTGCTTATCATGTCGGAGACAATGTTTTTCACATATTTGCAGTGACTGTTGATGAATTCCCTAAAGAAAACAGTGGGAGATTTCGAGTCACTAGGTGGTACAAGTGTTTTGTCTTGAGGGAGTTCGATGAAGGATATGCGATTATTAGATTTTTTAGCTAGTGACTCCATGTAGGACGTGATAGCCGAGCCAGAACCCGAGCTTGGATGGCTGATGATAAGTAGGGTTATGGATAGATTTTTATCTCGATTCACTAGCAACTTAGCGATCTCGATGGTGGACATGATATGACCAGCCCCAGGGGCAGGGATGAATATGAGGTTTGCAACTGTATTCGCCATTTCTCTTACTTTGGTTAAAGTGTTCTCAGCTTATGTTATATGTGAAACTTCTTGTAGATAATATTAATTGAACTTGTGATGTCATTTCATTTCCGGCATGTATGAACACATGGACCATTTCGTAGATCTTGTATTGTTTGACATGTGGAGGGATTACCTCAAGTGTCATCTTCAGTCTGCATTAAAGAATGATACACTAAGAGCAAGTACGGTGAAATGTTGGCTCGCGCTAAACCCTTTCTATGACGCCAAGTTTCTCAAGCACCATTACCCTCGTCACCAAACTCCTCGCGCCAAACTTAATAAATGATTTTTTTTTTTTTTTCTTTTGAAAACTAGCCGTTATATATGTTTTTTTAATTGCATCCAAATTTTTTATAAACCCTCCTTATTCTTCCATATTTTCACACACTCTTCAAACCTAATTCACACCTCAAAAACACTCATTTTCTTTCATTACGATCCAAACCATCCCCTATGGCAAGACTTTAAACAATTATGAAGATTTTTTAAAGACGATCGAGAGATATATTCGTCAGATCAAGAGTATGAACAATATATGAATTTGTGTAATCAAGAAGTTCTCATGGATCAAGATCGAGTCCTAAAAGGAGGGCATATATACCACGTCAACGAGAAACTGCGGCATGAACGCCTAATCGACGCATTATTTCGGCGACGCAGAGATTGGTCCTAAATATCCGTAAGAGAATTTTCGACGAAGGATCGTATGAGCTCTACACTTTTTAAAAAATAGTTAATGCTATTATAAGTTATGACGCCCCCCTTCCCAAATACTTTCAATTTTTAGAGATGGTTATGACGCTACCCGGTCAGAAAAGATTGATCCTATTTGAAGGTCACATCCGCTATACTAAGATTAGCGACGCAGACGCACCGACGCGTTTGATGAGTACTTGCAAATTGTCGAAACGAACTCAACGACAATGTTTAATCGACTTTACAAAATGCATACATGTTTTATACGCTGAGAAGTATTTACAGTTCTCACTTTAACCGATATTGAAATGTTATATGAATTGCATAAACAAAACATGGACTCCGGAATGCTCTGGAGTATTGATCAGATGACGATTGGAAAATTGCCCAAAAGCCTTAGCCCCTCAATTCAAAAGCGCCATAAATACCCAACTATTATGTTAGAAGCGGTTCATGATCAACGGTTATGGATATGGCATGCTTATTTTGGGTTCCCGTGCAAATAATGATCTAAATGTTTTATATGGTTCTCGTTATTTGATGATGAACTTGCTTAAGACAGCTCCCGAATGCCCGTTTGAAGTAAATGGGCATGTGTACAACAAAGGTTACTATCTAGCCGATGGCATTTATCCAACATGGTCCGTGTTTCAGGAAAACGTCATTGCAAGGTCCGAAAAACGCTGAGGCTTAAAATAATTCAGAAAGTTCTGAAAGGATATCGAAAGAGCTTTGAGTCCCATGCGTCGTTGAGAATTATACGACAACCCGCACGCGCTTTCAAATCAACGCTGACAAGGATCATGAATTGTCGTGTAATGTTGCATAACATGATATTGGAAGACGAAAATTACGTAGTGAATTTAAGAGATGTGTTCGTTGATCCAACGCCGGACATTACACGAATGGACCGAAAGATGTGATTTACATGTTCGAAACACAAAGAACTCGTAGATAGAAAATACACAACGATCTTCGAGATGACCTTGTGGAACATGTTTGGAGAAATTATAACTAGTTTGTAATTTTTATCTTTTAAGTTTTATGTTTTTTTTATTGTAATGTTTTTTAATGAATAAAGAAATTCGCGCCAACGGATACCCCGTAAACGTGGTGTTAAACATTTTCTACACAAACTCAAAACCGGCGCCGGCGGTTTAAGACGACGAATCCAAGACGTAGCCGGCACCACTGCATCTAAATATTTAAATTTTTGTCATCTTAGTTTTCCACCATATAAATACAACACAGTATATTTCAAAAAAAAAATACAACACAATAAACAGAACATTTTTTATAATTTAAAAATAGGGGTAAAAGAAAGAAATAGAAAATTAACCCACATGCCAACTTTTTTTTATCTCATATAAGATTTGGACAGACATTATAATTGGGCAGTTAAAATTATATTAAAGTTTACAAAGTGGGTGGCAAGCAGTCATAATCAATATGTTGTGGTTAAACTGCCAATGTGAATTAGTCCAGTTTAAAAAAAAATTAGTCCAGTTTTTATGATTTTATTATTAGACTAAGAGGTTGTAAGCATTTAACCAAAAAGGACAAGAGGTCGCAAGCATTTGAACACATTTTACTCGTTTCATTTTAAGCTATGTTTTTAAGCATTACCCGTTTGACCCCGGGACATAATACAAACCAAATCGACCGTTTTGTAAGTAAAATGGTTCCAAATTCCCACCTCTAGATACAGCCAATCTGGGTACTTTGGGTCTTGGCAGGGCCGGCTTGGCAAAAATCAAAGGAGTAAACTAAGGTAGAGAGAGAATTGCAGAGAAAATGAAGAGAGAATAGAATATCGGAGTATCGAAATCAAGAGAGAATTTTGTTCAATTCTAATGTTTGGTAACAATGCAGACAGGATCAATTTTAAACGAAAAAAAATTATTTAAATAATATTTTGTCTAAATAAAATTTTAAAAATATTTTTAAAAATATATCTTTTTTTTAATTTATTTTTAAAAATTTATGTACTTTCTTTTAAAAATTATTAAAAAAACTTATTTTTTAAATCTATTTACTTAAAAAAACGTGTTTTTAAAAACAATATTTTTAAAAATGTATTTTTTTTAAAAACTTATTTTTTTTAAATAATTTTTTAAAAAATAAATTTTTGTAAAATTTTTTCTTTTAATTTTTAAATGTAAAAAAAAAAAAAAAAAAAACATTTTTCAAAAAATTAATCCATTTCTAATTTCTCCACAAAGGGGATGGAAAACAAAGAGTTACAAATTACAAAGAGTGATTTCTCTAATTCCAAATTCTCCCATTCGATTTCTACGCATCAAACAAGAGAAACGAAACGATTTTCTTTTTCTACCTCATTTCTCGCACTCAAAACACAAAGGGTTTTCACTTTTCACTGGTCGGGTCTATTGGCTTGGGTTATTGGAAAATCCACACCTTATCCATTGGTCTATGGACTCGAGTGTTAAAGTCTCAAACATATTTAATTTATCAACAAATGTGGCAGGTCCTATCCTCTTTTACTTATACAAACAAGATATCTGCTAAAGTGCAAATGTGGTCTTATCCTCTTTTACTGTGGTCTTATCCTCTTATACAAACAAGATATATGCTAAAGTAAAAGGCGAGTAAATAAAGTAACTAAAAAAAAATTAAAGAAGCAAACCAAGTGAGACTCAAACCCATAATCACCAAAAGTGGATGTGAAGTCTTAGCTTTATTTATTTTATAAAGAGTAAATTACACCGCTCGCTTGTGGCTTTGTCAGGTTGATCGCAGGTCGTTATTCGACCAAAAAGTTCAGACCGTCCGCCCTGTGTGAACGTTATGCATTCGTCCCTCCATCCAACTGGGCCCACCAATTCCCACTAACGCCGCTAATTCACTTAACCCATGAAGATATCCGCTATTTCCAAACCCACCACAAGGACGAACAGTGTAATTTACTCTTATTATTATAAACCCAATTCAATTTCTGCAAACAAATCAATCACCATCTCATTTTCACCAACAAAACCTAATTCATTTTCTTCAAACTCTTTCAAACACAAAAAAAAACACAAGTCAAGCAAATCATCATCTTTAACTTTTTCTTTACAAACCAAAATTATTATCATCATCTAAGAAAAAAATATAGCACAAAAAAATCAACTCTTTACAAAAATCATTATCATCAACAAGAACCAAAAAATCTACACAAACCCATTTCATGATTAGGAACAAAAAAGCTAATACAAACCCAATAAATCTAATTCTCTTAAACCAGATAATCTCACCTGAATCAATAATATTACCACAAATGAATCCCAATCAACCTGTGACCCCAAACGAACCCCAAACACAACCTTTTTCTTTTATTTGACCGAATATGGATAGATCAAACCGACATGAGTTTTCTTGATTAATCGAACAATGGAAGCTTGAATTTGACAATTAACACCTTGAATTACAAAACCCCAACCTAATTTCAAAACCCTTTGATTCTATGAAACCTAATTTCAAATTTGAGTAGAAGATGATGATGGAAAGCTCCTCGTTGTGAAACCTTAATAGAAGATAGAAAAGAGCACTTTCGCCAATCCTTTCTTAATCTCGAGTTGGATGAAACCCACTCTTGGCGTCGTCCTTTCATCTCAGCACGCCTTGCCATCTTGTGACTTTTTGAAAATGATGTCGAAACAAGGAAGGATCACTATGATATCTTTTTCCTTGCTTTTGAGTTGACCCAAGAGATAGTGATAGATGATAAGGTGAATTTTGATTATCACTAAAAGGAGATGATGTATGTTTTAGATGAAAATGTGTGATAGAGATTACCCAAGAAGAAGAATTTGAGGAGCATGGGTTCTTTTGGAAGCAGAAAAAGATGAAAGGATAGCAGATGGGGAAAAAAATGGGCGTGTGTGGTTTTGGGAATGGCTGGTTTTAATTTTATTTATTGGTATAATTATTATTGGTGTTGAACGACGATTATACCTCGTTATGAAGACTTAACGACCGTTAATGAGCCCATTGGATGAGGGACGAACGGTGATAACGCTTCACATTTAGACTGACGCACGAACTTTTTTTCATTAAAGCGACGAAACCTCACACAACGAAACCACAAGACGAACGGTGTAATTTACTCTTTTATAAATTATGTATGAGGGCAAAAGACTATTTTTAAATAAATTTAGACTACACACCAAAAAACTGGATGGTGACAGGTGCTGAGCATACCTGAACAGAGAAGACGCTTCATCCGGAACCTTTTAATGAACAACTTCCAGTTTCATATGATTATAAAGTTGAGAACCGCCAGTATTAGCAAATATATACGAAATATAAGCAGCCCCAGTCTACAAGGTCACATGAGTTAAGTACAACAATAATTGACATCGCTAGTTAAGTACAACAATACGAAATACGCAATACGTAAACTTTAAGATCCGTGAAATTTATCGTCACATAAAACGCTTTGATTATAAAGCATTGCTCATCAAATTTTTATTTCAGTCTCTACCGTATCGCTGCGGATACTCAGATATACTAATGATTGTTTATAGCAACATTAATTTGTGGTCATTAGTAGGCTTAATTGTGTTAATTATTTCGACCGTTTTTCCTTCTCGTGGTAATTCGATCGAGCATCATATTTTACCACACTTGGTCGACTTAACGATCGATTGAAAAAGGAATAAAGTTTTGTACCGTTGTGTAAGGGTTAAAAAAAGAGAAAAGAAAGTTGACGTGGCTCGTGTACCTTTTGCATCCAATCGCACGAAGGCCATTTGGAGAGAAAATGACGCAAGGGGAAAACGGTAGGATTGACCTCCTCAAGGGCAGCCTACGCATACATACTGAATCAGGCGTATCAGATAAGATTCTGTATTTTCTAAAAGAATTAAATAGGCGGGGATAAGATAAGATTGTGTATTAACTAAAGACTGAATCAGGCATGCTGCAACTTGTAGGCATCTGAACACCAAGAAACAGAAATGCCCATGCACGCTGAACAAAAAAAATAGTCTTAATTAGCTCAGGAAAGCTAAAAGATAAACGGAGATAGCTGCTAGAAGTGGCAAGATGGGACGGTGTCACTGGTGGTTGGATGATAGAATTACATACAGGTCGAAACGGTCCGGGTCTGATAGGGTTGACCATTGACAATAAGTTTTCTTTTTTATACTCTGTTTCAACTAGTTGCACCAACACTTGAAACCAAGCCTTAAACTTTAGCCAAAGACACGAAAACCAAACGGCTAAATTCCAGAGATGTTTGCCATAAAGTCCTGAATTAGGCGACCAACAAATGCATAAGATGAACCGCCCTCCACCACAGCGGCTCTACTCTTGTCACTCATCTCTTTCACTTTCGTTCTAACTTCTTCATCCTCCATCAATCGTCTTATCCCACACTCTATCTCGTCCGTAGTGACTATGACCGTATGGTCTTTATGAGCATCAATCGCCTTATCCCACACATCCCTCTTATAATCCAGCTTAATTTCCACAGCCAATCCCAGCTCCACCACCATTTCAAAGGCATTAATCTGCTGCTCAGCATAGATCGCCACGCCACCGTTGGTACACCAAACCACAAACTCTCCAACAATGAGTTCCACCCGCAATGAGACACAAACCCACCAATTGCTTGGTGACCAAGTAATGCCACCTGTGGAGCCCACCCTATCACTTTCCCTATTCCGGCAGTTCGTTCCAAAAATCCTTCTGGCAATACCACACTTGGATCCTTATAATCACTAGGGACTTTTGATGCCTGATCAGATGGAGGTCGACGTAGAGACCACACGAAACGGTACCCACTTTGCTCTAAAGCCCTTGCAATCTCCTTCACTTGAATCTCATCAAAACTTCCCATACTCCCGAAACATAAAAACACAACGGAGGAAGTTGGTTGCCTGTCCAACCAACTTATGACATCATCGGCCAACAGTTTTCCATCACCTTCTAGGTTGAGTATTGGTCCTACCGGATAAACAGGTGGGACAGTGTTGTCTGTAGACAATGACTCTATCGCATGTTTTTCTAATTCAAAATATGTGTTAACTATGATTGCTTTGACCTCTCTTAGTCTACGGGCAGACCACATAAGAAAGTCCAGCCCTTCTTTGGTCTGGATCACGGTCGGAAATACCTTGGTAGGAACCTGTTTGACGAAACAAGGAACAAGTACTTCAGTATCCGAGTGGATGAGCTCAATAACATCTTGGTTCTGGTCATCACAGAGTGTCTGTATATACAGCTCAAATCCAAGAAAAGCAGCATTAGAAGTGAAAAACACGTATGTTGGTATATGAAACTCATTAGCCACATCTATCATGCACGTGCAAAACATATCGATAACAAACCCAACAATCAAACCAGAGCCTGATCTGTCTATCATGTCAGACACAATGTTTTTCACATATTTGCAGTGACTGTTAATATATTCCTTGTAGAAAGCAGTGGAAGACATCGAGTCACTAGGAGGGGTTTTGTCTTGAGGGAGTGCAAGGAAGGATATGCGATTTAAAGATTTTTTAGCTAATGATTCGATGTAGGAGGTTATAGCTGAGACAGAACCCAAGCTTGGAGTGTTGATGATAAGAACGGTTATGGCGAGATGTTTATCTCTGTTCACTAGTAGTTGTGCAATCTCGACGGTGGACATGATATGACCAACCCCAGGGGCAGGGATGAATATGAGGTTTGCAGGAGTATTCGCCATATCTTTTGGTACAGAACTGTTTTTTTTTTTGAAGTTTTATCAACTTAAGTTTATTTAAAACTTCGTGTAGATAATATTGATTGAACTAATGATGTTATTTCATTGCTGGCATGTATGCACACATATACCATTTTGTTGATCTCGATATTGTAAAGACTTGTTGCGTGGAATAAAACCATAAATTTCAACATCATTCTGCAAAAAAGAAAGATATCTTCATTGACATCACAGTTTTCCACCGTATAAATGCAACCCAAAAATCAGAACTACGATAATGTAAAATATATAAGATAATCAGCCCTCATTACACAACTTTTTTTCTCATGCATAGAATTGAGCAATTCAGATAATATTAGAGATTACCTGATGAGTGACATGTAGGCCAGCCCCTCTATAATTTATATGTTCTGATTAAACTTGTATTGTGTCACAGTCCGCTTTTCAAAAAGTTATGATAAATTATAGTATTTAATATAAGTACAAAAACTGAACTATGAAAACAATATTGTTATTTTAGGGCAGGGGAACACCCCGAAAAAAAAATCCAAAGTGGGGCAAACCAAGGGTTTTCATGGGTTTTTTTAATTTGGGTATTGGAAGTTCCACGCCTTATCATTAGTCCATGAGCTCAAGTGAGTAAAAGCCTTAAACTTTATTTATTTATCAAAATCTCTTGAAATTGAAGAAGCAAACCAAATGGGACTCGAACTTATAATCACATGATTAGAGATTCCACCCTTATCCAAAACGCCACAGGCACAAATAATGTTAAAGTCTTTAACTTGACTTATTTTATCAGTTTTGTATGGGGGCAAAAGACTAACTTTAAAGAAATAACACACTGAGCACTAAAAACTGGATGGGGGAAAGTGACACTCTAGGCCCACCAGGATAAAGCTAGCAGCATACAAATAAACCAATAGGTGATGGTGAATACCTGAGCAGAATAGATGCTTCATTGACAACAATGTATGAAGAGCTTCTAGTTTCGTATTATTAAAAAGTTGAGAACCGCCACTATTAGCAAAGATATTAGATATAAGACCAAGGCACCAACCTACAAAAGTCACATGGGTACAACAATCACAGACACCACAGTTAATCTCACAAAATAATAGACTTAATACAGTATTTGAGTGGTTCAAAAATTTGACTACATCCATGTCATATACTCATATATAGGATTATCTGTGCCGCCTTGTAAGCTCAGTATTACATAAAGGAAACAAGAATTAAAACATAGAAGAATAAGACAAAAAAAAAAGAAACAAAAAATCTTCCAATGGTTCAAAACTGTGTTTAAGTGTACAAACTAAATCAGGCTCTCAAATAAGATTGTGTATATTATACCCGTCTACAATATGATGTTACTATACAAAAGGGATGATGAATACCTATAATTTCGATTTACAATGTTGATCACACCATACATGCACAATTATTACATAAACAAGAATATTTGACCCATTTTCGTTTAGTTTATGGTAAATGCAGGTAAACAGAACATGATGAAGCAGACCAATTACATGGTCAAATTGCCAAAAACAAGACGAATGCAAACAACATCAGATACTATAGCAATGAAAGCTCGACAACGGAAATTTAACCAATCTAAATTATAATGTCCCTTTTATGAAAGAACTCATGCATTTTGCAGCAAAATGGAAGAATATAATAAGCACTCACATCTGATAGTTAAACTGCCGTAGATAAATGGTTACTCAACTCGATTATGCAGCCTAGCCTCATACAAGTCTAATATAATAAACTATACGATAAAAAAAGAAACAGAATCTTAAGTGCCGACGGGACAGAGAAAGATTATATTCTAGTATAGGAAGGCTAAAAGATGAACCAGTAAGACTCCAGAAGAAAGAAACAGAGATAAATGTGAATTGCTGCTAGAGGTGGCAAGATGGACCAGTCAGCTAGTTGGGTTACAGGTCAGGACAAATTTTGTTGACACTGGTATTTTTAGTACTGATCTAAACAACGGCACAATTTTGTCAATTTTCTATAAATAATGGATGTGTTAATCATCAATACAAAAACAGCATTACAGATTAATAATCTGAATCTTCAATTTCTATAAATTATGTAGGTAGTCTAAACTAGAATGGTGATCACAGTATACATATATGATACCCGTCTTAGATACAGAGAGAAAAGGTAGCATGATTAACAAACCATGAAGATAACCAGCATCCTTGGTTATCTCCATCTACCTAATTTTAATCCATCAAATAACTTTTTACATAACAGATAAAAATTCATTAAATAATGAATTTTCTTTTCAACATAGAGGAAAACACAGTTCTAGAAATCCAAGGAAAAACATGTATACAAGTGGGTTTCATACATGTGAACAAACACATTAAAGAGAATGAAAGACCAACTCATAGAAGAGGGTATATGTAGCTGACCTCAAATGCTAGGCACATCCCAGTCACCCCGGACACTCGGAAATCCATCCTATTTGTGGTACAGGACAAGATGTAGATGTTACACGCCGACTTAAAACCAGCAAATCACGAGGTCCTCGCCACGCCTACACAACCATAGCCAACACTTACCGTATGGGTCTCCACCGCAACCTCCTGGGGAAACTGCTCTCATTGTCACTTAAAAAACAGTAGTGGAAGTACTGGGTATCCCACAACTTACGCTTATAACGGTTTAAACTTCTGACTCTTCTATTAATGCGGGATGAATTGTTACTGTAGAGTCAGGATGATCCTTCATGTCACTATCCAAAACATCCAACATTTGATATATCTTATCACCATTCGAGTGATTTTTGTCTCTTGACATGAAATAATTCGTACGACCACCATTATCAATCCAGCTGTACCCAATTTCCTTCAGCATTCCTTTTTCATACATCTCGTTCCTTAATCTATCAACAAATTCCCAATTTCCTTCCTCTGCGTACATATTAGATAACAATACATGATAACCTGAAGTTTTATTTCCAACGCCCATTTCAACCAACTTATTGGCAACAACTTTTCCCAACTGAAATTCTCCATGGGTTCTACAAGAGCCCAAAAGCGATCCCCAAAGTCTGTAATGATTACCCTTTTCACTCAATCCGTGAACAAAATCATAGGCTTCTGATACCCTCCCAACTCTTCCTAACATATCTACAACACAACAGTAATGCTCAAGTGACGGAACAATATTATAGTCATCCTCCATTGACTCAAATATTTGAAGGCCTTCATTTACGAAGCCTGAATAGCTGCAGGCAGATAGGACCGCAACTATTGTTACGGAATCAGGTTGTACGCCACTTTCTTTCATTGAATTAAACAAATCAAGAGACTTTTCACACATTCCATGTTGTCCGTAACCCAATATCATATTTGTGTATGTTACAGCGTTTTTCTCAGGAGAAAGAGAAAATACGTTCTCCGCATATGCAATCATACCCAATTTGGAATACGTATCCACTAAAGCAGAATGCACAAAAACATTATGGTCTAATGAACGTCTAACAGAAAATGCATGGACTTGTTTAGTTAATTGTGCACTTCCTACTATACTGCAGCCTGGAAGGATTGACGCTACAGCAACAGCATTTGGTGGAATATTGTGATCAAGCATTTGCCTGAAAACGCCAAAAGCTTGTTCGATTAATCCATTTTGACAGTTACCAGCGATCATTGTGTTCCATGTTGCTTGATCTCGGTCATTTGAGCAATTTCTATCAAAAATATTTTGGGCCACTTTAATAAGACCAGATTTCGCATACATATCAATGAGATAACTTTCAATTCCATCGAAGTAAATATTATGTCTAAGAAGATACCCATGTGTCTGTTTTCCAATTTCTTTGTTTCTAAGATTAGATGCTGCTGATAGCAGAGCAGTAACTGTGACATCATCAATCATAAACCCTTGCTTTTGCAAATCATATACAAGCATTAAACTTTCATCGTTCATCCCCTTCTGCACATAAGATGAAATCATAGTGTTCCAGGTAACGATATCTTTTTCATTCATACTGTTGAAAATTTTAACGCTTTCTTGAATGGAATCGCATCTAGAATACATGACTACAAGTGCATTCATAACAATCACAGGTAAAACCGACACACTCTTTATAATATACGCATGTATTTGTTTACCAACATCCAAATTCTGCAACTGTGAAGCTGCAGTCAAACCCGAGACAAAAGTCACATGATCAACATCAACATCATCCGACGCCTCTAAAGCCCGAACAAAAAGCTCAAGGGCTTCAACCGGCATATCATTTTGGACATAACCACCAATCATAGTATTCCACACCTCTATATTCCTCACCAAATTACTATCAAACACCATCCTCGCAGATTCAACACTCCCAAGCTCCGAAAACATAGAAATCGCCGAACTCACAGCAAACACGTCCCCACTATACTCCTCACCCGATTTCACAAGCAACCCATAAACCACCTCCCCAATCCTAACATCACCCATCGCCGCTACACCACCAAACACATTCACAAAACTCACAACACTCGCCTTAACTCCCGACCTCATCATTTTCACAAAAAACCCAACACCTTCCTCAAACCTCCGCACTTTCACACACCACGAAATCAAAACGTTCCACGTGACAACATTCCTCTTCGGCAAAACCCCAAAGACCCTTTTCACCCCACTATCCATACAACTAGCGTACATACTCAAAACCGCGTTACAAACAACCACACTAGGATAAACCACCCCTTTCAAAACATGACAATGCACACTTTTTCCAACAATGCCACTCCTCGTCTCAGCGCAGGCTTTTAAAACCGCGGAATAAGTATAGTCATCACAGACAAAACCCTTTGTTCTCATTTGGCTATACAACAGTATAGCTTCATGAAACATGTTGTTACAAATGTACCCTATGAGTATTGAGTTCCAGACTACAGTTGTTGGCTTGGGAATTTGGTCGAACAGTTGGCGTGCAAGATGGGTTTCGCCTTTTCGACATAATTCGCTTAGGCGATATCGAATGGTTCGGGGTTGGGGGTGTTTGGTGTTGGTTAGTTTGGTGTTTGGATATGTGTTTAGTGGAAGTGGGATAGATGGTAATGATGATGACATTGTTCTGTTGTGTAACGGATATTTCATAACTGTCATGGAGTGGTAGTTAAAAGAGGTGTAGATAACAGAACAGATATGTAATTGAGTGCAATAAACGTGACTTTGGTCCAATGGTATCGGAATAAGCAAGGGTGTATTTAAGAAAAATTAATGGTGCATTTTTTGTTCGCAGAATGTTTTTAAAGGAATTGTAATTGAATGAATCAGAATTTGTTAATTGGAATGTGAATCAGAATGTGTTAGAATCAGAATTGATAAAATCTGTCGTTATGCTTAGTTGACTGAACGAATGTAATTTAAAATAATAATAAACACCACGCCAAACCGACTTGTTAGTTTACTCGTGGGAGAGAGGTGCTTGATGTGTGTTGATCTTCTTCGGTCATCGCCCATAACGCAAACCCAGATGATCGACTTTGTGGCGGTGGCCGTGATTGAAGTCGACAGTATGAAACGTGTCAATCTGAAACCAAAATGCTACCGATATCGATATGGGTTCATCCCTTCTCTTTCTCTTTTGGTGAACTCGAGAAGAGGCGGTGACCTTCAAGAGCCGAATCCGAAAGGTCGGCCACTCAAGATATTGGCGGCGTGGTGCTAACTATATTTTAGTAGGATTTGTTTCATTATCTTTAGAGGATTAGAGTGAGTTAGTTTCTCATCTCCCACTAATTTTGTAATTTTCTTTGGTTTTAATGAAGTGATGTTTTTAAAAATAATAATAATAATAATAATAATAATAATAATAATAATAATAAAATAATAATATAAAATTAAATAATAAATATAATAATAATAATTAATATTATAATAATAATAATAATAATAATATAATTATAATATTAATAATAATTATTATTATAATAATAATAATAATAAATAAAATAAATATAATAATATAATAGTAAACAATAAATATAATAATTATTATTATTATAATAATATAATTCTAGTATTATTATAATAAAAATTAATAATAATAATTATTATTATTATTATTATTATACAATATTAATAATAATAATAATAATAATAATAAACACTAATAAAGTAAAATAATAATATAATATTAAATATTAGATAATAATAATTATTATTATTATTATTATTATTATATAATTTTAATATTATAATAATAATATAATAATAATAATAATAATAATACTTTTAAATATAATGATAAATAAAAATCATAAATATTAAATAATTATTAAAAATTAAATATATATTTAGATATTTATATATAATATAAAAGTAATAATATTAAAACTAATTATTATAATTATTATTTTTTTAGAATTAAATAATATATTTATAATAATTAATAATAACGATAAAAGATAAATACTGATATATTACTGGTAAAAATCTGAATTACAACGTAATTCAACACATTCCATCAAGTTTGCTATGTAATCTGAATTACGTCACTGGACGTAATTGGTTGTAATTCAATTACATTTTCTTGCAAACCAAACACACAATGTAATGTAATCTAAATTACAATTCCATCCATCATGCCAACCAAACAGGATTGTAATGTAATTCAGATTACAATTACAACAGATTACATTGGATTCCAGCGAACCAAACGGGCCCTAAAGGTTTTAATAAGATTAACGCTAGGCCACTAAGACGTGCGTGTTTCTGGACTCCTCGGGATCCATCCTGATTTTGTCACAGAATGATTATGTTCTCAACAAAAGGTAGTTTCAAGTTCTAATCGGCAGTAAAAACTAAGAAGAATAATTAATATGAGAAAGAGTGAGAAATAATTATAGTCACGAATTTCAGATGAAAAGAGAAAATTTTAAATAAAGATTAATCTACATCTGAAATGAGTGAATGCGGTTATTTTTCGTCTTTCTCATTTTTATTTTACTTTTCATTTAATCCAACTCACTTCTTTAAAGGATGAAGTGATATTGTTGTGTTGGGTAATACACTAATACATATATTACAGTTGCGTGTCAGAGTCAAAATGCATGGTCAGTTAATAATTTTAACCTGATGGAGCTAATGTGGCTCATGGTCAAAACTCAAAAGTATCTCGTTTCAATGAGGCCGAGCAAACACGAAGCTAGTTTCTTTTTTCTTTCTTATTTTGGAAAGTGTGGGCTAGGGGTGTTATTCGGGTTAACCCGGTCGGGTTCGGGTCAAATCAGGTCGGGTCAAATCGGGTCAAGCTTTAAAAAACATACTCGAACCCCGATCTTGTTTAGAACTCGGGTCGGGTTAATTCGGGTTCGGGGTCATCCCGAGTATTATTACATTGTAAAAGTGTTGTTGAGCCGAGTTGGTCGGGTTCGGGTCAGGTCAAGGCTAAAAAAACATGCCCGAACCCGACCTTGTTTAGAACTCGGGTCAATCTGGCTTGACCCGATTGAACCGAATATAATTTTAAACTCGATTGACCCGACCCGATTGACTCGGGTCGGGTTCGGGTTGGGTCAGCCCGAATGACACCCTAGCCATGTACACTGACTATTGTGAGGTGAAACCGTAAAAGTGATAGGAGGTTAGAACACTCGGTAAGTGGCAAAATGAAAATGCTCTAATCACAACACTTACTTTCGGATCAATGGATCAAATGGATATATGTGAAAAACATGACATAAAGTGAAACGAGTTGAAAGTCTGTAAGAGCATAGGGTATCGTGGCTAAGTCACTTCTCTTCATTTAGGCCTCACATGTGTCACATCACTTCAACACACTCACTTAAAAATACCCCCAATCACAACTAACCCAAACCTCTTCATTTGGGCCCACCCACCCCCAATCACAACTAATTAAACGATAATATTTCAAATTTTTTTTGTCTTATTCCGTGTTGTTGGGGTGGCGAATATGGAAACAATGAGCATGGTTGGTGTCATGGCGATGGGCAGCGAAGGCCAACGAGCCTTCCACGTTGGATTGGCGAATGGAACTCGTTGTGATACCTCACCCTCTAAAGTATGTTCTAATACTTAATTACAAGCTCCTAAACTGCTCGAGTTTAATAAAATAAGTGTTTGTATAGGAGTATATTATCTATGAAAGTATGTAAACATGGTATCACCACCATAACCAAAATAGATTAATTATGACATGTTGCATGACTATCCTTTTTTATAGTCTATTATATTAGGTACAAAAGGTTAATAACCGGTAACTGAACCGGCCAATATAGAGGTGTACGTTGACCGGTTTTGACCAAAACATAATCGGTTTTTGTCAACGGTCAAGAACCGGTTTTGACTAAAACTGGTTCGGTTTGGATTTAGAGGGGAAAAAACCAAGACCGGTGGTAACCGGTTCGGTTTGGAAGAACCGGTTATAAACCCGTTTTTTTCATTTCTTTTTTCCTAATCTGGTAATCGGACATAACAGCGTTTTTCGGGTTTTTTTTCCGTTTGTTCTCGTTTTCTACACAATAAACTCACAAAACTTCAACCTTTATTTACTCTGTAATAAACTTATAATACATCAAACATAAAGAACTTAGAAACACAAAATTAATACATTTAAGCGATTTATTCATAGAAAAGTTTAATTGATAGCTTCTTCGAGAGTGATATCTTCTTCTTCGGCTTCGGAGGACCTAGCCTCGCTAACAGCTTCATCTTGAGCGATTTCTTCATCGGAAAGTGATATTATTAAATCCTCTTCCAACTCGACATCTTGTAATTGTGTTTCGTATTCTAGTTTGTATTCGTTTGGCCGCGTCTAAGTGATCATTCAAGCAAATATACATCTCCAAAGATGCCGGTGTGATTCTTGTTCTTTGTATAAATAATACCCTTCCACTAGTATAAAAATCAGATTCTGAAGCTACCGTAGAAGCTTGCACGCTTAGTAAATCTCAGGCCATGACGGCTAGAACGCGAAATTGAGATTGCCTTCCTTTCCACCAAGCAAAAATATCTTTTTTGAATTCTTCGGGTCCTATAGTGTTTATCCAATCAGTTCTAATATATCTCCCAAATTCGTTAGTCGATGATTGATCACTCCTAGCCCGTTTAGTGATTTCTTGTCTTAAACTATAAAATAAGCCAAGCATCTGATCCGTGGTAGTATTTGTAGAAATCGAGGAAGAAACGGAGCTCATAGAAACATTTGTTGAACCATATTTATTAAAATAAACATCAAATAAATCTTTAAAACATCTTTTGCATTTTTTGCAATGTAAACGTTTTCATGTTGCAAATCCAATTCAATAGAAATCTTTTCGATAAGTAGTTCCACCCCGCTAATCTTAAAGCAAGGGTACTTGCAAATAGTTTATAAGTTTTTCTTTCATGGGTTCAACCATACATGCAAATAGTGGACCATTAAATTCGTATTCGCCTAATTGTGAACACATCATATAAATTTGGTTGAGTACCAACGGCGCGTGGGATAATAAACACCCGATAATAAATGTTGGTGCGGTTCTAAAAACTTCGAGTAAATTGGTTATTTGTTTAATAGTATGCCAATTTTCGACCGAAAATGGTGCAATCAGACGCCTTTTGGCAAGTTCGTTATTGTAATACCTGAATTTCTAAAATTTACAAAAAGACCAAAATACCCCTACAATTGAAAGTATGAAAAATTAATTCAAAAGAATACCAAGTAAGCTATGTAAATTCAGAGAATTTTAAGAAAATATCCCACATGATCTAAATAAATATTAAACACTTTGTAAATGTAATTTTTATAGTTTATGATTTTATAAAAATTAGTTTTGTATTTTACATATTAGCCGAATATATTTATTTAACTTTATAAAAGAAATAAAACTAAATAAAGCCCAATATAATTTATATTATTAAAAGACCATTTATTTTAAGTTCAATGTATTATAAAGCCCACAAGAAAAATAATAGCTCAAGTATATATACAAATATTCGGCCTACATAATCCCTAAATACCGATTAATCACTAAACCGACTCCAAAACCCTTCACAAGTCGACTTCCAGTTTCCAGAGGTTGGGACCATTTTTCTTGGACGAGATTTAAGGTTTAGAAGGTGGGAAAATAGTGGTTGAGTTCCAGAATTGCTGTGGTAATCGTTGGGAGTTTTCGAGTGGATTAGGGTTTCATGAGAAGGAGGTTTTGTGTTTTCTTGTTCTATCGATTCAAGCTCTTCAAGGGTATGTTCCTAATGATGAATTCAGTCCTATAAGTCGTATATAACATATATAAATTAGCCATGCATGATTTATATGTCGTATGAAATTATTTGGAATCCAAAACCCTAAAAAGCGTATATAACTAACAAATGAGCTTATAATATTTTTAGAGATCATGAATCTATTTTTACAGAAGTTGTTACATGTTATAAGACCTGAGTAAAATACATGTTTATAAATTTGAAGCTTGTGTGATTTGTTTTGGGTTTTTCTTGATTCGAAAAGCATAAAAAGGAAAGGTTTTTAAAAGGGGCGATTAGGGTTTTGTATAAACTAGGGTTTCCTTATAATCATGGAAGGAAATTAATGAAGTGGTAATGATGAGCTAATGATTGGTGTAACTTAGGTTTAGGGCTTGCTTTTGAATTTTTGTCCTAATCGGATTTATATAAAAGTTTGGGTTGGTTTTGTAAATATTGAAACTTAAAGGTTATTTTTATAAACAGTAAAATGGAGGTACTAAACGTATAAAAATAAGTGTGGGGGTTAAACGTGTGATTTTGGATATTTAGAAGGCTATTCGAATTTTATTAAACTAAAAGGGTATGTTTTGTAAATTCTAAAACCTTTGGGCTAAAAGTGTAAAATATGAAAATAGAAGGTTAGATCGTATAATTAAAGATGTTAAAGGTGCAACATGTAATTTTGGGTAACTATGGGTAAGCATGTGTAAATGAATTTCGTAAGGACATGCGTGAGTTTGAGTTAATTTCCGTTTGGGTTTCGTATCGTTCTAGGTCAAAGTGAGAATCATTAAAAGAAGTAACATGTGAATTAAATGCGTATTAAGTGGTATTAAAGGTATGGAAACCCTAGAACTTAAATAGAAAGTTGATTGGGGTTAAAAGTTAATTGTGTAATTTCGTTATTTCATGTGAGTTATAAATTATGTAAACTACTTTGAAAGAGAGTCTTAAAATCCGTCTTTGACATTTGTAAAACCTATGCTATGAATAATGATCATATAAGCTCTTAAATAAGATGATTATCATATTAAACCCATACGTTTGGCTAATTAATAATTGAAACCCTAAAACGTTGGAATTTCGTCTGTCACTAAGAATGAGAATATGCTGACAACTCTAAAAGTATTAATGAGATAAATCCGTTATACTAATAAGTATTAAATAAATTATAATCCGTGTAGATTCGTTGGAGGAGACGCGACGTCACATCTTCATATTCGCTCATTCGCTTGTTTCTTCTCATTTGCTTTAAGGTACGGATATTCTGCCTTACTTTAAGACGCTTGTGTTATCGTACATGAGTTCGACCTTTTCAAGAAGGTCCCCATGTTTTCCTTCTTCATCATGTCTCTTATGTTTATTAGGATTCCCAATGCCATTGCTATGAACCCTTTTCAGAATGTTTGGTCCATTACTTATCCGAATGAAGGTTCAGTTAACTATGCAATATCCGATGTGAACTTATGTTAGGAAGACTTTGATATGTACACCGTTGAATCCTTCTATATTGGATTATGAACTTATGATTATGAACTTCGATTTATGAACTTCTGCTTATGAATGTATGATATGCCACTATGATATGAACCTCGATTTCGACTATCCGAATATGAACCTTAGGATATGAACTATCCGATATGATTTCGTGACCTTGTGTTGAATATGATCCGTGCTATATCCGAAATCTGTTTGACTTAAGTTGGTTGACTATAACCAAATATTTAACTAGTCATGGGGTTCCATGTCCGTATCGATGATGCACCTCTCGATATGACTCTAGGCGATGAGTGATGTTCGCCACGCCTACGGATGGTGAAGCATATTTTGAATATGTAGGAAGGGGCGTATGGATGCATCCTAGATCCGATCCGTTATCCGATATGTTATCCGGTGAATGATGTCGCATGTAATACGCGTCTTCACAAAATTCGGGAGCTAGCTACTCCATATATGTACATTTATTTTCTGAGGTTACTTTGGAAGAAGAAAGATGTTTCTGATATGATATGTTAGTGAATGTGCTTATGACGTATTTGTTTAAGTGATTATTAGTTGCCACGCTAGATTTTAGGATTAATATGTTTAAACATGATTCGTATATCCGATATTATGATTTGTTATCATTATGTGAATGCGTTGATCTGCGAGATGAATGTGCTAGTGTGTGTTTGAGTGTTTTGAAGGTTAACATGTGTGATGGTTCAGCTAAATTTGTAAACCTTGTCAATTGGTTAATTATCTATCTGTATATGTGACCTGCCATGTTTAAAACTCTGCTAAGGTTAAGATTTGTTATGAGAACTGGTTTAACTATTATGTCTGCCATGAACTGTCTGCCATTTCCGCTGCTACATTACTGAATTAAGTGCATTAAATGTTGATTAATTGATTTGTATGAATGCCATGTTTATTTATTAGAAGTGTTTACCGTTAGCTCTTAGACTTTCCGTTTGGCTTATAAGTAAAATGTTATTCTTGATATGTTAAGTGTTTGGTTATTCTGATTTTGTTTGTGTTTTTGTTTTTGATGTGCTATGTGATGTCTAAGTTGTTATGTGTTTGGTTGGATTTCTGTATATGTGTGCTTCCGCAGAATTCTAAAAGATCCTTCGTTATTATTTCATTTTGATTTCGTGATTTGTATATTTTACTGCTTTTAGCTTTTGTTTCGTTATATCCGCTCACCGGCTTTGTAAGCTCGGTAGCACTTTTCTTTTCATGCGGCGTGTATTGTTGCTCAAGATAAGCTTATGGGATACCGATCCGGGTTGAGAGTAGAGCTGATAGCAAGACTTTACCATAGAGATCTTAGATTTATTTTGGAGTTTATTCTATTTATGTTTTCTTTTTGAATATTTTGTAAAGGCTTCCGCTATTGTTTAGCTATTATAGTTCTGATATGAAACCGTATTGTGATATCTTTACCCTTGTCGGGTCGGGGTGTTACAGTTATGAAAAACTTTAAAGTTTTTTTTGGCGTAAACCACATATAAACATTTTATAAGTCGAATTCCATCTTGTAGGAACGTCCCAATTAGGGGTTAAAAAAAATGGATTCCGTCTCCGTACACAATTTCATATATTCTTTATATATAAATTTACTCGAACAAAATATATCTTGTAACATATTTTTAAAAGCGTTTTTATAATACTTATTTCAGTTTTCGCTAGTCTGGCTTACACAACCAAGTTTTATGATGTGTGCAACACATCGACTATGATAAAAAATGTTGTCCGAAGGTAGATGATATTTTAGTATTAGTTTTTTGACGGCGTTTTTATTATTACCCGTGTTATCAAATGTGATTGAAAAAATCTTTTCTTCTAATTTATACTCTTGTTACATCTCATAACATACAAAATAAATTTTGACCCGTGTAAGGATGATCAAAATTTTCAAAAGCAATCGATTTGGGATAATATTGTTTCTCAATCGTTCCTATGGATTTCCTCTAGAAATCCTAAGCTTAAAATTAGTTGGGTAAGTTGGTTGCAAAACCCCTTAGCTACTATTATTGCCTTGTAATTTTCTCTAGCTTTTGCTAGTTTTAATACAATGCCACCGTTCTAAAAAAAATTGTATGCTTCATCATTTGCCAAGTTACGGGATCAACCTAATGCGCAGTAACATAAAGGTACGAACAAGGCTAATTATGAGTAGCCGACCAAACATCGGTTGTTAAGTTTATACTTGTATTTAAATTTTCAAAACCTTTTTTTTAGTTCAATTTTAGCCTTTTTTCAAGTTTTCATACAATCGTGTGACAAACCTTTTTGAATCACAAAGCTTGCAAATTGTTGTCGACACCGATCCGCCTCGTATGCAAAAATACCCCCTCTCGTGACATAGATGCTTGACCTGCTTCCGGAACGGCTTTGAGTGTTTCCCAATAATTTTCAATGTGATGTTCAACGTCGAATTGGATTCATGTTTCAAAAACTTAGAGCAATGTTTACAACGAGCCTTGATTGTGTTATCTGACAACTTCACCATGCCGTAATTACACCAACCTGTTGGGTTTCGGGTTGTTTATAAAACTTGCGTTGGTGCATTTGAAGAACCAACACCGGTGGAAGTTCAAGAAGCTTGAGTTGCCATTAGTGAGCGTTTTGATTATTTCAAGAGTGTATTTTGAGGGTGTTTTAGTGTTGTGAGAACTTGTGACTAAACCAAACTCAATTGGGCTATTTATACTAAAATTGAAAAAAAAAAAAAAAGGCCAAAAAAAAATGGGGGACAAGAAAAAACGGGCAAAAGCCAACACTGTGCCTGAGATTTTTAATGTTAAACCGGTTCAACCGGTTTAACATTCTGCCCAAACCAGACAACGGTCAGACATACAAACCGGTCTTAAACCGGCGGTTTTTGGCCAAACCAAACCGGTTTTGGTCAAAAACCGGTATTCACAGGTTTAGGTTTCGACACGACTAGCCATACTGCCATAATGTGCCAATATAATGTCTATTACCGAATCTTTCATTGGGCTGATTGTCTGCTTTTTTAACCTTATATTATGTTTTCTGGGTTGCATTTATATGGTGGAAAACTGTGATATGATAGTCGATGAAGAATGGACCCCCATTGTTTCATTTTACTTTATTTTTGTTGCAGAATGAAGATGAGATCTGAAGTTTCAATCCATTCAAAATCCATGGTCCCTGTGTGCATACGTGTCCGTTTTTGCCAGCAATGAAATTGCCATAAGCCCAATTGACATCATGTCATCATCTACAAGAAATGTCACATACACATAAGTTGATTAAACTTGAAACAAACCATACTTGAACCAAAAAGATATGGCGAATACAGTTGCAAACCTCGTCTTCATCCCTACCCCTGGGGTTGGTCATATCATGTCGACCATTGAGATTGCTAAAATACTAGTGAGTCGAGATCAAAATCTCTTCATAACCGTACTTATCATCAAGCCTCCTAGCTTGAATTCTAGCTCAGCTATAACCACCTACATCGAATCATTAGCCAAAAATACTATAAATCGTATATCCTTCATTGAGCTCCCTCAATCCGAAATTCTTCCACCAACTGGCGACTCAAAACTTTCCATTCTTTTCTTCAAAGATTTCATCAAAAGTCATTGCAAATATGTAAAAAACATTGTGGCTGACATGATAAGCGGACCAGGTTCAGGTTCTGGGCGGGTAGCAGGGTTCGTGGTCGACATGTTTTGCACGTGCATGATAGATGTGGCTAATGAGTTTAATGTTCCAACCTACATGTTCTTCACTTCTAATGCCACGTATCTTGGGTTCATATTGTATGTCCAGACACTTAATGATGTTCAGAAACAAGATGTTATTAAGCTCAGCCACTCGGATACCGAGATACAGGTTCCAGGTTTTGTAAAACAGGTCCCAACAAAGGTTTTTCCGGCTTTGACCAATACCAAAGATGGGCTGGAGTTTCTACTTTGGGATGCCAGGAGACTCAGAGATTTTAAAGCAATTATGGTTAATACATACTTCGAATTGGAAACACACGCATTCGAGTCACTGTCTGCTGATAAAACCGTCCCATCTGTGTATCCAGTTGGGCCCATACTCAATCTAGAAAACAGCACCATTGATGAAGACCTCACACTTGGTTGGACAGTCAACCACCTTCCTCAGTTGTGTTTTTATGCTTCGGGAGTATGGGCAGTTTTGATGAGGTCCAAGTGAAGGAGATAGCACGCGGGTTAGAGCAAAGTGGGTACCGTTTTGTGTGGTCCCTACGTCGACCTCCATCTGATCGAGCATCAAAATCCCCTAGTGATTACGAGGATCCAAGTGTGGTACTACCAGAAGGATTTATGGAAAGAACTGCTGAACAAGGGAAAGTTATCGGGTGGGCCCCACAGGTAACATTACTTGGTCACCAAGCAGTCAGAGGGTTCGTGTCACACTGCGGGTGGAACTCGTTATTGGAGAGTTTGTGGTTCGGAGTACCATCTGCAACATGGCCTATTTATGCTGAACAACAGATGAATGCATTTGATATGGTGGTGGAGTTGGGATTGGCTGTTGAGATTAAGTTGGATTACAAGCAGGACTTGTTTAGTGCTAGTGCTGATTGGAACAACACGGTCATTGTCACAGCAGAGGAGATAGAGAGCGGGATAAGACGACTGATGGAGGATAACGAGATTAGAACGAAAGTGAAAGAAATGAGTGCAAAGAGCAGAGCAGCAGTGACAGAGGGCGGTTCGTCTTACGTGGCTATTGGTAGTCTTATTCAGGACTTTGTAAGAAACTTGTCTTAAACTTGGCTGTCTTTTGTTCTTTTTTGCTTTTCGACTAAAATGGAAATCTCTTTCAAAAGCCTATAAAGAACTTATCTTCTCTTCATTCATGAAACTGAGTGATTAATAGACAAAATGTTGCAATTGATTTGGTGGTGGTTGTGTTGCTGGGGATCAACAAAGAAGACGAGGAGAAAGCGAAAGGAAAACCAGCAAGTAGCAAAAGAGCATATAATTAAATTTCTTGTTACTAATTAATTAATTGGTCATTTAGAAATTAAGAAACATGGAAGATGGTAATTATAAAAAGTCAAACTATGTGTTTGTGGGGTCAACTGTTCAAAAATGATCTTTTGACCTGCTTTTGAGTAAAATCTATTTTATGATGTAATTATGTTTAATTGGATCTAAAGAGTTAGAAGTATCCAAAAACATATTTGACATGAAAAAACATGTTTTTATTAGATTGGGTATCAAGAGATAACACAGTTTGACTTTTCAGAAGTCAAGTCTTAAACAATAATTCAACTAAAAATTCAAAACAAAACATGCTTATGCTGGATCAGCTTCTTACAACAGAACTTAATAACATAAATAAAACTTGAAAAAAATGGGAACTCAAGTGATGTTACTCGTAAAATCTTGAACGAGGCAACCAACTGAAGCATATGATGATCCACCCTCAGTCACCGATGCCCTGCTCAATTTGCTCATCGCTTTCACTTTTGCTCTGATCTCGTTATCTTCCATCAGCCGCCTTAGCCCTCTCTCTATCTCATCCGCCATGATAATGACCATATCGCCCTCCGGATTAAACACATTGTTCTTATAATCCATCTTAATCTCCACGGCTAATCCCAGCTCAACCACCATTTCAAACGCATTCATTTGTTGTTCAGTATACATTGGCCATGTTGCCACCGGTACACCAAACCACAAACTCTCCAACATTGAGTTCCACCCACAATGGGACACGAATCCTCCCACCGCTGGATGAGCTAGCATCGACACCTGTGGGGCCCAACCGATTACTTTCCCTTTTCCCATGGTGCGCTCCAGGAATCCATCTGGCAGTACTGCTCCTGGATCAGCAAAATCGTCAGGGAGGACTTTGAATGACTGCGTAGGTAGAGGAGGTTGGCGTAGGGACCACACGAAGCGATATCCACTACGCTCTAAACCATGGGCTATCTCCTTCACTTGGAGCTCATCAAAACTTCCCATACTCCCAAAACACAAGAAAACCACAGAAGAAGGTGGTTGATCGTCCAACCAGCTAATGAGATCTCTGTCCTCGGCTTTTCCAGCAACACCGTCTAGATTGAGTACTGGTCCCACGGGATACACTGGCGGGAAGTTGGTCTTTGAGAACGACTTGATTGCGTGTGTTTCCAGCTCCAAGAATGTATTAACCAGTATGGCTTTAGCCTCTCTCATTTTCCTAATAGAATACATCAAAAAGTCCAACCCGTCCTTTGTCTGGTACACCTGGGGCAATACCTTTGTAGGTACCGGCTTGACAAAGCTCGGAAGTAGTATTTCACCTTCCGCCTTACTCAACTCAATAACATAATCTTGGTTCTGATCTGCACATAATGTCTCCATATACACTTTAAATCCAAGAAAAGCGGCATTAGAAGTGAAAAACACATATGTTGGCACGTGAAACTCGTTAGCCACATCTATCATACTGCTAGATAATATGTCTACAACGAACCCGACAAGCTGACCAAAACCAGGTTGGCGTATCATATCAGCAACAACATTTCTTACATATTTGCAATGACTATCGACGTATTCACGAAATGAAGTAAAAGGGGCTTTTGGGTTTAGCTTAGGCGCGGATTCGTCATGAGGGAGATCAATGAAGCGTATTCGGTCAATAGAATTCTTAGCCAACGAATCAATGTAGCTAGCGAGAGCTAAGGAAGTGTAAGGAGGGCTTATGATAAGTACTGTTATAGAAAGCCTTTGATCATGATTAACGAGTACTTTTGCCATCTCGATGGTGGACATTATGTGACCAACACCTGGGATAGGGATGAATACGAGCTCTGCAAATTTGTTCGCCATGAGTTGGTTGCTTGTTTGAATGCTTGTTTTCTGTTTTAGTTTTGGGCACTATATATAACAACAGACTAAGTTGATGTCATTGCATCGCTGGCAGTGCTTTAAATCTAGTGTCAACATAAAAAATTATTTAAAGTGGGATCATATATTTTTTAGTATGTATAAACAATACACAATCAGATATGTTATTTCGTGCTTAACAAGTAGACTTGGTCACAAAGAATATGGACCACGTGAAAGAGACATGGGTTCACTAAGCAAATACATTATTGGACTTTTTATGATTGATTGTAGATAGTTACCAGTTAAAATAACTAACAGCTAAATACAAATAGGTGGCAAAGTTGGTGGATCGGGTCGGGTTGAGTCATGGGTCAAAAAGGGTTGGAGCCTTGGAGGTCAAATGGGTTGTGGGTCGATTGGGCTCATTTGACAAGATGGGCCTAACGTGTCACGGGTTAAATGGGTTTGGTTCGGGTCAATCCTTAATTTTTAATCAAGATATCGAAACTGGTCTATTTCGACTTTTAACATAATTATATCAAAGCATGTAAATAAAAGAAACAATACCACCTTTGAAAGATGTTACCCGCCAGTAGACCCATTCAGGATTAACTTCCATGTTTCTGCAAATCCCGTTGGGTAAAGTAGATAATCCAGATTGACGCAATTACAACGGTTTGGGTCAAGAACTCAAGATTGTCGGTTTTATGAATATGTATAAATCTTTTGTTATATGAGCAGTAATTGTGGCAAACGTGTCGACAGCTTGGTCATAGTGCGTGGATTCATATATAATCTGGTCATGATACTTTGTAGGTATATTTAGCTCCTCACTAGTCATCCGGCAGTTTAGTTTTATGAACTTCGCGATTCATATAAAAAATAAATTAAAATATTAGAAATGACTGATCAGAAATGATTGTAGACCATCTTATGCTTGTCTGCTATTGATAAAAATATACTTCGTGTCCAGTTTGATGATAAAAAAAGAATGGGAGAATTTTGTTCAGTTGCAATACACAACTGGTATATCAGTTTGAAATTTGCTTGATTTGGTTGTTTGATTTTGTGAGATCGATGTTTGCCCGATTCTAGCTTGTTGTCCCATTTTCAACAGTAAGTGTTCAGTAGAAATTATATAACAAACAAATTGAAGTGCCGTGGTAGCACAGAATTTGAAACATCTTTGTGCATCTTGAGTTTTGCCTCTTCTGAAAAAGCCAACGATTTAGATTGTGTTTCGGGTAAAGGAAATATAGATGATGTTTTTTTTTTTTGAGATAATGTTTATAAGACCGGTGCCTTCAACACCATATATTAGAATGTGTAAAAGAAGCACCAATTCTTATCCATTCATTTCCTGCAGCATGATGATAAAGTATATGTTGGAGGTTTCTATAATTATAAGAGCCCGTTCGTCAAGTTATTTATTAACTTGAATTTGTTTGATACTAGGGTAATGAGTTTGAAGTTGGACCAAAATACTGACAAAATAAGTGGGTCATTAATATGATAATATGTATCAAAAATTCAGACGGCAATTCCAATCTGATGAGAACAGTACAAACAGACGGCAATTGATATCTATCTTATATAAATCCATATGCTTTGGCCCTATGCCCATAACATTGCTAGGACTTGATCACATAATCAAAAGAAAAACATCATAAGAAAACATTTACAAGCTAGAAAGAATGGCAGATGCAGTTGCTGAGCTCGTATTCATTCCCGGTCCTGGTGTTGGACATATCACTTCCACCATAGAGTTCGCTAAACTGCTTGTTAATCGTGACAAACATATCTCCATAACCATACTAGTCATCAAGCCACCTCCTGGCTCGGCTATGAATGCCTACACCAAATTATTTGCTAGAAAAGCTATAGATCGACTACGATTCATTGAACTCCCACAAGATGAAACCCTACCAAAACTTGACCCCGAAGCTCCCATAACTTTCATAAATGAATTTATCAAAGTTCACTGCAAACACGTGAAGAACATTGTAGCGGATATGATTAATCAATCTGGATCTAATCAGGTTGCATTCGTCATTGACATGTTTTGTGTCAGCATGATGGATGTAGCCAATGAATTCAATATTCCAACTTATATATTCTTCACTTCTGGTGCTGCTTTTCTTGGATACAAGTTGTACATCCAAACCCTTTGTGATACTCAAAACCAAGACATTTTCGCATTGAGCAACTCAGACAGAGAAATACAGATTCCATCCTTCGTCAAGCCAGTGCCCGCAAAGGTCTTTCCTGCAGTGTATCAGGCTCAAGAAGGTTTGGACTTTCTGGTGTATTGTGTTCGGAAATTCAGACATGCCAAAGCTATAATTGTTAATACTTTCTTGGAATTGGAAACACGTGCAATCGAGTCATTCTCTTCCGACACCAATTTTCCACCGGTGTATCCAGTGGGACCTGTGCTCAACTTAGACGTTGCTTCGGACACTACCCAAGACAATGATGTCATCAGTTGGTTGGATAGACAACCACCAGCCTCAGTAGTTTTCTTGTGTTTTGGAAGTATGGGGAGTTTTGATGAGGCCCAAGTGAAGGAGATAGCACGTGGTTTAGAGCGTAGTGGCCACCGTTTCTTGTGGTCAATGCGTCAAGCTCCTTCACCCGAGCATTCAATGGAAATCACTAGTGATTATGAGGATCCAGGAGAAGTATTGCCAAAAGGATTCCTGGAGCGGACAGATGAATTTGGAAAAGTGATTGGTTGGGCTCCACAAGTGGCAGTGCTGGCTCATCCTGCAGTGGGGGGATTTGTGTCCCATTGTGGGTGGAACTCGATTTTGGAGAGTCTATGGTTCGGTGTACCAATGGCAACATGGCCGATGTACGCTGAGCAACAGATAAATGCATTTGAATTGGCGGTGGAGATGGGATTGGCGGTGGAGATTAAGCTGGATTATAAGATAAATGTGTTTAATCTAAAAGGCAATATGGTCACTGTTGCGGCAGAGGAGATAGAGAATGGCGTACGACAAGTCATGGATGACAACAAGATACGATTTAAAGTGAAAGAGACAAGCAAAATGAGTAGGAATGCAGTGATCCAGGGTGGTTCGTCCTATGGATACATTGGCTCCCTTGTTCAGGATTTCATGAGTAACCTAAAATGAGTTTGACATTTAAACAGATTATGTTTAGTTTATTTGTTATCAATGAAAGTTACAGTTCTTTGGCTCTTAAGTTAGTGTGTTGGCTGGAATGCAATAACCAGAAACACAGCTGATCATCCATAAGAAATGAGCACAACATAACAAAAAGCTAGCATTATATAGAGTTTTTTTTTTAGGTAAACCCGGTATATTAGAAAAATAATTAACAAAGCACGTACTTTTAAAAATAATTAACATAATATTTAATTATTATTTTTTCATTAAATAAAACCAAAAGAACTCGTGAAATTTTAGGCAGCCATCGTCTCATCTTATTCGAGTCCTCATCTCCTTAATTAGTCCTTGTCATTTCCGACCCCTTTATCGGCGATGATGATGTGATGAGCTTGGCCATTTATTTTAAAGGGATTAATTTATTTTGAAGTAGAATCGGAGATTTGTTTGTAACTCAACTAAACTAACCTTAAAACCTATAATATTTACACTATGTGCCGTAAACTTTGGGGAGGCCGGGACCTTCCCCCCAAAGAGTTCGCCTCACTGGCTGATGATGTACGACTTGATTCGGACGTCAGCATTCAAAGGATTCTTTTATGTTTTTTAGGTATCGGCGACGCTGATGATGTACGACTTGATTCGGACGTCATTATTCACAGGGAATTCTTTTGTATTTTTTATTATTTCAACGTCAACAATATTAAGTATCGAACGTTTGTGTTTGATTCGCTACCACCACTTTTAATTGTTTTTATATGAATTAGTTTGATATTATCCATCACTTTTTAAAGTTCTCAACTCATTATGTTTTCATTATTAGTAAAGTTATTGTGAGAAAACATAAAATTGAAAACATTTTTGATTGAAAATTTATTACTTGATATCCATAGTAGCAAGCGTTGGCACCCTATTATAATATTTTAAAGAGATGAAATATCTGACATGAAACTTTTGGCGTCCAAATTTATCGTCACAAAAGCGTTTGATTATAAAGCATGGTTCATTGAAATTTTTATTTGAGTGCCATACCGTAGATCGCAGCGGATACCTAGTATATACTAATGATTGTTTATAGCAACATTAATTTGTGGTCATTAGTAGGCTTAATTGTGTTAATTATTTCGACCGTTTTCCTTGACCTCCTCACCTATATATTGAAACTCATTCTCTCATTTTATTACGGGTTTTGCTAAGCGATACTCATTGGGCAATGGTTAAAGCAAATATAAAATGAAACTTAGACTTTATTAAATTACAAATCGCATATTTTTAAAGGTAATTTTTATGTTCATTTATTGTACATTAAATGTATAATTACTTTAAATATAGAAGTAATAGATTATTTAATGTACCTTAAACATTGCCCGGTGGGCATTGTTTAGTAAAACCCACCCTTTTATTACACCAAGAAAAACAAATCGCTTATCTCCTTAATTTACCGTTCATATTGACTATATACGTATCCGGTTCGTAATAGAGGAAAACACGTTTTGGTTTGCATGATAACCCGTTTGTGCTAACCGGGTTATCATCGTTGTTATATCATTGGAGATAAACGTTCACGATTCTTAAGATTGTGTGGTAAGGCGAATCATGAAAGGCGTCAAGTTCTCAAAGACTTTCCTTATTTTTATGTTTTTGGGTCTCAACAATCAAAAATTAACGGTATCATTCTCTACACTTTATATTTTCTTGTTATTGTTAACTTGTATCTAATACCAATACACGTACGTAATGTATAACAATCTTAAGACAAATTTTTTTGTTATTAGGGACAATTACGAGAAAAATAAATAAATAAATCAACTAATGATTCGAAAATATTTTAATATGGTTTTATTGAAATAGTTTGTTGTTATAAAAGCTTAAGAAATATTTTGATGATAATTTCGTTGATATGTCATTTTGTTTCTTTTTAGTCCGACTACCAATTTTTTATTTATTAAAGTGTATGGTTCATGGTAACAACTATCATTAAATTACTCTTGATTATATGAGTAATTACGAGTTGAATGTTTCAACGGTCTTGCTGGTAAGGATAAAAAAAACTTAAAAGGAGAAGAATGAGAAATAACTATAATCGCATATTTGAGATGCATCGACTTGAATTAGATGCATCTCATTCATTAGATGCGTCACGATTAGTTTCAAAAGTGATTTTGAGTGAAAGCGATGCAATTAATCTTAGACAAATTTGACTGGGAAGACAGAAAAATCATATGATTCGTCTAACTTGATGAAATCATCTAATATGTATATCGTATAATTTTTCTAGAAAATATATTATGATGCATCTAAAGATTAGGGATGCATCTAATTCAAATTGATCATCTCTACAATGTGTATATATTTATTTATCATATTCTTATTTTAAAACTCTTACCGTTTGATCCTTAGTCTTTGAATACTTATAATATTATGATGTTCATTCATTCGTAATTGAATATAGTATATAAACAACCACGTACTTCAATTCCATCTTTTGTTGTCCACTTTGCATAACCACTGTTATAGGTTAATGCAAAATTAAGATATAATTTGGGGTAAGTTTATGTTGTTCTATTTTTTGATTGCTATCTTTTAAGTAGGTTCATGCTGTTCATGTATATTGGTTTCAAATAAACTAGAGATTCATATTTGGCCGATTAATTTATTACGAGACCGTTGTTACTGAAGGATCGAAGGAGCATATTTAAGTGGTCGCTTAAGTTTTTCTTTGATTTGTGTTGAAGAATGAACATGTAACTGCTAAAGGTGATATTAGTTTTGAAATCTTATTTTTTGGAACCAATGAAATCATGAAAACAAGATTATAGCTTTGGAGGAGAGTTATTTTAAATATCAAATTTTTCTCACCACAAACATGCATCGCAGAGAATTATCAATAATTATGTGGCGCATCAATAGTGATTCAATTTTGTTCTTGATTTTGTAATAATTTATCAATGTAAGTTTCTTTTAGTCATCTTTTGTTTACGTATCAGGAGACATTCATTTTCAGTTGATAGTGCTATTTTTTATGTTTTATATATGATTATGTTGAATTGAAGAAACACATGTCGTTTTGAGATTAGGGTTCATAGAAGATATGATTGTGATATGTGGTTTAATGGGATTCAGTAATCATGTTATAAATTATACATTTTATAATTTTTCAACTTGATTTTAGGTGTACAATGGAAGAATTATGACACACTATGATTTTAATCTCAAAGGTGTTGTAGTTTGATTTCGTTTTTCTACATCAGGTCAACACAAGTATAAAACTATAATAATTATATGATCTATACCAACTGGTTGATGAAATGTTTGAGCGAATATATATATATATATATATATATATATATATATATATATATATATATATATATATATATATATATATATATATAAGAAAAATTAAAATGAGAATGATAAGAAGGATTTACAATAGCATTTTAAGTAAGTGAGAGATTTTTAAGGGAGATCATCTAATTTTATAAGTGCGTCAGAATGTGTGGTTGTAATTCTTATATCATTCTTTTTTGTTATTAACTTATTTGATCCTAACTATATATATATATATAGTAGAGATCTAATAAGAATATTAGTTAGAATGAGAAGAATAAGAAGTAATATTAACCATTAGATGAACCATCAATGGATGAGATCAAATAGTGGCATATTTGTAATTAATATTAATATTAACCCCACATTATAAGATGTAATGAGGGTAAACAAGTAAATTTGATTCATTTCATTGACCTCAATCTTGATATCCGGCATCTCCAACTTCGTTTTCGTCCATACAGATTTTTTTTACGTTTTTTCTTTTTATGGTTAATCTATGTACATTGATTTTATAAGCACCACAATTTAATTTTATAATCACCCACGTCTATGGATGCATCTAATCATGTTCGATTGATTTAGCACGCCATGCGTATATTATTCATGTATCCAATTGATCATGCATCTCTAAACTACATTCACAAACACCAATCTTTCTTCCTCCAAGAATGCATAACATAAATAAAAAATAAAAAAATGAGTGCATCTAAGCCTCTAAGCATGCAAATGTTAGTTTTTTAAACGTATTATCGATGCATCTATTTTATATTGATGCATGTTAACCCGATTAGATGCGACCAGTCCATGCATCTATCGACTATTGGTACCGAAAAGTTGTACGAATGATGTACTTATTAGAATGTTAATGCATCTAGCAACATTTATACATCTATTATATACTCATGCATGATTTATAGAAAATTGATGCATCCACTTTGTCCATCCATTTGTACAAAAAATGATCGATGCATGTTGACAATTAAAATAAACAAAATGATGCATCTGTTAATAATTTCACGTTTTAAAACTCTAAAAAGAACAAATTGATAATGCATCTCTAACTCATGCACTCAACAAAACTATTATGAATGTATAGAAAAGATCGAGATAGTGGAAATATGCAAAAGTATCAGTTTTGCTAATCGGAGGTAATGAAATTGTGTACGAGTGGTTGAGAAATTAAATTAGAGTAAGGAGGAAAAAAAGGAGGCCAATTAGAGAGTAATTACATTAATGCCCTTAAACACATAATTTAAATGAGTGGCTAGAATTACTTCTTATCATTCTTATTTTAATTTATCTTCCGTTTGATCTGTATATATATATATATATATATATATATATATATATATATATATATATATATATATATATATATATATATATATATATATAGTGTAGAACTTATTTTGAGCAGGAAAAAGGTCGAGAAGCTGAGAAGCGATCTCGACTTTAATTTTTGATCGATGGTTATAAATGATGGTGGCATGATGGTAATATAATAAAAGTTGGGCTAAATTTACGTAATAAAAGGGTGTTTATGTAATTTTGCCAACCCCTAAATAACCCTAAATAGTTAGAGCTCTAGGTGCCAAAGCAGGAGGCTTACGCCCGTCGTCGTCTTTCAGCCTCATCGTCAGCGTCCGTTTTCCACAACTAACCACAACAAACTCTCCTCACCATGACAAACCTCAGCCTCTTCGTTTAGGATAGCAGCTCTAGCTTTATTTTTTTATTCAATTTTCATTTTCAAATAAACTAAATAAATTCATTTCATTCAAATTAAAATACAATACATAAAAAACAATACTTACTAATAAAAGCGATCTGAAAAAAAACGACACGGGTAAAAAAATACAACACACGGGTAAAAAAGCGACGGGTAAAAAAAAATACAATACTACTCGTCTTGGATTTGATAATATTTCTTGACTAGGCGTTCACGCCTCTTGCGGATGATTTACGCTTTTCGGTCGAGGATTGGTTATCGGATCTATCATGAGAAAATCCATCTCGATCTTCTCTTGCCGCGTTTTTCCTTCTCCGCCGCCTCGTAACAAGCCCTTTGAGCATCGGCTTTTGAGCATATATTTCGAATATATGTCCCGAAAACTACTCGTTTGACTTCACAGGAGCTTGCGGCGCAGCGTTGAAGTCGACTTTTGTTCTTCTTGGCTCGTTTGCATCCATCTCTTCGGGCCGAGGTCGTTTGTCGGGCCGAATATATCCTCGAGACATGTAATGTCAATAGGATCTTGACATCCCACTTGGGATAATTTTTCAAAACAATGACATTTTTCATACCCAAACTCCTCCCACCAAAGCATTTGCGTAAAGTTAACTTTGGCATTCGAGATGATCTTGCTCATTTTCACCACTTGACGAAGATGTTTGTAAAGCGTTGAACTTCAGCAATCACCGTTAATCCTTGTCCATTTACGGTTATCATATTCTTGCCTTTGGTTATCAATGGTCTTAGAATTGAACATTTCGAGAATGTCGTTCCAAAAGAACTCCTCGGACGGTCATTTCCCATATCTCTATCTTGGAAATTTCTATCAAAGCTAAGTAACATTTCTTCATTCTTGCTCCACTTCCTCACATGCGCTTGTACTACGACTTCAACATCTTCATTAAATCTGCGTCGAATCTGACAACTTTTTGTCTTCGTCTTTTGCCCTGCCTTCGCGGTTCACGTGCTTTTGGAACTTTGAATTGTGAACCGGACGGTTGTGATTCCATTTGGGACAAATGTGGAGCTGTGTTGGCTAAAAAGCGAGGAGGTTGTGACGGGTTAAAAAGCGAGGTGATGGAAATCGGCCAGGGGTAATTTCGAAACCTTGTTGAAACCGATATTGTTGGTTAAGCATTATTTCTTGTGGAGCGGGTTGGAATTGGTCGAGGAGGGTAGAGCGGGTTTGAAGAACCCCGTATTGTGGTGGGTTTGAGTTAAGTAGGTTTGTGAAGTATCCTCCGTCATTTGGGTTTTGAGACATTGTGAGCTAATTTTTCTTTGGGTTAAATAAGAATGGAAGATTTTGGGTTTGAAGATGTGTAAAAATGGTGAAAATGAAGATGGTTTATATAGAGGTGGTGGGTTTAAAAAAAATATATTTACTTTATATATATCCGTTTAATAACGGATATATATACGTTATATACTTTTTGTCAGGTGCAAAGCCTCGTCGTCGTGACGATTTGGAGCATATTGGCGAACCTCGGCGAGGTTCCACGGTGTCTAGCGATCCTCGGCGGTGATGACTAGGGCGACGAAGGCAACAACGACCGCGGACACGGGTGCTCTTACCGGCACCAATATCTTTTTCATTTTGACCTCTGAACCGCCACCCTCCTTAAACTTCGTGTTTCTTTTACCAGATCTGTATTATACCACCATAGTCATCACTTTATTCTCAAATTAGATGGTATTTTTTGAATTTTTAAAGATCGATTGGTTATTTTATTTTAGGAGATCTAATATAATATTTGTTCTAATTTGCGTCTGCATAATCAGGTTTTGTAGTTTAGTCCTTTTAAGGTTATGGTTGGTTGTAAGGTCGTCGTTTTTTCCGGTAGATTCTGGATAGAAGATTCGGGTAACTTATATTCTGGGACTTTGACCTTTTACCCAAAAAAAAGATTCGGGTAACTTTTTATGCCATTTTTAAATATGACTTTAGTAAATAAATGAAATTGGTTTTCTTTTCTTGTTACAAAATGGCAATCTGAGATTCACTTTGATATATTTTTGATGCATTAATGTTTTTGGTTTGTAGGCAAAATAGAAGCAAGCATGTGGTGGAAAATATTGCGTGCCACCGATCGATCAATGATGAATGAATGGTGTATGGACACGTAGCTCTCTCAAGGACTACTATAAATCATCCATATTATGACGGGTTGATCCATTCGTGGTTTCGTATGGTCGATATCGTGTTCGTGTTTGGGTTTATGTTCGATCTTATTTAGATTCGATGTTCGTGTTCAAGTTAAGTTTGATTGGTTTCATTCCGTTAGGGTAATTAAGTAAAACATAACTTTCATAACATTTAAACGTAACTCGTAAGTTATATGGATACAATTATATATAGCCATATGGGTAAAACATAGTAAATTTTCACTATTACCAATGACGAACAATATGCTTTTGAATCTTTAATAAACTAATTGTCATGTATGAGAAACTGTTTGTTTAATTTTCAAAATTTATCATCACTTTTAGTCTTTGTAAGGTAATAAAATCTCTAAATACTTCATGTAAATTGGGTCCATGTAAATGGCTAGTTAAGTATATAGAACATGACAGTTGGATTGTTAGAACATAACAATTATTTTTATATTTGAATATAAAAACACAATGGATATTTAGTAACTTCTATTGTATCTCAGATTCAAGAGTATCGTTTTTACTTTAACGAGTGTGCATATATGTTATGTTGGTGGCATGTTTAAGACAAACTTTGCATGATATTTGATGCGGATAAAATTGCATATGTGTCATGCTAGTTTTCGTGATTTGTTTACATCATTTGATATCTGAAAAAATTGTGCATATGTGTTATGCTAATTTTATGGTTATAGTGTTTGTTTTATATCACTTATTTGATCTGATGAATATTATGCATATATATAATGACGAGAACTTACATAAGTTATATTGTGCATATATATGACACTAATTGTTATCATTAACTTCATTTTGCATCATTTGATGTAGGAAATGATTGTGCACATGTGTTTTGTTAGGTAGGAGGGAGTGGTACCCTAATACCCTGGGTGCCACATCACCTCTATCCAATAATAACCTCCAACTCAAAACTATCTAATTTTACCCTAACACTACCTTAAGTCGAGGGAGTGGTACCCTAGTACCCGAATTTCATTTTTTTTTAATACATAAAATCACATACAATATTTAAAATAAAACATACCATTTCATTAAAAATAAAAATACATATTATTAAAAATAAAACAAATTAGAAAAAGTAAAATATAAATATGTATATACTATAAGGTTTGAAATGTAAACATGTATATACTATAAGGTATAATATATAAATTACTTATATATTAAAAGTAAAATATAAAATACATATACACTTCTTCTTCTCCATGTTATTTGCTACGCAAGAAAAAAGAAACAAAGCAAAAATACACACACTAAAACACCTTCAAAAACACACACATAAATCATGGTTTGAACAAAACCACGCTCCCCAGCGGATCTTTTTCAATTTAATCACCAAACACATGCGGGCTCCGAACTCGAATTTGCTACTCGATGATGATACCCGATCTCCACGGGGCGGTGTACCCGCTCGAGTTTAACTACTCGATGGGGTACCCGCTCTCCACTCCCTCCTCCCTTAGTTGTTAGCTTTAAATAATTCGTTTATTAATTCTGTGGTTACAGGTACGAGTATAATGAGCAATATGAAGAGTGCACATGTGTTTTGTACATACTATCTAGCGAGAAGATTGTTGGATCGATGTACTCTAACCAAACTAACTTAAATAGCTTGTTAAGGTTTAATAACCTCGGATAAATCATAAGTTATTAACAAAGAAACAACGAGCAAACTCTATTAAGTATGCGGAATTTACTTAACAAAGCTAAGAAGAATAACTTTAACTTTGAGCGATTTTATTAATAACTCTAACTCGCTTATTATGCGGATCTTTAACAACTCTAATAATATCGAACTTCTCTAAAACTCTAATAAAATCACGTACATCTTATGCCAATCTAGGGGTCCTTTTATAGGCTCAAGGATACCTAGTCGGTTTACAAATTGTATCCACATACATCAAGTAATCTAATATAGAATATTCTAGAATTACAAGATTTTCTATAAGCAGATAAAGCAGTTCTTTGATCTTGCGATACTTTGACTTCAGTATGCGATGCTTTGACTTTATCATTTAGCGATTACTTTAACTAATCTTGACACTTTAAGCTGTTGGCACTTTCATATCCCAACAATCCTCCCCTAACTTGAATTCTACTAGCTTGACTTCAAGTTCCTTTATCAATTATCTTTATGACTCCATCTTTAAGAAAAGATTGTGTCTTTGTCTTTGGATTGTATCTTTGTAGTTTCATGCATAATCAAAGTATCTCTAGAATTATTCTTTCTGACATCATCCAATAATCTCCATCTTTTGACAACACAACAACATATGACAATTTGTACATTAATTCGGTTTAAGTTGCAAACTATTCTCATCACTTCGGTTGTGTTAACTCCTGTGAGAGGTGAATCATTGAAAATTTAATGGATTTAGATCTCTTTACCAAAGCCATTAACTCGGAGTAGCCAAATATTTTGGTGTATAAGACCATGGTACTTGATAACCATATGATTTTAAGCAAATCATCGACTATCAACAAATTTGTTTTGTCTTTACCAAAAGTTGTACCCTTACGGACTAGTTAGTTCTTTCATCATGGTGAACTAATTACCATATAATGGTTTTTCCAGTACCTTTACCACAAGCCATTTTCTTGTGGACTAGCCAACTCTTCACATTCGATATGGTGAGTTGATTACCATCGACTTATTAGCAATGATAGGATCGATATTTATTGTGTTGGTGATTCGGTGGTCTTGGGAGATCAAAATACATGTTTGCCATTTTAGAGAGAAAGTATAGAGAGAGGGTGTTCTTGCTAGAGGTTTACACAAAAGTTGAATATTAGATTATGAGAAGCACCACCCTTCCATGGATGGAAGGGTATTTATAGTTACAAATACGACCTCCCATCGGCCTGGATCGTGGATACGATGGGTAAAGACCCGTCCTTCCTCCACGGTGTTGCACTATGCTAAACTAGACTAATAACTAACTAATAAAACAATAAATAACGTAACTAACGATTTGTCTACGAGCTAACTTATGCTAGATAATATTAGGGTGACCGACTCTTCACTAAGGAATTTTCTAATTCCTAACAATCTCCCTAAGGAGGTCACCCCATGTTTTACATTTTGAATCCTAGCAATCTATTCTTGTCATTGTTCTTGAGCTCGTAGACTTCAATTCTTCAATTCAATAATCTTTGTGCTTTAGTAGTGCAATTTCAAAGTCCGCGATAATTTGTACTTTTAGTGGAGGTCTTTGAACCGATCCACATCTTTGATGATCTTTGAGCTTTGTTTGAGATCATCACCACGTGAAGTCTCTCTGGATCATCCATAGTTGTGTTGCCTTCATGTGATGTTGTGACATTCGGACCGACATGCTCACACTTTTGAATCATGACATCTTTCCATCGAGTAGCGGAAGCCTTCTCGGTTCATGATATTTGCGGCGTCAAGCGTAAGCATAGTATGAAATATCGAGCCGGGTTATGTAGATATGCACCGGTCATGACTTCTTCAAATTAAGTGTGGATCTTGTGAGCATGCGGCTTTGATTGACTCCTCAATTTCGATCACCGCAATCGTCCAAATGTACCGCAAACAACAGTTAGCAATAAAACACGAAAGTGTCTTTGATCACTTTCGTCGAATTGAGGTACACGGCCCACGGTTCCCGTTGATCGATATAAATCGCCTGTGATCGTAGGATTCCTAAGAATCTCCTTGACGAGGGTTTCGCAATGTTCTAGCCGTTCTCAAACGGAACGTCTCAAAGAAGACAACACGGAGTGAGTGAACCAACAAATTGAGATTCACCGATTGATGAAAATGATTTGAAAACAATCGCGTATTGCTTAGAATAAAGAGTTTTGCAATACGACGAAGGTTTTATGAGAAAGATCAATTTTCAAACAAAATACTTTTTTTATTAGAGAATGAGTACACATTCGAAATGCTAGCGAAAAGAAGAGATTCGCACATCGAACGGTTTTTCTAAAAGTATTTTTCAATCAGAGATACTTTTTGAATTTGAAAACATAAGTACACATTCGACGTGCTAGCGAAAATAAGATTTGCACATCGAACGGTTTTTCCAAAAGTATTCGTTAATTCCATTCTGGACCAAGGTTGATTCAAGAATGAATCTCCCATTGTTTCTATCCGGTTGTCACAAGTTTGATCTTACGAGAAGATCTCACATGCCACCTACCAGAGCTTGTTTGATGTTGGCTCTAGAAGGCTTTCCATCTTCATTGTGAATATGTTAGCATATCACTCGGATGTTCAGCAATACCACAAGGATAATCGTGGGACTCTTAATATATTCTTACTTTCCACATTGTGTGAAAAAAGCAAGTCTTCATTAATTTAGTGTCCTAACGAGATATTGTGGATGATCTCTTGGCTCTAGACTCAATAGTGCACATTTGGTTCTGTGTCGGAGACTAGGGAGAGGGTCTCCTTCTTCAATATCAACAATCTCTAAGAGAAAGTCGATAGATAATGTCGGTTCCCGTGAGAATGAAACAAGCCCTTTTAAGAGGAACTTGAGTAGTTTGGGAAGTTTAGTGCATTGCATCACCGGGTCCATGATGTCTTGTCTTCAATACCGGCGTTACCTTAGTAACCACCAAGAGTATATGTATTGAACCCGTTTCGCCCTAAGGTTGAATTGATGGAGGGCTATTTCTTTTCACCCTTTTCTCATTCATTTCTTTTCATTCTTCAACCCCTTGATGCTTATCGAGACTTCATTACTAGAACCTTGTTGGGTTTATTCGAGTTCTAGCTCTATCTCCCCGGCACTCTTCCCAAATCTCACTTTTCTCCTTTTTTCAATATACCTAAGGACTCTACACTATCTAGTGGATTGTCCTGGTAGATCCCTCCGGTTCTGGCGGATCGTGGGAACGAATACCTAACCTAACCATCCTTATAACATCATGCATAAAGTAAATTGGTCGGTCTTTTGGTATTGTTCATTCTTCCATAAAACCAATTGAAAAATCATTTGGAAAAACAATCAAGGTACTTGTGATACGAGATCAAAGCATTTTGTACCTTAATAGTTTTGATCATTTAGAAAACCTCCCCCTCAACGTGTGCGTATGATTTAGAAATTGTTCAACACAAGGAGGCAAGAGGACTTTGAAATATTTTCTTTTATCACAATTTTCATACGAAAAAGCCATTTGATTTTCATGGTAAAATTCTCCCCCTCAATATGTGCATAGGATATTTTAAAACATTTTATCACATAGAGGCAAGAGTTCTTTTGAAGCACATCCACAATCACAAAATCCATTAAAGAAACCATTTGAAAACACAATCAAGGTACTTTATAATCTCTTTTAAAAAACTTTTGTACCTCGATGGTTTTGCTCCCCTCAATATGTGCTTCGAGATTCGAAAGCGTTTAGCACATATGAGAGCCCTGCACAACCGAATCAAAGCGATCAACTTTTATCAAATTTCATTATTAAATCACAAATTCTCCCCGATCAAAATATCAAACCCTTTGAGATTTTGGATCCCAAGTGATTTAATTAGGTTTAGAAGACATGGGAGAAAATGTGGCCTAGTTTAAATACTCATCATGGTTTTGGATAAATCCTCCTCCTCAACATGTGCATTATGTATATTGAAATTGTTTGGCACATGGAGGCGGGAGTGCCTTTAAAGGACTAAAACCAATTCCATTTAACACAGATTTGATATTTAAATCACGATCTCTCACCCGATCAAAGATTTCAAACCATTTGAGATTAGTGATCCCAAAGATTTAAATAATTTAGAAAATTTGGGGAAAGGCGTGGCTTGATTTAACTTTGAAAAGTGATAGATAAGGACCAACTCTAGACATTAAAGATTGTTAGTGTCGGGTATGATAGTTTTTAAACGATCTTTAAGTAAAATAAAACAATTTCACAATCAAACAAGAATGAAAAATTTCATTTTGTAAGATCTTTGAGTTTTAAAGAAAATCATACCATGACATAACATTAAATCTTTAGATCACCACTTTACTTGTACAAACGGACTTGATAGATGAAGCAATATTGATTGAAAATAATTTATTTTAAATCACTCTCCCCTCAATCGATGACCGAAGTCAATAATTGAGTGACTTAAGTTTTGATAAAATGAAGTCCGTGATTTTCAAAATTTAGTCCAAAATATTTTCAAAACAATATTTTTCCATTTTCAAAACAATATTTTCAAAGTTTTTAGAAAATGGTATCATCACGATTATCCTGCACAAAGATATGTTAGGTGGTTGAGAAGCTTCGTTGTTCTTGTAGGGCTTTGAAGAAAACCGTCTGCAGATGCAAGTGAGACTTCTTCTTTGTTGCATTGAATGCCAACCGAGGTCCAATTAAGCTCCGTTTCTTCAATCACTTTGAAGAAAACCATCTGCGATGCAATGAGACCTCTTACGTTGCATTTATGCCAACTCTCCATTGAAGTCCAATTAAGCTCCGTTTCTTCATTTGTCAACCCAAGATATCGTTACCCTTTCCTTGCGGCATCCAATCATGTTCATTGTGGGATCCGGATCGGGAACATTCTTATATACCAATATACCGCATATGTTAGTGAACACATACAAATATATGGTGGTCGACAACACCCAAACAACAATCGACTAATAAAAGTCAATCCAACATATCAATCGGATCATGTAAGGTATGGGTATAATGTGTTTCTCAAACTCTAATCATCTAAACCTAACAATCATATCCTAGAAACCTAGTCCTTCAACATAGGCAATTATATTTTTCGGATAAGCACGTAGGATAATTAAGAAAGTCCGTTAGATGATATAAATTTGAAAACATTTTCCCTCAATCAATGACTTATTTTTCTAAAAGATTAAAAGCTTTGAAGTCATTGATTGAGTTTTCAATTTTCACAAAACTACGAATCGATTGTTTTAAAGCAACTCATTTACCACCACTTTTTGAAAACGACAAATATTTTTCAAGAATTTTAGACGGAAAAACATTTGTGTAGGAACAATGATCCTTCGACATACTTTCCTCAAATTGTTTTAGGATAAGTGCACGAAATATTTGAAAATTGTTTAAGCGTAGCACTTTCCTTCCTTTAAAGAGCGGGTTGCTATCGTAAATAATAGCAAGCCATAGTTTTAGCACGGGTTACATCAAGTAATCAGAAGCCATTTTTGAAGCCGGGTTACTGATCGAAATAAGCAGAAGCCATTAGTTTGAGACATGTTTGGAAAAGAAATATTTACACCTTCTGCTTCGAACTTCATCTATGGTCCCGTGCCATTATTGAATGACATTTCTAAGACCGTAGATGTTATCGATACCGAAGACATGTCTTGGAAAACATATTTTGGTATTTTGAAATTTTCGATTTTTATGGATTTTTGAAGGTTTTATATTTTCTATTTTCTTTTGTTGGTTTTATAATTTTCTATTTTGTTTCTTGGTTTTATATTTTGTATTTTGTTTTTGATAAATATATACAAAGATAGAGAAGATGATATAGTAAAAGAAGATGATGATACGAGTACCGAGATAAGGATATCAAGCGACCCGTTGTAGAAGATAAGTCATCATCCATAAACATTCACCACCAAAGCATTCGAGGCTCTTGAATCGAATAAAGAAATTGAACCATCCGAAAGTGAGACTCGCGCGACTTCCCCAAACCGAAAATCCTTTGATGAGTGATTCAAGCTCTAAATCAAGCTTTCCTTAGCCAGTGCATGAGAAGCACACCATTATCATAAATCCCACTTGCTCCTTTTAAGACCGATAATCGAGAATCTCCGTTCGGGGTTATATCATCCATAAGAACAAAGAACGTATCATCCCACACATAAATAATCTTCTCAAATTTCATAACCATCAAGTCTCAAGCGATCCATTCCAAAAAGGTGTCAAGAGAACAATTCCCCAAGTAGTTGAATTGATGCGGTCCGCCTCTTAGTATAATGCTCAAGAACTCTCCGAATACACTTCATGAGGGAATGAAGAACACCTTCCCATGTTCACATTTTTCTTCCGAGATGAACGTGTATGAAGCTCAAGAACCCAAGTACACCAATATCCAAGAACTCTCCGAATACACATCAAGAGGGTAATGTAGAACACCTCCCTATGTTCACATCTTTCGTCTCGATGAATGTGTATGAAGCTCAAGTATCCAAGTATACCAATACACAAGGAATGAATAATCGATAACATTGAAGAAGCGGCCAAGTCATCGATTATCTCGGGTGACAGCCTCGCCGGATGTCAACACCGAATAAGTGATTATATCTCGAATCACCGATTAAGCACTCAAGTGAAACAATTTGAGCATCCCCAATGTACACATTCTCTCCCCGATCATTGCGATACCATCGAAATCACCACATACTAGTGTACCTCTTTTATCTTCGAAACTTTCTAACATCACTTCCCCACGTAGATGAAATACTAACACAAAAGCCTTGATGAGTAAAACCTTGAGTTTCTCTGCGGTCATGACAATTGTTTTCCCGGATATCTTCAATCACTTAGAAGTATTAAGCTCATCAAGTTTTCTCGCCATGAGTCAAACCTCGAGTTTCTCGCGGTACTAACATTTGTCTTCCGGGATGTCTTCGCCATTTAGAAGAATTAAGTTCATCAAGTTTACTCGCTTTGTGTTTATATGTGAGTCTCCTTTCCCCCTTCTGGAATTGACACTTCGTAATCGGCAACTCTTTGTAAGTCCGTATACTAGAAATATTTTGAGAAGAACATCATTAGACGTATGTATCTATGAGAATCAACTGTCAAGACTCTCTCGACAATTTTATCAACCCTTATGTAGACAAATTGAAGTGACCACCGATGAAGAAAAACCGATATACCCTACTTGAAACTCAAGTCAACTTCCTCACATTTGTGTCTTAAGCTTGCACCTAATGATGGAAGAACGGTGTAGAGAATTTATGCTTCAAGCAAATCTCTAAGTACTCACTACCCAAACAAAGTATGAGACATTAACACCTCTTGCGATTATCCACACCGTCATATGCGTGTGACATCGAGTAAAACAAAGTAACTCCTAATAGTGATAGTTAACCGGTCTTCAACCATCCACCTCATTGCTGGTAACTAGATAAACCAAGTCTTCAACTCAAATTTTTAAGCCCGAGCAAGTTATCAAATAAGAACACGCCTTTGTGAAAGTCAACTTCAATCTCAAATAAGTGATAAATGATTAACTCAAGTAATCACCTTGTGTCAAATGTCCAACAATAGTCAATATCAACGCGTCGAGTAGTCATCGCTAAAGAATATGAGCAAGTCTAATTGGGAATTGAATCGACTTATAACTTTCTCCCAATTAGTGCTCTCCCTAAACCGACAACTGCTTGATAAATGCCCAGTTAAGAAGAAGTCTTTAGATCGTTAAATGCAACACGTCTTTAGTCTTCTAACATGTAGCGTAAAATGTAGAATGATATGTAGACTCGACCTTCTTCATGATTGTCCGGTTGGGAATAGATAGTTAACATCTTCAACTCACCAAAACAAGAACATCACCAAAAAGCATCCCAATCAACTTACATCTTGCAAATCCCTTAACTAAAATCCTCCCAATCAAACAAGAATGTAAAGATGTTCATCAAGGAAATCGCAATAAGGCCGCAACGAACACACAAAATGGTAACACCAAACTACCAATCACATCAAACAAGACGAGAGAGATTGTTCGAATCATCATGTTGATGTATCGTGAAGCATTAACAAGGAAGCACTTTGTCGATAAACTCATCAATCCAAGTGAAGATGTCAACCAACGGCTCTTAGAAGAACAAAACTCCATGTGAAGATGACCCGATAAAGCTCGGTTCTTACATGAGTTGGGAGCCGTTTGACCATATATTCTCAAATATTAATCAATCATGCAAAAATTCACACTTCTTCTCCCCTCAAGAATTGCATACGGAGATGCCATTCTTGACTAAATAAGTGAAAATCATCCGAATGTTCTATTCACACTTCTCTCCCAAAATAAGCACATGATGTCGCCATCTTCATTATAATCGAGCAAGTGGAATGAGAAAACAATCGATGGTAGCCGGTTCACTTTATGACCAAGCGCATGGAAAAGCATGAAGCATGTTGATGAGAATGGTCATTAATTAGAAGATTTCTTCTTCGGAAGATAAAGCGACCGACATGTACACTTTTCTTTCTATGGAGAACGAGGCTCGAATGAATGTATCGTCATAAGAAGATTTCTTCTTCAAGATAATGCGCACCGAAACGCATATTTCTTTTCTTTAGAGTACGAGGCATGAACTGATGTGTTCATACGTCATAAGAAGATTTCTCTTCGTAAGATAATGCGCATCGAAACGCATACATTTCTTTTCTTTAGAGTACGAGGCTTGAACTGATGTGTTCAAACGTCATAATCTCTCTCTTTTCAGCTCTCTTAGCATAACATATAATCAACCCATTATCATTCAGTAGGCTTTTTGTCGTGACAGCTGATGGAGAAAACCCAATATGATGAATTTGACCCTGAAGTAAACTACCCCGAACTCGTGACTTAAACTTGCACATATGTAACAAAGAGCGGTGTCGAGAATTCATGCCCATTTGAATCTCTAAGTACTCTATACTCTTCACCCAACCAACCATCAAGTAATAGACGTACATTACCTCTTGAAAATCCACAATTGAATGTGACACTGAGCACTACAACGTAACTCCTTTAAGTGATAGTTATTTTGAGGTGATAAGAGCCCAATTCCCCCAAGTGGTAAAAGAAGAGGTAAAAGTCACCCAACAATAACTAGATTTCCAAGTCTTCGTTTTGATAATAAGCTCGAACAAGGATCTCAAGAATCTTCATCCAACCATCCCCGATACCTTCGGATACTAAGTACACTCGCCGTGATGTTTCACTTCAACCTCAAATAAATAATATTGAATTAACGCCGATGTCACATCTTCCGAATCGCTCAAATCTAGCCTTCTTTGACATTTAAATGAACTTTGATAATGGTTTCATCCCACCATGGTTAAAAGCACGTAACCCGTAAAACCATATAATAACCAAACCGCCATGAAGACAATCCAAACACACACCCAATTCATGAAGTACACCCTTTTATCCCTTCTTCAAATGTAAATCGTAGCACCAAAGATCGATAAGATCTCGAAATACACTTTCCTTTTCTCCAAGATGGTTCCATTATTACGGATTTTACAACTCTATGGTTTAAACCGAAAAATAGATTCTTTCGCGGGATTTTACAAAACCAAGAATAAACCGTAAGATAGATCCGAAATGCACCTTACTATTATCAAGATGTTTCCATTGTTACGGATTTTACAAGTCTATGATTTAAACCGAGAAATAGGTTCTTCGCTGGATTTTACAAAATCAAGACAAAACCGTAAACAATGTCGCCTTGAATGTGTAATGACAACATTGGTTTTGGTGAATATCTGCTTTAGGGAACATGCGGTTTATCAATGGTTCATTATCCAACATCATCAACAACATCAACCATCCAATCAACACTTTGGAAAACACATCAATCACGCAATCTGTCGGCTATTGTAATGACCACATGGAGAAGTAAACCCGATATATCAAACTTGATCATGAAGTAGAATTTCCCAAATTTGTTACTTAACCTTGTACTAATCCTTGTGAAGAAGAAACGGTACACCCAATGTACAAAACCTTTGACATTCTCAAAAAAATGAGACACCGAAGTGATAGCAACGTTGTTAAGCGAGAAAGAATCACAAACGTAACTAAATAGCCAAGTCTTTATCACACTCTATAAAAGCCCAAACAAGTCATCTTCGCGGAATGGTAGAACGAAAGAAGACGAAATAAGTAAACATGCCCGGAAAAACCTTACTGCAAAGCCAAATAAGAAATACCGTCCAAACAATCCCGTAGTCAACATTTTCCAATAAACACTTCAAGCCGACAAAGTACCCTTCGTGAAAAATGCATAATCCAAAGTATCAAATCGCATATTACAACAAATCTCAACATCAAAACTCGTCGACAAAACTTGTCAAATAGCAAGTCTTACATTATCCATATACTCATTTATTTGTCAATTCACATAAACCGCACACATAATCCTATGATAATTGCAAAACCATCCAACCCTTATTCAATTCCAAGCATCAAGGCCCAATTTTCAAATGAACTTGTATATCAATCACTTATACTCCCGTTAGATAAAATAGAAATTGTAAGACAATCTCTAAAATTTCTATCAACCTCCAAACGAAAACGTGATTATTCTATTCAAACTCCAAAGCCCAAGTGATGTCACCACCTTCAATAATTCATTTCACAAATATTAAGCTCAAGTCGTGATCTTATATATCCTTCCGTGAAAGCTGACCATACCAAAATACCACTCTAAAATTTATAACAAATATATGTATCCCAAAAAAATTCTTATGTTACAAAGAATCGGATGAAAAATATTTGTGACTAGTTCAGTGAAAATTAAAGAGCCATCGTCAGCCCATGACAATTCGATATGGTTCAGTCCACAAGCAAGATTCATCAGCCCACATGTTCAACTAGTGAAGTCCACAATCCAACAAAACAATAATAACATGGGCCCGATCCACTCACACACATACCCGGTTACATGAGAATAGCCCAATTACGGTTGATATTCCATTTTTTTGAAACCAGTTATATACTCCTAACCTAAATTTCACATTTCATTTTACCCTAACCCTAGATATTCAATCCGCCTCCCACTTAAAACAATACTCTCACCAAAGTACAGATAAGATCCGGAAATGTAAACGCATCTCAACTCACATACCATCTCAACAATCAAAACTCATCTCCTTAATCTTCCACAACACCTTCGCCTCTTTCCACATACAGCTTAACACCATAATATCATTCCAAAATCTCCTTATCAAATCCAATCACTACTCCATCTCATGCAATATTACGAAACAAACATCAAAACAATAAGTCATTAATGCACCATGTATGTGATATTCAAAGACATCTAGCCACGTAGATGGTTCGAGATGGCCATGTGGATGGCACGACTTCAATGTCAACGCCAGGGATGGTTTGATTGACAAAGGGTTGGCTACAAGATCTAACAAAGGGTCATTGGTAAGTGTTATAGAGTCGATAACTCATGTGTTGATTATAATTGATGCAAACCGAGCAAATGAAATGAATTAACATTCTTGCTACATTCATTTCATTATCTCGAATATATAATTGAAGCTTAGACTTGAAAAAGGATAATCGATGATGTTGCAAATGTTTTGCCGTGTTTCTTGACAATTAAGTCTTGATAAAACCTTAGGGTAACACGAGAGAACAAAAGGCTGAGATTGTCCAGTTTCAGTTATGAGTCTTAATGTCGAGTCATAGTATACTTTCATTTTCAGAAAACTAGTCAATCAATGATGAAAGTTTCTCTTAAAAAATGACCTTTGAGTCATAATATTTCATTGAAAAATAGTGGAGAAACTTCTGAGATTGGTGTGATGCAATTTATTCTTTTAATTATAGAAACATGGAACGATGATGTACTCTCTTTCTTTAAATGTTTTGACCATTTGGGTTGATGTTTCTTTGATAGAAACGAAAGAAGTAAAGAGGTCGAGATAAGGTTGAGGCTTGACAAGTCTTGTAGGTGAACGAGTTGGTTATGTATGGTAGTCGATGAGTCTTGTTTGTGTGTATAAGTCTTGGTTTTAAGGTCATGGTATAGGTGATGATGTTTTGATAGATAAGGTCGTTTGAGTCTTTGGTCTTGGTCAGGTTTGGTACTCATGAAGTCGGTATAGGTCAAGGTCAAATAGTCATTGTAACTTCTTCTTCACATTTCCAAGTCGCCCACGGCTAAGTCGCCAATGCTAGCCAGCGAAAGCTGCCAAGCGGCTTAGTCGCTAGGCTAACTCGCCACGGCCAAGTCGCTAGGCTAACTCGCTAAACGCCAAGTCGCTAGGCTAACTCGCTAAACAGCCCGCTAAACAAGTCGCTAGGCTAAGTCGTAGCGACTTGTCAAAGACAAGTCGCCATAAGAGGTGCAATGCATCACGGTCAATTTTGTCAAATCGCTGACAAGATTTTTTATGTTTTCCGATGAGTTTTCAGGCTACTTTTCCGACCATATTCATATTAACCCGAAAACAGTCATTTGACCCATGTTTGATTGCAAGGGAGCGACCATATGAGCAAATGACTAGATGACCATTTTTTTTTCACTGCTTTTGGTACAAAGCCATAAAATGATATACATGTTTGGATAAAACATTGACATAACACAAATGAGTACAATTTGTTGGGACCTTGACTTTGTTGACCAAAGTAAAAAGATACACAAAACATGTCATAATGTTATCATAAAAAATGACAAAAAACCTTTTGGACCAATCAAAATGGAATAAAAATAGTATAAACACAAGATCCGAACCACAATAAGTCAATAAACACAAACAACCATGATGCGAAACCACACAAATCAAAGATAACACAATAACCATGGCTCTTGATACCAATTGATAGGATCCAAATATTATTGTGTTGATGATTGGGTGGTCTTGGAGATCAAAATACATGTTTACCATTTTAGAGAGAGAAAGTAGAGAGAGAGGGGGTGTTCTTGCTAGAGGTTTACACAAAGTTGAATATTAGATTATGAGAGCACCACCCCTTCCATGGATGGAAGGGTATTTATAGTTACACAATACACGACCTCTATCGGCTGTGGATCGGGGATACGATGGGTAAAGACCTTCCTTCCTCACGGTGTTGCACTAAACTATTTACGCTCTTGACTAACTAATAAAACAATAAATAATGTAACTAACGACAAATCTACGAGCTAACTTATGCTGAATAATATTAGGGGTGACCGACTCTTCACTATGGAATTTTCTAATTCCTAACTGATCTCTATAAGAGGATATCTTCTATCTGCGAACATGTGAATCATTGTACCACTTTCCGACTCTAGAACATGAACTCCAGTTCTTCAAAGAATCTTGACAAACAATTTCCCGAGTTCTCTTGATTCTTCCAAATTTCATCAACGCTTTCTGTTCTTGATTTCCCATGCAGATTGTAAGATCTCCAAGTAAAACTAAACCAATTCCTTCTAATGGATGATGTTCAAAATAATCTTTCACCACATGATATAAATAGAATAGATCCACTCTATCTATGATATGCAATAAATCCCATAATCATTGAACACTACGAAGCTTTCATCTTCTCTATGAATCATCGGATAGCTTCCATCTTTAGATTCCACAACTTAAAGCAATAATCAGATTTGTTCATCTTCATGTATCAAGCATCTTCTGGAATATTCAAAATCTACTATTACGAGATAATTTCTTAGTTCATCCCTAGTTTGAGATCTTAACTCAACTTTTCTTTCTTTGAAAGCCATATATCTTCAACTTGGTTTTCCTTTTTCTTTTTAAACTTTTATTTCTTTACGCTTGATCCAAGTAGCTTTATCTTTATAATCTTTGATACTTGCAACATCCTTCTTTATAAGCCTCTGTCTGACATCATATAATCTTTTCATATCAACATACTTGACCTACGCAATCCTTTATATCCTCGAATTTTCAAATAAGCCATCATTGCATTCCTTTCTTTAGCAAGATTTGGTTTTCTAGGCATAAAAGAGACAGGAGTAGGTATTGTAATGGTTCGAAGATCTTCAACATTCAATTCTTAACATAATTTCCTAAAACTGCTTCTTCATTCATTGCCTCTTCATTAGTAACTTCAGTCCTACTTGACATTAAGTTCTTCTTGCACTTTTCTAGTCTGATGCCTCATTCCTAGCAACTTCAATTGCTCTAAGATCTGCCAAAGTTAGCTTTTTCTTCTTAGTTTCTATCAACTTGCCTTTACCTTTATCCTTAGGATCTATTGCAGTTGAGAAGCTCTTGGGTCATTCTCTGCAACTCTTAATAAAGTAACACCCTTGGCTTTGATAAACCATGCAATATTTCGATAATAGTTTCATCATCACTTGCAGTTCTTACGGTTTAAGTGTATCGACTTCTTACCGTATGGCATTTGTTTGAGGGACCGACTTGTTCTTCATGTGGAATAGTTGAAGGACCAGCTTCCTCTTCAAAGTCTAATTGTAACACCCCGACCCGACAAGGGTAAAGATATCACAATACGGTTTCATATCAGAACTTTAATAACTATATAATAGCGGAAGCCTTTACAAAATATTCAAAAAGAAAACATAAATAGAATAAACTCCAAAATAAATCTAAGATCTCTATGGTAAAGTCTTGCTCTCAGCTCTCTCTCTCAACCCGGATCGGCCTATCCATAAGCTTATCTTGAACGCTTAATACTGCCGCATGAAAAGAAAAGTGCGGTTGAGCTTACTAAAGCCAGTGAGCGGATATAACGAAACAAAAGCTAAAGCAGAGTAAATATACAAATACGAAATCAAAATGAAATAATGACGAAAGATCTTTTAGAATTCTGCGGAAGCACACATATACAGAAATCCAAACAACCACAAAACAGTTTAGACATCACATAGCACATTAATGACACAAACACGAACACATCAAAACGACCAAACACATTTCATATCAAGAATAACAGATTACGTATAAGCCAAACGGAAAGTCTCGTAACTAACAGAAACAATTTCTATTAAATAACATGGCATTCATACAAATCAATTAATCAACATTTAAAGCACTTAATTCAATATTATAGCAGCGGAAATAGCAAACAGGTCATGGCAGACAATATAGCAAAACCAGTTCTCAGATCCAATCCTAACCTTAGCAGAGTTTTAAAACATGGCAGGTCACATATACAGACAGATAATTAAACCTTCAAAACACTCAAATATACACTTGCACATTCATCTCACAGGTCAACTCATTCGCGTAACAATAACAAATCATAATATCAGATATACGAATCATGTTTAAACATATTAATCCTAAAATCTAGCGTGGCAACTAATAATCACTTAAACAAATACGTCATAAGCACATTCACTAACATATCATATCGAAACATCTTTCTTCTTCAAAAGGTAACATGAAAACAAATGTACATATGGAGTAGCTAGCTCCCGAAATTTTGTGAAGGCGCGTATTGCACGACATCATTCACCGGATAACATATCGGATAATGATCGGATCTAGGATGCATCCATCGCCTTCCTACATATTCAAAATATGCTTCACCATCTTAGAGGCGTGGCGAACATCACTCTCGCCCTAGAGTCATATCGAGGTGCATCATCGATACTGGACATGGAACCCCATGACTAGTTAAATATTTGGTTATAGTCAACCAACTTAAGTCAAACAGTTTTCAAATATGACACGGATCATAGATACACACAAGGGTCAGAATCATAATTCATCATAAAGATCACAAATAACTCATCGGATAGTTCATATCATAAGGTTCATATTCGGATAGTCGAAATCATAAGTTCATAACACGGTGGCATATCATATATTCATAAAGTTGCAGTTCATAATCATAAGCTCATAATCCAATATAGCGAGTTCAACAAATATATATAACAAAGACTTCTAACATAAGTTCACATCGGATATTTCATAGTTCACTAGAACATAAATTCGAGATAAGTGTGGATCAAACATTTAGAAAAGGGTTCATAGCAATGGCATTGGAAATCCTAATAAGCATGAGAGATATAGCGAAGAAGGAAAACATGAGGACCTTTACGAGAAGGTCGAATATCGAGCGATAACACAAGTGTCTTAAAGTAAGGCAGAATATCCGTACCTTAAAGCGAATGAGAGAAAAGCAAACAAATGAGCGAATACGAAGATGTAACGTCGCGTCTCCTCCAGCGAATCTACACGGATTATGATTTATTTAATACTTATTAGTATAACGGATTAATCTCATTAATGCTCTTAGGGTTGTCGATTATTTCCATTTTAGTGATTGACGAATTCCAACGTTTTAGGGTTTCAATTATTAATTAGCCAAACGTATGGGTTTAATATGATAATCATCTTATTTAAGAGCTTATATGATCATTATTCATAGCATAGGGTTTACAAATATCAAAGACGGATTTTAAGACTCTCTTTCACAGTAGTTTACATAATTTATAACTCACATGAAATAACGAAATTACACAATTAACCTTTAACCTTTAATCAACTTCCCATTTTTAGTTCTAGGGTTTCCATACCTTCCATATTACTTATTACGCATTCAATTAACATGTTACTCCTTTTAATGACTTCACTTTGACCTAGAACGTATATGGAAACAAACAAAGTTACCTCGAAAACTCATGCATGTCCTTACGTAATTCATTTACACATGTTGACCCATAATTACCCAAAATTACATGTTGCACCTTTAACATCTTTAATTATACGTACTAACCTTCTATTTTCATATTTTACACTTTTAGCCCAAAGGTTTTAGAATTTACAAAACATACCCTTTTAGTTTAATAAAATTCGAATAGCCTTCTAAATATCCAAAATCACACGTTTAACCCCCACACTTATTTTTATACGTTTAGTACCTCCATTTTACTGTTTATAAAAATAACCTTTAAGTTTCAATATTTACAAAACCAACCCAAACTTTTATATAAATCCGATTAGGACAAAAATTCAAAAGCAAGCCCTAAACCTAAGTTACACCAATCATTAGCTCATCATTACCACTTCATTAATTACCTTCCATGATTATAAGGAAACCCTAGTTTATACAAAACCCTAATCGCCCCTTTTTAAAACCTTTCCTTTTTATGCGTTTGAATCAAGAAAACCCAAAACAAATCACACAAGCTTCAAATTCATAAACATGTATTTTACTCAGGTCTTATAACATGTAACAACTTCTGTAAAATAGATTCATGATCTCTAAAAATATTATAAGCTCATTTGTTAGTTATATCGCTTTTTAGGGTTTGGATTCCAAATAATTTCATCGACATATAAATCATGCATGGCTAATTTTTATATGTTATATACGACTTATAGGACTGAATTCATCATTAGGAACATACCCTTGAAGAGCTTGAATCGATAGAACAAGAAAACACAAAAACCTCCTTCTCGCCGAAACCCTAATCCACTCGAAAACTCCCAACGATTACCACAACAATTCTGGAACTCAACCACTATTTTTCCCACCTTCTAAACCTTAAATCTCGTCCAAGAAAAATGGTCCCAACCTCTGGAAACTGGAAGTCGACTTGTGAAGGGTTTTGGAGTCGGTTTAGTGATTAATCGGTATTTAGGGATTATGTAGGCCGAATATTTGTATATATACTTGAGCTATTATTTTTCTTGTGGGATTTAATATGTATTGGACTTAGATTAAATGGTCTTTTAATAATATAACTTATATTGGGCTTTAATTTAGTTTTATTTCTTTTATAAAGTTATTTAAATATTTTCGGTAATTATAAAAATACAAAACTAATTTTTATAAAATCATAAACTATAAAATTACATTTACAAAGTGTTTAATATTTATTTAGATCATGTGGGATATTTTCTTAAAATTCTCGAATTTACATAGCTTACTTGGTATTCTTTTGAATTAATTTTTGTACTTTCAATTGTAGGGGTATTTTGGTCTTTTTGTGAATTTTAGAAATTCGGTATTACAATTCTTCCTCTAAAAGAAAATTTAGTCCTCGAAATTGGACAAGGCGAACGAGGCGAGAAAACGAATCGGTTTGAACTTACAGGAAGATAACGAACGTTAATCTTATCTCGAAACAAATGAATTTCTTATCGAATATTCAAACTCAAACTTATTAAGAAATCATATCAATAGTCGAATACTTATATTAGATGATTATACTCTCATGGAATAATGGCGGAGAACAAATGAGGCAGCGAGAAAGTCAAATGACAAATTCTAACTTATTCGGATATCAAATGATGAGGACATCAATGCATAGACGGAATAAATACTATCGGCCTCAATAATCGCGAAATATGGGAGACATATAAGGTTAAGGTAGTCATAGCAATCTATAGGTTCACGCACATCATAACAACTTGATTCTAAGCGTGCAAAACTTATCGTAACAAATATCGGCGAAATCTCACAAATAGGTGCGAATTCAAGCGAACATGAGGGCACCAAATAACGGTACAAGTCAAGGTCTATACACACATCAATCACGAGGCATTTCCCAGACGTCGTATACCTCCAATAAGTTGATATTGTGATCTCGGTATTATTACGTTGATCGAGCGTCATAATACTTGCATCGCATAACAAGTTCTTATTGTCATTATATTCGGTCTCGGGTCATGACAAAACACATAACAAATATCAAAACAAAACATACCACATAACAGATAACACGCAGATAGCAAGTAACATACTATAACAAATCAGATACACATGAGTATACCATCATGATGGCCATACTTCATTCAAACGGAAATTAAACAACATCACCAAGAAAACGAATAGCTGACGAAACTTATGAGAACTAACGGAAACTTAGCGAATCTATCAGAAAGAAACAACAGACAGAAATTATACCTTCAAAATTTCGTTTTATTTCCATTAATCAAACAAAATTCGCGAGAATCGTCTTCGATGAATTTCCAAAACAAAACTTAAAATTCCGATTCAAGCGTCAAATGAAAACAAAGGCCTAGCTCAAAATCAAGCGTCGGAAAATTCTCATAAAGAGAGTAACAAATCGAAGCGAAACTCCTACTCTTGTGTCGGATTGAACCTACTAGTAGCCGTGACTCGTTTCGACTCCACCTCGTACTCTTCCTTGGGTTCCTCTTCTTCCTCCTCCTCACCAAGCTTATCCATCCGTTCTTGTTTCTTTCGGTTTGTGGTAGGAGGCGATTAGCAAAAGCCACTATCGCTTCCTCTCTTCCTCCTCCTGCGCATGATCCAAAGGCATACGGATCGCGGCGCTCGGCTCGTCCTTCTCCTTCACCCTCAGCGAACTTGGGGCACCTATCATGATATGTAGTAGTGAAACCGTTGTCAACCACCTTAGTTTCATATTCTTCCACCACCTCCCGTCAATGGTCTTGGTCGACTTCTCCTCGATGGTACATGGCGCATATTGGCGGAACTTTTATCCTCTTGTTAGTCCTCTTCACCTTACCATACCTCGTGCGGCCCGTAGCAATGATAACGGCCCGCCGTCTTCTCCTTATGTTGCCTAGCGGTCCTCGATTACTCTATCGATGAACTAGCGCGACGGGGAATAACCATCTAAAGAGATTCCAACTATCGGCAAAACTTAAATACGATAAGTGCGCAAAGAAGTGCGAGAAAGGAAAATCCTAAATCTACCACTTCTCACGGTCATAGCCTAAGCTCTAAGGGTCCTAAAACCTAGAGCTCGATACCATAAATTGTAACACCCAGGCCGACAAGGGTAAAGATATCTGTCTGGTTTCATATCGAACTTTAATAACTATATAATAGCGGAAGCCTTTACAAAATATTCAAAAGAAAACATAAATAGAATAAACTCAAAATAAATCTAAGATCTCTATGGTAAAGTCTTGCTCTCGGCTCTACTCTCAACCGGATCGGCTATCCCATAAGCTTATCTTGAGCAGCTTAATACACCGCATGAAAAGAAAAGTGCGGTGAGCTTACAAAGCCAGTGAGCGGATATAGCGAAACAAAAGCTAAAGCAGGTAAATATACAAATCACGAAATCAAAATGAAATAATGACGAAAGATCTTTTAGAATTCTCGAAGCACATATACACAATCCAAACAACCACAAAAGCAGTTTAGACATCACATAGCACATTAATGACACAAACACGAACACATCAAAGCGACCAAACACATTTCATATCAAGAATAACAGTTACGTATAAGCTGACGGAAAGTCTAGTAACTATGAAACAATTTCTATTAAATAACATGGCATTCATACAAATCAATTAATCAACATTTAAAGCACTTAATTCAATATTATAGCGGTGGAAATAGCAAACGGTCATGGCGGACAATATAGCAAAACCGGTTCTCGGATCAATCCTAACCTTAGCGAGTTTTAAAACATGGCGGTCACATATCTGGACGAGATAATTAAACCTTCAAAACACTCGAATATACACTTGCACATTCATCTCACGAATCAGCTCATTCGCGTAACAATAACAAATCATAATATCGGATATCGAATCATGTTTAAACATATTAATCCTAAAATCTAAGCGTGGCAACTAATAATCACTTAAACAAATACGTCATAAGCACATCGCACAACATATCATATCGAAACATCTTTCTTCTTCAAAAGGTAACATCGAAAACAAATGTACATATATGGAGTAGCTAGCTCCGAATTTTGTGAAGGCGCGTTGCGACATCATTCACCGATAACATATCGGATATGAGATCGGATCTAGGATGCATCCATCGCCCCTTCCTACATATTCAAAATATGCTTCACCATCGAGAGGCGTGGCGAACATCACTCTCTGCGCCTAGAGTCATATCGGAGGTGCATCATCGATACGGACATGGAACCCCATGACTAGTTAAATATTTGGTTATAGTCGACCAACTTAAGTCAAAGCAGTTTTCAAATATGACACGGATCATAGATACACACAAGGTCACAGAATCATAATTCATCATAAAGATCACAAATAACTCATCAGATAGTTCATATCATAAGGTTCATATTCAGATAGTCAGAAATCATAAGTTCATAACACAGTGGCATATCATATATTCATAAACAGAAGTTCATAATCAGAAGCTCATAATCCAATATAGCAGAGTTCAACAAATATATATAACAAAGACTTCCTAACATAAGTTCACATCAGATATTTCATAGTTCACTAGAACATAAATTCAGATAAGTGACAGATCAAACATTTAGAAAAGGGTTCATAGCAATGGCATTGGAAATCCTAATAAGCATGAGAGATATGACGAAGAAGGAAAACATGAGGGACCTTTACCGAGAAGGTCAGAATATCTGAACGATAACACAAGTGTCTTAAAGTAAGACAGAATATCCGTACCTTAAAGCAAATGAGAGAAAAGCAAACAAATGAACGAATACGAAGATGTAACGTCGCGTCTCCTCCAACGAATCTACACGGATTATGATTTATTTAATACTTATTAGTATAAAGGATTAATCTCATTAATGCTCTTAGGGTTGTTAGATTATTTCCATTTTTAGTGACAGACGGAATTCCAACGTTTTAGGGTTTCAATTATTAATTAGCCAAACGTATGGGTTTAATATGATAATCATCTTATTTAAGAGCTTATATGATCATTATTCATAGCATAGGGTTTACAAATATCAAAGGCAGATTTTAAGACTCTCTTTCACGAGTAGTTTACATAATTTATAACTACATGAAATAACGAAATTACAATTAACCTTTAACCTTTAATCAACTTCCCATTTTTAGTTCTAGGGTTTCCATACCTTCCATATTACTTATTACGCATTCAATTAACATGTTACTCCTTTTAATGACTTCCACTTTGACCTAGAACGATATGAAACAAACCGAAGTTACCTCGAAAACTCATGCATGTCCTTACGTAATTCATTTACACATGTTGACCCATAATTACCCAAAATTACATGTTGCACCTTTAACATCTTTAATTATCGTACTAACCTTCTATTTTCATATTTTACACTTTTAGCCCAAAGGTTTTAGAATTTACAAAACATACCCTTTTAGTTTAATAAAATTGAATAGCCTTCTAAATATCAAAATCACCGTTTAACCCCCACTTATTTTTATCGTTTAGTACCTCCATTTTACTGTTTATAAAAATAACCTTTAAGTTTCAATATTTACAAAACCAACCCAAACTTTTATATAAATCCGATTAGGACAAAAATTCAAAAGCAAGCCCTAAACCTAAGTTACACCAATCATTAGCTCATCATTACCACTTCATTAATTACCTTCCATGATTATAAGGAAACCCTAGTTTATACAAAACCCTAATCGCCCCTTTTTAAAACCTTTCCTTTTTATGCGTTTCGAATCAAGAAAACCCAAAACAAATCACACAAGCTTCAAATTCATAAACATGTATTTTACTCAGGTCTTATAACATGTAACAACTTCTGTAAAAATAGATTCATGATCTCTAAAAATATTATAAGCTCATTTGTTAGTTATATACGCTTTTTAGGGTTTTGGATTCCAAATAATTTCATACGACATATAAATCATGCATGGCTAATTTTTATATGTTATATACGACTTATAGGACTGAATTCATCATTAGGAACATACCCTTGAAGAGCTTGAATCGATAGAACAAGAAAACACAAAAACCTCCTTCTCGCCGAAACCCTAATCCACTCGAAAACTCCCAACGATTACCACAGCAATTCTGGAACTCAACCACTATTTTTCCCACCTTCTAAACCTTAAATCTCGTCCAAGAAAAATGGTCCCAACCTCTGGAAACTGGAAGTCGACTTGTGAAGGGTTTTGGAGTCGGTTTAGTGATTAATCGGTATTTAGGGATTATGTAGGCCGAATATTTGTATATATACTTGAGCTATTATTTTTCTTGTGGGCTTTAATATGTATTGGACTTAGATTAAATGGTCTTTTAATAATATAACTTATATTGGGCTTTTATTTAGTTTTATTTCTTTTATAAAGTTATTTAAATATTTTCGGTAATTATAAAAATACAAAACTAATTTTTATAAAATCATAAACTATAAAAATTACATTTACAAAGTGTTTAATATTTATTTAGATTATGTGGGATATTTTCTTAAAATTCTCTGAATTTACATAGCTTACTTGGTATTCTTTTGAATTAATTTTTCATACTTTCAATTGTAGGGGTATTTTGGTCTTTTTGTGAATTTTAGAAATTCAGGTATTACAATTCTTCCCCTCTAAAAGAAAATTTCGTCCTCGAAATTGGACAAGGCGAACGAGCGTAAAGCAGATCGGATTTCGAACTTAGGAAGATATGAACGTTAATCTTATCTCGAAACAAATGAATTTCTTTTGGATCGTCGAGTAATGAGTCATGAGGAACCGTTTGAGCAAGTTGGTGGCCTTCTTCCTTGGTGACATGGTAGGTTGTTTGATGTGTTATATCTTTGTATGTCTTGATTACAGTGCCCTCCGTATGTTAATTGTTATATGTATGTGATATGTTTTGTGTGATTTGACTATGTGGTTTGTCATGACCGGGGCGAATATGGTGACAATAAGGGCTTGTTATGTGATGCAAGTATTATGGCCTTTGATCAGCGTGATAATACCGAGATCATATAATTTGAACTTATTGGAATCTTCTGACGTTTTGGAAATGCACGGGGCTGATGCGTGAATGGACTAAGACTTATAACCGTTATTTGTCACTCCTCATATCCGATTGGAATTTGCACCTCTTTGTGAGATTCTCACGATATCATTACGTGTAAGAATTATGCGCTTTGAAGCGTCACGATTATGATGCATGTGGAACTATGGATTACTGCGTCGCCTAAACTCTGTGCCCTTGGCGACTCCGATTTTCGAGGGCGAAAATTTTCTTTTAGAGGGAAGAGTTGTAAAACCCTAAAATCTCAAATCGCGTGAAATGACAATTTGCCCTCCAACTTAAAATTTTACCAACTCGGAAACACGTCAACATCATTTAACAAGTTATATGATTAATAATATTCCTACATTATGAAAATAATTAACTTATGATATACATTAAAAGAACATAACTAATTAAACTCTAAGTAACTAATAAACTCTACAATGTGTACACAATTAACCTAAACTAGAAAGAGGACTACATACATGATTGAAAGATAAGTTTGGAAAGTTAAGATTTGGTCTTATCCCCCTATGGATGGCCCCTAATTACTCCTCCATTTAATCACCATATCAATTTTATTAATCTCATTTATCATTTCCATTTCATTTCAAAATACACCAAGAAACCCTAAGTCCTTTCTCTCAACCATAGTGGCGGCACCCTTTTATTTTCCATTTCTATCCGAAAATCCATTCAAACAAAGTGTTACTAGGAGGCTCGTGATCATAGGTGATTGATTGGTGGGCGTGGTGATCGTGTTTGGTTCGAATTGAAGCTTGGTCGTGGGTTCCATTCTTGGCCGTGGGTTTTAGAGAGCCTAGGAGGCTTGGTTTTGATTTTTGGTGCTTTGATTCTTGTTCTCTTGTCTCGTACACGCTACTAGGGTAACGTATCGTCATCTTGAATCTCTTCCTTTTTGTTTCTTAATCAAATCGTGGCCTTGTTGTTTTCTAGGGCTTGTAATACATAAATTGGATCACATAAAATCATAAGTATATGTTGTCACATGAAATAATAAAACAAGAGTACATAAGACCTTGATTTCTAACATATGTAATTCGAATAACATGAGATATGAATATGAATACGAAACTGATTTGGGTCTCTATATATGTCGACTTATATATTTTGTTTAAAGGTTTAATGAGTTTACGACTATATGATTATACGTATATGATAAATGGAATTGATAACAAATGATTTACGAGGGTGTTTTGATCTTCTTATGGGGCGTATAAAATGGATTTGGGGAAGGATGGTTCGAATTGAATATGATATCACATAAGGTGTCTTGTAATCTTGTATTAATCAAGTTAAAATGGTTTAAAACGGATTCGTCAATCTTAACCTAAAACTAGGGTTTGTAATTACATGATTAAATAAAGTTAAGAGGTTGTTTGGTAAATTATGAAACTTGATGGATTAACTTGTTAATATACTAACTAAATGGATTAAATGAGTAAAATGAGTAAACTTACTATATTTACACTTTTAACCCTATACTTTGCAATATTGACATTTTAAACCCTAAACTTTTGTAACTTGTCATAAATGATCCTTAAAGCATTATAATACTCATTTTCATTAATTAACTTGAGATAAGTAACTAAACTTACTAAATATGGAAACCTGCTAAATATGGAAACCTGCTATTTTTAGAAAGTTACTAATTATGGAAATCTGCTATTTCTGGAAAGTTACTAAAAATAGAAACCTGCCTAAAATAGAAAGTTTCCTAAAATAGAAAGTACTTAAAATGGAAAGATTACTAAAATGGGAAACTTGCTAAAAATGGAAAGCCGTCTTAATCGAGTGTTTCTGATTCTTATAGAACGTTATCTAATTCATATAGGTTCAGGCGGCGTGATTGATCTCCTTTCTTGACTTTACTTTCATTGTTGATTGCTTGAATAAGGTACAGATATTCGACCTTACCTCTTAAGGTTTCTCATGATTCGAGTTCATCTTTGATTCTAGCTTTGGACCATTATGCTTTTACTCGGGCCTTTATTAGGGCTTTCCTATAACCTTGCTATGTTTCCTTTGATTGAATCTCCTATGTAAATCCTTTAATGTGAACCACGGATATGAACCTTTCGATTATGAACCTTTGATATGCACCTTTGATAATGAACCTATGATATGAAATTTCGATATGAACTTGATATGAACTTTGATATGAACTACGATATGAACTTTGATATGAACCCTTATGATATGATATGAATATGCTTTGACCCTTCGGTTTGATACGAGGCAAAATATGTTTCCTAGTCGGAAGGTAACGACCGTGTCATTGATGCACCAATGGCATGACTTTAGTGTGGTTGAGTGATGTTCCACACCGTCCCCATTTGATATGATTATGAGCTCACTATATGTATATGATTTGGCCATTATATGTTTTGGGGCGTATGGATGCATCCTAGATTTGATATGTTTGAGGATTTGATCGATTGGAGCTTTGTGCGGTGAATGATGTCGGGTGCAATCCGCGTCTTCACAATTCTGGGAGCTAGCTACTCCATTTATTCTTGAGGTCTCCCTCCTATTATGTATGGTATTCGAGGTCACCCTCAGAATACAATGGCTACTATGATATGATATGATATGATATGTTTACGGGCTCGGGTAGATTTACGATAACCCTTACACTTTTGATATACCTATATTGTACCTTCCGTATTCCCCAACGCACCATAATCGTATTACTTGTTCATTACTCAATACCCTTATATGATTTACTTGTACCAAGATATAGATACTCCATTACATTGATCTGTCGCTTTTCATTCCGTTACTTGGACTATGGTTCCATTCACGTCTCGGGTTATTATATGTTATTGGATTTGATTATGATATTCATGTTTATATGACTCACGATTACTCTGCTATGATATGTATGTATGCGGTTATAAGATTTACTGTTGTCATCGATGATATGCTATCTTCTTGTTATGTGACCCTTGAATTGTTGGTGATCATGCTAATGTGAAATCGATTGTTTCTACATTTATTATGTGTACTACGTTCGATTAATCTCGTGGACTATGACTATCCGTGGTATCCTTATCGCTTGTTGTTGATTTTGCCATGTTTGCATTTCGGTTTATACTACTTGTTTGATTGGGTAAATGGTTCAACTTATGACGTCGGCTTGTTAACTTGTTTAATTGCCCTGCTATGTATTTAATTCATTTAATTATAGTGTTCATCTTGTATTCCTACTTGTTACTTGTGATGTTGCCATGTTTGATTATCGTTGTAATCTTGATCATGTCTTCAATTAAGTGTTTTGACTTGTGAATTTCCATGCTCACGATTTATTTATTGCTTCGCTTTCCTGTAGATATCTGTTTGGCTTGTATGTATTTTGATTTCTGAATTGATTGTATGACTTATCGTTGTGTGGATGCTATACTGCTATGTTTGCTTATGTTTGGTTCTTGTATGTCCGGTTTGTATGTGCTTGTTTATATGTCATCGATGCTTTGCTTAACCCGCTCTCCTTGTTATCATTCGTTTTGGATATCGTATAATTGTGTTCTGCAGGATCCTCTTTGACTCATTACTCTCATTTCGCTCGACTTTGTTATCCGTTCCTTTGTTTCATTTGCATTTGATTTTATTTAGCTTTCGCTTTGTTATATCATTCCTTTGGGCTTTTAAGCTCAGTAGCATTTCTTTTCTGCGGCGGGTTTAGGTTTGAAGATGGGCTTTGATTGGGTGAGAGTTGGATTATCGGGTGGACTAACCCTAGTTACCTTATTATTTGGACTTGTTTTGGCGGGCTTTTGTTTTGAGATTTCATTTTATTTTAACATTTGGATTTTGTAATTTCCCTTGTAAATCTTTGGTTATTATGACTTGGTACATTATTATTTAAAGACTTCGCTTGAAAATTTTACTTGTATGTTACGATATGACACGGATGTGACACTTCTACCCTTGTCGGGTTGGGGTGTTACAATTATGGTATCGAGCTAAGGTTTCGTCTTGTTGACCTTAGGATTGACTGTGAGGATTGGGTAGACATTAGGCTTCCGTACATTCCGATATATTCGATTCCTTTTGATTGTCGTTCGGTTTTGACTTGATAATCTTTTGTCTTCAACATTTTGGGTCTTCTTCTCTTCACATTTGATTTTATTATTTTGTATTCGCATATCCGTTTGTCGATCGTTAGATGGAGACTACCCGTGGAGCGAAGACGATGGTGCCAAACTGCGTTCTTTGCAATGATCTACTGTCTTTGGAGAGGTTCGTGAAGCGAAGCCACACCCATTGCCGTCTTTGTTGGAGACATCGAGGATCTTCTTTGGAGGAAGTGGACGAATCAACCAAAGACGCAAGCGATGAAGACAAGATTCAACCGGTGGCTGAGAAGGTTCATCTACTTCATATGATTTGGGCGCGACTTGTGTTACTCCGATTTGTTTGTCATGCGTTTGTGGCGGTTTGATATTTTGCTATGTGATTTCGATCGGCATCACTTTCCTTTGATTTGTTTAGAACTCGGTTTGAATCGTGAAGTTTTATCATTTGGCATTTTGTTAATATCTCAGTTTTCTTTTGGATCGTCAGTAATGAGTCATGAGGAACCGTTTCGAGCAAGTTGGTGGCCTTCTTCCTTGGTGACATGGTAGGTTGTTTGATGTGTTATATCTTTGTATATATGTGATTCAGTGCCTTTGGTATGTTACTTGTTATATGTATGTGATATGTTTTGTGTGATTTGACTATGTGGTTTGTCATGACCGGGACGAATATGGTGACAATAAGGGCTTGTTATGTGATGCAAGTATTATGGCCTTTGATCAACGTGATAATACCGAGATCATATAATTTGAACTTATTGAAATCATCTGACGTTTTGGGAAATGCACGGGGTTGATGCGTGAATGGAATAAGACTTATATCCGTTATTTGTCACTCCTCATATCGTTTGGAATTTTGTACCTCTTTGTGAGATTCTCACCGACATCTCATTACGTGTAAGTTTTATGCGCTTTTGAAGCGAAATCGATTATGATGCATGTGGAACTATGGATTGCTACGTGCGCCCTAAACTTGTGCGTCTCTGTGTACCCTTGGCGACTCCAATTTTCGAGGACGAAAATTTTCTTTTTAGAGGGGAAGAGTTGTAAAACCCTAAAATCTCAAATCGCGTATAATGACAATTTTGCCCTCCAACTTAAAATTTTACCAACTCGGGAAACACGTCAACATCATTTAACAAGTTATATGATTAATAATATTCCTACATTATGAAAATAATTAACTTATGATATACATTAAAAGAACATAACTAATTAAACTCTAAGTAACTAATAAACTCTACAATGTGTACACCAATTAACCTAAACTAGAAAAGGGACTACATTCATGATTGAAAGATGAGTTTGGAAAGTTAAGATTTGGTCTTATCCCCCCTATGGCCGGCCCCTAATTACTCCTCATTTAATCCCATAATCAATTTTATTAATCTCTCATTTATCATTTCCTTCTCATTCAAAATACACCAAGAAACCCTAAAGTGCCTCTCCTTCAACCATAGTGGCGGCACCCTTTTATTTTTCCATTTCTATCCGAAAATCCAACAAAACAAAGTGTTACTAGGAGGCTCGTGATCATAGGTGATTGATTGGTGGACGTGGTGATCGTGTTTGGTTCGAATTGAAAGCTAGGTCGTGGGTTCCATTCTTGGCCGTGGGTTTTAGAGAGCCTAGGTAGGCTTGGTTTGATTTTGGTGGTTTGATTCGTGTTCTCTTGTCTCGTACACGCTACTAGGGTAACGTATCGTCATCTTGAATCTCTTCCTTTTGTTTCTTAATCAAATCGTGGCCTTGTGTTTTCTGGGGCTTGTATTACATAAAATGGATCACATAAAATCATAAGTATATGTTGTCATATGAAATAATAAAACAAGAGTACATAAGACCTTGATTTCTAACATATGTAATTCGAATAACATGAGATATGAATATGAATACGAAACTGATTTGGGTCTCTATATATGTCGACTTATATATTTTGTTTAAAGGTTTAATGAGTTTGAACTATATGATTATCGTATATGATAAATGGAATTGATAACAAATGATTCTGAGGGTGTTTTGATCTTCTTATGGGGCGTATAAAATGGATTTGGGGAAGGATGGTTCGAATTGATTATGATATCACATAAGGTGTCTTGTAATCTTGTATTAATCAAGTTAAAATGGTTTAAAACGGATTCGTCAATCTTAACCTAAAACTAGGGTTTGTAATTACATGATTAAATAAAGTTAAGAGGTTGTTTGGTAAATTATGAAACTTGATGGATTAACATGTTATTATACTAACTAAATGGATTAAATGAGTAAAATGGGTAAACTTACTATATTTACACTTTTAACCCTATACTTTGCAATATTGACATCTTAAACCCTAAACTTGTGTAACTTGTCATAAATGATCCTTAAAGCATTATAATACTCTTTTTCATTAATTAACTTGAGATAAGTAACTAAACTTACTATTTATGGAAACCTGCTAAATATGGAAACATGCTATTTTTAGAAAGTTACTAATTATGGAAATCGCTATTTACGGAAAGTTACTAAAATAGAAACACGCCTAAAATAGAAAGTTTCCTAAAATAGAAAGTACTTAAAATGGAAAGATTACTAAAATGGAAACTTGCTAAAATGGAAAGCCGTCTTAATCAAGTGTTACGATTCTTATGGAACGTTATCTAATTCATATAGGTTCCAAGCGGCGTGATTGATCTCTTTCTTGACTTTACTTTCATTGTTGATTGCTTGAATAAGGTGCGGATATTCGACCTTACCTCTTAAGGTTTCTCATGATTCGTGTTCATCTTTTGATTCTAGCTTTGACTTATGCTTTTACTACGAGCCTTCTTATTAGGGCTTCCTATAACCTTGCTATGTTTCCTTTGATTGAATCTCCTATGTGCATATTTAATGTGAACCACGGATATGAACCTTCTGATTATGAACCTTTGATATGTACCTTTGATAATGAACCTATGATATGAAATTTCGATATGAAACTTTGATATGAACTTTGATATGAACTCTGATATGAACTTTGATATGAACCCTTATGATATGATATGAATATGCTTTGACCCTTGGTTTGATACAGAGCAAAATATGTTTCCTAGTCGGAAGGTAACTGACCGTGTCATTGATGCACCAATGGCATGACTTTAGTGTGGTTGAGTGATGTTCCACACCGTCCCCATTTTGATATGATTATGAGCTCACTATATGTATATGATTTGGCCATTATATGTTTTGGGGGCGTATGGATGCATCCTAGATTTGATATGTTTGAGGATTTGATATGATTGGAGCTTTGTTCGGTGAATGATGTCGGGTGCAATCCGCGTCTTCACACTGGGAGCTAGCTACTCCATTTGTTCTTGAGGTCTCCCTCCTATTATGTATGGTATTCCGAGGTCACCTCCGAATACAATGGCTACTGATGATATGATATGATATGTTTCCGGGCTCGGGTAGATTTCTGATAACCCTTACACTTTTGATATGCCTATACTGTACTTTCCGTATTCCCCAACGCACCATAATCTGTATTACTTGTTCATTACTCAATACCCTTATATGATTTACTTGTACCAAGATATAGACACTCCATTACATTGATCTGTCACACTTTCATTCCGTTACTTCAGACTATGGTTCCATTCACGTACCGGGTTATTATATGTTATGGATTTGATTATGATATTCATGTTTATATGACTACTGATTACTCTGTATGATATGTATGTATGCGGTTATCTGATTGGCCTGTTGTCATCTGATAATATGCTATCTTACTGTTATGTGACCCTCTGTATTGTCTGGTGATCATGCTAATGTGTAAACAATAGTTTTGTCTGTTTATTATGTGTACTACGTTCAGTTGATCTCGTGGACTATGACTATCTGTGGTATCCTTATCTGCTTGTTGTTGACCTGCCATGTTGTATTTCTGTTTATGCTACTTTTTGATTGGTGGATGGTTCAACTTATAACGTCTAGCTTGTTAACTTATTTAATTGCCCTGCTATGTATTTAATTCATTTAATTATAGTGTTCATACTGTATTCCTACTTGTTACTTGTGACTGCCATGTTTGATTACCGTTATGATACTGATCATGCCTTCAATTAAGTGTTTTGACCTGTGAATTTCAATGCTCACTGATTTATTTATTGCTTCCGCTTTCTTGGAAATATCTGTTTGGCTTGTATGTATTTTGATTTCCTGAATTGATTGTATGACTTATACGTTGTGTGGATGCTATGCCTTTGCTATGTTTGCTTATGTTTCAGTTCTTGTATATACGGTTTGTATGTGCTTGTTTTATGTCATCGATGCTTTGTTTTTAACCGCTCTCCTTGTTATCTTCGTTTTGGATATCGTATAATTGTGTTCTGCGGGATCTTCTTTGACTCATTACTCTCATTTCGCTCGACTTTGTTATCCGTTCCTTTGTTTCATTTGCATTTGATTTTATTTAGCTTTCGCTTTGTTATATCATTCCTTTGGGCTTTTAAGCTCGGTAGCATTTCTTTCTCTGCGGATTTAGGTTTGAAGATGGGCTTTGATTGGGTGAGAGTTGGATTATCCGAGTGGACTAACCCTAGTTACCTTACTATTTGGACTTGTTTTGGCGGGCTTTTGTTTTGAGATTCATTTATTTTAACATTTGGATTTTGTAAATTCCTTGTAAATCTTTGGTTATTATGACTTGGTACATTATTATTTAAAGACTTTCGCTTGAAAATTTTACTTGTATATTACGATATGACACGGACATGTGACACTTCTACCCTTGTCGGGTTGGGGTGTTCTGATATAGTATGTGAATCATCTCCTTGAATTGGTGAATGTTCCTACGGTTGAGAATCGAGAGCGACTTGTGGAGATGGAAGGTAAACACGCAGCATCTTCTTGAACTTGATGCCCAAGCGGTACCTTGGGATGTAGTACCTCTTGAGATGCAACACTTTGAGAATCAAGTGCTTGGATCAGTGCTTACAAGTGCAATACCTTCACTTGCTTCATCATCTTCGACATCGCTCTAACGGCTTGAATAACTTCCATCATAGAAGTAGTTAAAGGGTGTCTTGACCTCTGAATAAGTCACTTCTTCTTTCCATAAAGGTAAAAATATTTGCTTGTTGTACTATAACAGGTAGTAAGTCTGTAGGCTTTGGTACATCAGCAAGTTGTTTGTTGAGGAATACTTGAACAAACCTTGGATACATTAACCATTTTGATCCATGAGTGATGTGTGAAAGCATTCCATCTAGAATTAGCCTTGAAAAATAGAAAACACGATCTTTAGCCAATCCCATAGCGGATGCTATGTTAGATCCAAATTGCTCCCATGAAGTACTTTTAGCACTAATACAATGAAGCAACACATGCGCTAAAACTTCCATTGAGGACAAAATAGTTGTTTCTGAATGTTTGTTACATTAAAGACCCTTCATAACCAATGTGCCCAAAGTATCCCAAACTAACGCTTATCAAAGCGAATAGCCCTTCTTCATCATTAAACAATAAGTCTTCTCGAATAGAGGCTTGATAATCTTACAGTTCTTCCAAAGCTGTAGCCCTAATATAAAATTCATCATTCTCCATATTATCCCTAGCAGTAGCCCAAAATTCTTGAATCCATGGTTCAATTATATCCGGCTCCACTAAAAGAGCATAATTGATTAGCGACCCAATAAGATAATCAATTATATCATGAAAAATCACATTATCGTCAGTCTTGTCTAAATTCGCCACCATGTTGTGCTTTGAAACAGTAGGACGTTTCACCATGGTTGAGTATGTAAGCACAATTAGAGATATAATCGAATAATAAAGAGATGAAGAGAGAAATATGGAAAAGATATGAGAATATCAAGATGAGAGGAAAATCGGAGTAGTTATTTATAGGTGAGATTTGAAAATCACGACCCATAATAACCAAGTTACTGTTAGTAGAATTACCCTCGATATTACCGTTGGAGCAGTGCTTTAATAAGACAAGCAATTACTTTCCCGTGTGCGATACTTTCCAAGCAAGTACTTTCATAAAAAGCATGAGTTTTCCAAATTCCTCGTATAAGATAAGTATACATAAATATCCTCCCCTCAAACAATGCACAGGACTATACTAATACTAAATAATCCTCCCCTTAAATGTAGCTCTGTAGTTAATCATGCTGATTTGCTCCAAACGGACTATCTTTTATTAGTCAACCACTTGTGAATGGTCAACCATAAAAGTCAAACAGCTCAGAACAAAATGCAATTAAGTCCAGAGGAGTTTAGTGTTTCCCCGGGTCGTTAAGTCCCAACGAGGTGTGAACACTGTAATAGAACGAATTCGTGATCGGGTGAATATTGAACAGGAAAAGGTTATGATTGATTACACTAAGGAAATTAAATCTATTTAAGACTTTGAAGTCATTTTAATTCTATATTTAAAAACGATTAACGATTAAAACCTAAAGCGCGTATGTTTAAATTAAAAACTACGTAACGTAAAAAGAAAATGTGAAATTGAAGCAATATTAATCCTAAAAATATAAAAATGAAATTTTTACAAACCTAATGATAAGAGAAAATTTTGAGAAAAAGAAAATTATTTTTATGACTATTTATTTAATTATTATTAATTAAAAATATTTTTAACTATTTAATAATACCAAAAATATAAGAAAATATGAAATAAAGCTAGAAAAGTGAAATTATGACTTAAAAAAATCTAAAATAACTAAAGAGAATTTTCAAAACTAATTTTGTATTTTATGATGATTTTTCTATTTTCTACAAATTTAAAACTATTTTAAACTAATTAAATGGCTAAAATTATAAATTTAACTAGGAAAATCTGGAAAAATTATTTTTTGCTTTTTATATTTATCTTAATCTATGAAAATTGAAAACTTATTTTTGAAGCTTTTACGATTTATTTGTATTAAAAGCTATTTAAAAAGTCTTAAAAGCGATTTAAAATAAGAAAAATACCAAACAAGATGAAAAATTATGAAAATTGATAAAATATTATTATAAATCTACGAAAAATAATAGAAGTGATGCAGGTGTGCAAGAACTGAAGCTGATGTGAAAAGTGCTTAAAAATAAGCACTTAAAAATAAGCTATAAGCTACCTAAGTGCACCAACTTATCACAGAAGCTAGAGTATGCTAAAATTACTTAAAACCAACCTATTCCAACTATCCTAAACCTCTGAAAAGCAATCTACAATGATATGATTCTATTTAAGCACTAGTGCCAAACATCCCTAACTGGCTTACTTTGAGCTTAACCACTGGCTTATCAAGAGAGCTTATGGGGAAACTGGAAATGAGGGACTCTTAACAACCAACCAAAGACTTTATGTACCAAATTTCAGCCCATAACAAGCTATAATGAAGCTTGTAGAGGACCTGCAAGTTGCATGTACACAACTCGATGTATCTTGAGTTTGAACAGGAAAACCGACTTATTGAGCGACTATTTAAGAGCTTATAGAAGTTCCCAAAATTCAACAAAAATCGATTCAAATTTGACCAATCGAACTTATTAAACCCAAAATTTCAACCGATTTGAACTAAAAGCGAATCTGTGAAAATTCCACAAAGTTTGGCAAAATCACTTTTCACTTTTTGACTTTTGAGATGGAAATGAAACTTTGACTAAAATGAGATTTGAATCCAATGATGAAGCGATAATGATGTGAAATGATATAATAAACCTAATGCAAACTGTATTAACTAAGTTAACACCTAATTGTATGATTTGAGCTATTGATTCCAGCAGTTAGATCACAAGGACGATTACAATCAATTTTGACTAAGTGAGTTCTAGGATGCAATACTTTTAGCTAAAAGACCCTAGTAAACCTAGTAGAAACTATTGCACTTCAATTTGACCCTTGGTAACCCTCTTAACTCATTGAAACCTATTGATCCAAACACTAATTTAATAAATCCTATCAAGCCATTAAGCTAACTAATCCTAAAGCTGTTTAAGCAGAGGTCAAATCGGGTAAACTCCTAAGATTCTAATGCTAAAGTACCACTAAATCTAGTATCAAACATGATCAAACATAACCATAAGCATACTAGCATTCATGGCAGCTTTGGAAAGCTTGGAATTGAAACTCACTTGAAGTCTGCATAATTTAGGCAAGATAACAAGATTACCAAACCAAGAATAAAAACACCAAACTAAACCCAAATCATCATCAAGATCACCCCATATCCATCTCTCGAACCGATTTGAACACCGTTGACTTTTGTTGACTTTTCTTTTATTTTGAAATTTAAGCGGTGAATTCTAATACTCTACCAATTCTATGATTAATCTTATATAAACTTTAACAAAGGTTTGGTAAAACAAATTATTACTTAACAACTTATTTTACAAGAATCTGAATTAAAGTAAAGTTGAAATTTGTAAACAGAAAAAGCGAGTAACTTGATGAATTAAAGCCAAATTGAACAACTTAAATGACTTGTATTAAAATTGAAAGCTAAAATTACAATAATTTTAAGATTGAATAAGTAAAAACGATCTAAGCTAAATTAACTACTATTCTACTACATTTTTCTTCTATTACAAAGCCTTATAAATACTAAATATTATAGAAACTCCTTGTCGACATCTCGATCAATCACCTCGCCATTGGATGACTTGAATCAATCTCGACTTTTGATTCTACTTTTGGCGCCAAAAGTCTTGATAGTGGATTAGAGCGAGTTTAGAGCATTTAATGCTTCTTGGTTGTTGTGGAGGTGGAAGGTAGTGGGTGAGTGGTGGGGTGTGTGGTGAAGAAACCGAGGGGATGTGGAGGTGGTATGGTTTCTGATGTATGGGAGGAAGGAGATGGGTGGGACCAAGGTTGACCGGGTATTATTTATAAGGGATGGGTGGGTTGAGTATGTTGGGGGGTTTGGATTTGGGTAAATAATACAAAGGGTCCATTTGGTTTGTAGTTTAATCAAAAGGACCATTTTGCAATATTACGAAAGTGAGGGTTAAACCTACAATTTTCCAAAGTTAACACAAGGACTGATTATGCCATATATGAATAGTACAAGGGTTATATTTATTAATTTTCCATTTTAAATAACCCGAGGACCATTTTGACACTTTTCAAAGTTGAGGACCAAAGTTGTAAATATGCAATTTTAACTTCAAAGGACTATTTCTAACAACTTGAATCTCAAGGACCTTTAATGATATTATACAAGTTTTGAATTACGAGGACTAGATTTGCCAATTTATGAAAGTTTAGGGATTGCATAAATTATGTAAACTTTGTTGTTTTTCATCGTTTTCAATCCTTTTGCACTTGTAACACATAAAACACATTTCAATGATATTTATAGCATTTATATGGCATTCTGAATGTTTTGGATGTTTTAGCGGTTTAAATGGGTATAAAATGATGTGTATTTAGACATGCATCAATCCCCCACTAAACTATTGCTAGTCCTAGCAATCTTTTATGAAAATTTAATGGATTTGAATCTCTTTACCAAAAGCCATTACTTACGGGTAGCCAATTGTTTCGGTTCAAGTAAGAACCTTGGTACAATGATAACCAAATGATTTTGAGCAAATCACCACTTTCAACGGTTTTGATTTGTCTTTACCGTGCCGTTTATTCGGACTAATAACTCTTAGATAAAATATCTTTGGTGAGTCGATTACCAATTATGGTTTTCAACTGCCTTTACCACAAGCCATAAACTTGCGGGCTAGCCAACTCTTCACTAATTAAAGATATGGTGAAATGAACACCATACAATTTTGGGCAAATTGCAAGCCATCAACGGATTTGAGATATCTTTACCAAGAGCCGTTTGCTCTGGATTAGCCAATCCTTATGTGGGTTAGACATGGTGGGTGATTACCATTTGTTGTGTTTAGTACATAGTACTTCACTAAAAAAAATTTGGCCAAAATGGGGAAAAGGGACTAAAGGGTACATTTATGATCAAATTCGCGAATTTCCCCACACTAGAAATGAATATTGTCCTCAATATTCAAAGTCCGGCTATTATGCGAATCCTTGAACGTAAAAGATAACATTACTAGCTAAGTGTAGAAACACAACAATTATTCTCTTTTTAATATTTACAATTTTCATTCATTTTTTTTTTTTTTTTTAGATCTTATATACAACGGTGGGGCAACTCCCCGCACTAGGGTGGTAAACACGGGTGAAAACCCATGTTTAACTCTTGTTTTTGATTACCGAGTCGCTAGCTTGACTCGATCCCGCATTATTGGTTCATGGGAAGTAAGTGGAAGAGATAATCTCCATCGGACTTTCATTCAAGATGTTTGGACAAACATTTGAAGTGCGTGAAAGTTCCACACCGATGAGATATTGAGAGACCCGACTCACGGATGATAAATGAAAATGCCGGGTCAAAATAATGTCTTCATTCCCGAAGGAGTGAAGAGCAGGAGAGCCACGAGATAGGTGAAGAAGAGAAAGAAAATCATGATAAACATCATGACTAACTCATCATCATTAGAAGGAGAATTCATGATTTACGGTTCATGAATCTCATCATTTAAGCTCATTTGATCAAGACATATTACGGGTGGGAGGGATGGTATTTTGATATCAAGCAAGTTCTCATGGTTGAGAACATTTCCTAGAACACAAAGATCATTTTGTCTAGATCAAAGTGGAAGTTATCATACTACGGTGGAGATATGATATGAGTGAGTTCAAGTAGAACTCCTCGTAAAGAGAATCATTCACGTGATGTAAGTCATGAACCCTTGTTCTATTATGGAATCATCACCTACCTCTTCACGAATATCAAAGAGTGAATTATCGAAATTAAAGTGAATTGATTTCAATTCAAATAGAGGATTGGTGAAAATAGCTTTGAATGTTTCGGGAACAAAATGATCAACATTCTCTATTGAATTTGTTAGGGTGAGAAGTGAGTGAGCGATCATTATAAAGGAGACTTTCAAGTTCTCCTAGGTCGGCTTCGAAATCAAAGAGATCATCATCACTTTGGATGAAAGTGGATTGATGTGCGAGTTCATCGGTGAACTCCTCGAAGAGGATCGAGCTTGTGGGAGTGATGCCTCAACATACTCGATGTTTCCATAGGAAGCACAATCGTCGCTAAGATCGAGAAAAGTTTCAAAATGATCTTTTGAACACTCAAGAGGAGAAGAGAATCACATATGATCGAAGTTCCTGTGACTCTCTCGGGATTGGGACAAGGTTCTCAACACTAGACTTTATGAATTCGTCCGATTCCTTTTCGTGAACAGTGTCAAGATGCTCGTCCCCATGCTTTAGAGAGTGAGTGGGAATATCGGGTGTGATAACAACGGTGAGGGAGTTGAGAAGGACTAGCATACATATGTTTTACAATTTCCATTTGTTCTTCGCTAGTAATTCCATCATAGTCTTTTCTCCCGATTTTCATGGAAGGAATTTCAACCGATGAACTTGATGAACTGTACAAAATTGGACGAATATCAAGGGTAACTTCATCATCATCGTCATCGAGAATGAAACGGAATCGAGAGCTAGATTTGGGTGCTTTTTGTATTTTAATTAATTCCTAATAGAGTTTTCACCGCAACTGGGAATCTAATTTAGCGACCGCTCTTGACTATCAATTTTTCCATGGATTTTGATTTGGATTATCTTGGGAATGTTTACATTCCTTGAATCTTCACTAAATCCAAAAGATCAAGGAGAAGATTTTGAGGAAGTGGCTTAGGGTGAGGTGGTGCTGATTCATTTGGTCTTGTAGAGGTTGGTCATGATACGAAGAGTCGTAATTGTTACAAGGAAATGGATTCCTTGTTTGACAATCGAGCTAAAGTGTGGACCTCCAAGACTCACAACAAAATGATTGTTGTGGTCGGTCATGAATAATATGGAATTTGGTCATTTCAAAGTCCCGAGTGTTACCGAAACCTGTTCATAGACAAACGCGTTTCGGATTGACACTCAATCCTTGGTGAGGACCTCCACAAAACTCACATAGATATGTCAATATCTCATGATGTGGTGGCGATGGAATAAATCGATCGTGTCATGGTAAGAATAGGGATCTTGGTTATAGATGGACCCATTTCTGACTCTACCATGCTAAAAGCGAGACAATTATCATCATTATGAGGACCACCACAAAATTGACAACCAAAAGGTGAGGATAAGACATAGAAAGAATCAAAGGGTTCGGAGGGTGAAATGAAGAATCAAAAGGGTAAGAGGGTAAAGAGGAATATTTTGGTATTTTTGAAAAACATTTTGTAAAAATAAGAAAGAAAATCTTTTGGGTTTTGTGTTTGTTGGCCGATTTTAAAATGTTTTGGGATCCGTTTTGTTTTTATATAATAATAATAAGAAAATATGAACAAGGATGGTAAATATACAATGGATGTATATTCAACAACACGATGCTTCAAATTGTAGACGCAAAGACACTCCCGGCGGTGATGCCAAATTTTGATTTGCTCCAAACGGTCTATCTTTTATTAGTCAACCACTTGTGAATGGTCAACCATAAAAGTCAAACAAACTCAGAACAAAATGCAATTAAGTCCGGAGGAGTTTAGTGTTTCCCAAGTCGTTAAGTCCCAACGAGGTGTGAACATTGTAATAGAAGCAATTCGTGATCGGGTGAATATTGAGCAGGAAAAGGTTATGATTGATTACACTAAGGAAATTAAATCTATTTAAGACTTTGAAGTCATTTTAATTCTATATTTAAAAGCGATTAACGATTAAAACCTAAAAGCGTATGTTTAAATTAAAAACTACGTAACGCGTCTAAAAAGAAAATGTGAAATTGAAACAAGATTAATCCTAAAAATATAAAAATGAAATTTTACAAACCTAATGATAAGAGAAAATTTTGAGAAAAAGAAAATTATTTTATGACTATTTATTTAATTATTATTAATTAAAAACTATTTTTAACTATTTAATAATACCATAAAATATAAGAAAATATGAAATAAAGCTAGAAAAGTGAAATTATGACTTAAAAAATCTAAAATAACTAAAGAGAATTTTCAAAACTAATTTTGTATTTTTCGATGATTTTCTATTTTCTACAAATTTAAAACTATTTTAAACTAATTAAATGGCTAAAATTATAAATTTAACTAGGAAAAATGGAAAAATTATTTTTTGCTTTTATATTTATCTTAATCTATGAAAATTGAAAACTTATTTTTTGAAGCTTTTTTTGATTTATTTGTATTAAAAGCTATTTAAAAGTCTTAAAACCGATTTAAAATAAGAAAATAGCAAAGCAGTGATGAAAAATTATGAAAAATTCAGGAAAATTCTAAAATATTATTATAAATCTACGAAAAATAATAGAAGTGATGCGGTGTGCAAGAGCGAAGTCGATGTGAAAAGTACTTAAAATAAGACTTAAAATAAGCTATAAGCTACCTAAGTGCACCAACTTATCACGAAGCTAGAGTATGCTAAAATTACTTAAAACCAACCTATTCCAACTATCCTAAACCTCTAAAAAGCAATCTACAATGATATGATTCTATTTAAGCACTAGTGCCAAGCGTACCTAATCGGCTTACTTTGAGCTTAACCACGGCTTATCAAGAGAGCTTATGGGAAACCGAAATGAGGGACTCTTAACAACCAACCAAAGACTTTATGTACCAAATTTCAGCCCATAACAAGCTATAATGAAGCTTGTAGAGGACCTGCAAGTTGCATGTACACAACTCAGTGTATGCTGAGTTTGAACAGGGGAAAACCAGCTTATTGAGCATCTATTTAAGAGCTTATAGAAGTTCCCAAAATTTCAAAAAAAATCAGATTCTGAAATTTGACCAATCGAACTTATTAAACCCAAAATTTCAACCGATTTGAACTAAAACGAATGTGAAAATTCCACAAAGTTTGGCAAAATCACTTTTCACTTTTGACTTTTGAGATGGAAATGAAACTTTGACTAAAATGAGATTTGAATCCGAATGATGAACTGATAATGATGTGAAATGATATAATAAACCTAATGCAAACTGTATTAACTAAGTTAACACCTAATTGTATGATTTGAGCTATTGATTCCAACAGATTAGATCACAAGGACAGATTACAATCAATTTTGACTAAGTGAGTTCTAGGATGCAATACTTTTAGCTAAAAGACCCTAATAAACCTAGTAGAAACCATCGCACTTCAATTTGACCACCTGGTAACCCTCTTAACTCATTGAAACCTATTGATCCAAACACTAATTTAATAAATCCTATCAAGCCATTAAGCTAACTAATCCTAAACTGCTTTAGCAGAGGTCAAATCGTGTAAACTCCTAAGATTCTAATGCTAAAGTACCACTAAATCTAGTATCAAACATGATCAAACATAACCATAAGCATACTAGCATTCATGACAGTTTTGGAAAGCTTGGAATTGAAACTCACTAAGTCCCGCATAATTTAGGCAAGATAACACGTTCAAACCAAGAATAAAAACACCAAACTAAACCCAAATCATCATCAAGATCACCCCATATCCATCTCTCAACCGATTTGAACACCGTTGACTTTTGTTGACTTTTCTTTATTTTTGAAATTTAAACAATCGAATTCTAATATAAGCTTATAGAAAGCTATGATAAGCTTATATAAGCTATAACAAGGTTTGGTGGCTTAAATTATTATAATGACTTATTTTACTTAATACGAATTAAAGTAAAGTTGAAATTTGTAAAGATTGAAAACCGAGTAACTTGATGAATTAAAACAGATTGAACAACTTGTAAATGACTTGTATTAAAGACTGGAAGCTAAAAATTACAATAATTTTAAGACTGAATAAGTTAAATGATCTAAGCTAAATTAACTACTATTCTACTACATTTTTCTTCTATTACAAAGCCTTATAAATACTAAATATTGCTGGGAAACTCCTTGTCGACATCTCTGATCAATCCTGCACCCTTGGATGACTTCAAATCAATCTCAGCTTTTGATTCTACTTTTTGGCGCCAAAAGTCTTGATAGTGGATTAGAGCAGGTTTAGAGCATTTAATGCTTCTTGGTTGCTTGTGGAGGTGGAAGGTAGTGGGTAGACAGCTGGGGGTGTGAGGTGGTGAAGAAACCAGGGATGTGGAGGGTGGTATGGTTTTACAGTGTATGGGAGGGAAGGAGATGGGTTTGACCAAGGTTGACCCTGGTATTATTTATTTAAAGGATGGGCTGGGTTGAGTATGTTGGGCTGGGTTTGGATTTGGGTAAATAATACAAAGGGTCCATTTGGTTTGTAGTTTAATCACAAGGACCATTTTGTAATATTCTCGAAAGTGAGGTTAAACCTACAATTTTTCCAAAGTTAACACAAGGGCCGATTATGCCATATATGAATAGTACAAGGGTTATATTTATTAATTTTCCATTTTAAATAACCCAGGACCATTTTGACACTTTTCAAGTTGAGGACCAAAGTTGTAAATATGCAATTTTAACTTCAAAGGACTATTTCTAACAACTTGTGAATCTCAAGGACCTTTAATGATATTTTACAAGTTTTGAATTACAGGGGACTAGATTTGCCAATTTATGAAAGTTTAGGGATCAAACGTAAATTATGTAAACTTTGTTGTTTTCATCGAGTTTTCAATCCTTTTGCACTTGTAACACATAAAACACATTTCAATGATATTTATAGCATTTATATGGCATTTCTGAATGTTTTCAGATGTTTTAGCAGTTTAGATGGGTATAAAATGATGTGTATTTAGACACACATCACATGCCAATGCTTACCACCAAGTGATTAAATCTTGAAACATCAAAGCCTTTGGTGAGTAAGTCAGCCACATTATCATCCGTGTGAACCTTGACCACATTAATGAGCCTGTGCTCATAACAATCTCTGATAAAGTGATGCCTAATCTGAATGTGCTTGGTCTTGGAATGGTAAGCTGGATTTTCACAATACAAATAGTACTCTCATTATCAATATTGATAGGAGTATTCTTGAAGTTGAACCCATAATCCAAGAGTTGATTCGCATCCACGAACTTGTCACAACAACTTGCGCAGCCTACGTATTCGACCGGTAGATGATGTTCTTTGCAATTGTTTGCTTTTACTTGCCATGAAACTAATCTTCTTCCAAGATATTGACATCCTCCGGTTGTTGATCTTACATCATAATTATCACCGCATAATCATTATCCGAAAAAAGCCTCTAAGTGAAAAGGTGAATCCTAGGATACCACAACCCTAACTTAGGTTGTTGTTTCAAATAACGAAAATTCTCTTCTTTGCATTCATATGAGAAATCTTTGGTGAGACTTGATATCTTGCACATAAACAAAGCGCAAACATGATATCGAGGCCTAGATGCGATGAAGATACATAAGACAACCAATCATTGATCGTATAACTTGACTTCAGCTGGTGTCCATCTTCATCCTTGCCCAATGAGTTAATTGATTTAATAGGTGTAGTAGCGGACTTCATGTCATCAAAATTGAACTTCTTAAGTATGTCGGATACATACTTGTCTTGACTTATGAAAATTCCTTCCTTTGACCGCTTAACTTGAAGTCCCAAAAGAAATTTAACTCACCCATTGAACTCATTTGAAATTCTTTACGCATCACCGCTCGAACTCCTTAACCATAGATTGTTTGGTAGCTCAAAGATGATATCATCAACATAGACTTGAACTAACATGATATCCTTCTTGTCTCTTTTGATGAACAAAGTCTTGTCAATAGCTCCCCTCCTGTAACCATGTTGTAATAAGAATGTGGAGAGCCTCTCATACCAAGCTCTAGGTGCCTGATGAAGGCCATAAAGAGCCTTAACCACCTTGTAGACTTTGTTAGGATGTTTAGGATCTTCAAAACCAGGAGGTTGTTTTACATAAACTTCTTATGTTATAGTGCCATAGAGAAAGGCACTCTTGACATCCATCTGGTAAACCTGAAATCCCATATATGAAGAAAAAGCAAGAAATATTCTAATAGCTTCAATCCTTGCTGAGGAGCAAATACTTCATCATAATCTACCTTCTTCTTGTCTGCGTAGCCTTGAGCTACTAACCTTGCCTTGTTCTTGATGACATTACCTCTTTCATCTCTCTTGACTCGAAACCCATCGGTTCCAATAACTTTCTTCCCATCGGAAGATCACATAATACCCAAATTTATTGAAGTTTGAATTGTGGCAGTTCTTCTTACATAGCTTCAACCCAACTTTCTTTAGTCAATGCTTGAGCAATATTCTTGGGTTCTCTTGAGAAATAAAACAAGTAAGCAGACATGTTTGATGGTCCTTATGATTCACTGTTACGTTTATAGACAAAGCTAAGTAAAGCATTATGAGGTTTAGTAAAACTCTTAGCTTTGTGTCTTGTCATCATTCAGTAGAAGGACCAATGATTTGATCAAGAGGATGATTCTTATGAATTCTTAAGTTAGGAGGCTGTGGAACTCCATAAGTATCATCCAAATTAGTTAAATCAACATCTTCATTGGAATATGAGAAAATACCTTCATCTTCAAACTCATCATCGGTTTCTTCTAAACCGGGCATGGTAGGATCATCCAAATCATCTAAAATCTTAATCGGTGTGCGTGAAGACTTTGTTAATCTTGTCCAAAATCGTGAGAATACTCTGCGATCTTATTCTTTTCTTTGCTTCTTCATAAGCTCTTCTTTGTTCATCGAATAAGAATGTGCCATTACATCTTGTAAAGCATCCGATTAAGTGTCTCTTGAATATCTTGATCCTCGTGAGATAGTGAAGATTTTGGTATATCAAGATTGCTGTATTTGGTGCATCGATATTTTGCTTTGGAGCATCGTGCTTTGCTTTGGATCTTTATCGAGAACGACATCGGGTCTAATGTGAATTCCATGAACAACATCTGTGAATCTTCTCCATTATACACGGGTTGATTTTCTTCTTAGCAGTACATAATTCATAGAAGGAGTTAAAACTTCAAGATCAAACATCCAATCGGGACCTTTACCCTTCCGATTGTCTTGATCTTCTAAAAACTCAACATGAAGACAATCTTGAACCTTCTTAGTGACTCATTGTACACTCTAAATCCCTTCTTGTTGGTACAATAACCCAATAAATATCGTTCGTCGGACTTGCCATCAAACTTTCCTAGATTATCAATTGTGTTTAAAATAGTGAGAGGGCATCCAAAAGGCTTCATAAAACAAATGTTGGGTTTCTTGCCCATCGACAACTCATAAGGTGTCTTCATACGTGGTTTTGTGGTGATACTCATTAAGTACATAGCAAGCGGTACTTGACTTGACCCGAATTGAATAGGTAGTTGTGAATGCAAGCATAGTTCGCCGCTTCAATCAAAGTCCTATTCTTCCTCTCTCGCAACACCATTATGTTGTGGTGTTCTTGCAATCATGAACTCCCTCTTGATTCCTTTGTTAGCACAAAATTCATCCATAAGCTTGTTCTTGAATTGGTTCCATTGTCACATCTAATACCTCGACCTTGAGTCTCAATTGGTTTTCAAGTGCTATTATTAGTGTCTCGAATAGCATCAAAAGTATCATCGTTAAATCCCAAGAAAATACCCAATTGAATCTCTGCAATCATCTGTAACAACTAAGCATTACTTTTTCTTGTTTAAACTTGCCACGAAGCAGGTCCAAACAAATCCATATATATGACTCCAAAGGTTCTCTAATTGTCCTCTCCTCAAGCTTCTTGCATGAAGCTTTGTGTTGTTTACCCTTCTTACATGCCAAGCAGGTGATCATTCTTGTAAGTCTTTGAAGGTAAACCTCTAACTAAATTGCCTTTGTTCGGTTTGTTGATATTCTTGAAATTTACATGGCCCAATCTTCTATGCCAGCGATGTGCTTCTTCGGTTGTTGCTTTGCCACTAAACGGTGGCTCTCCTATAAGAGTGAAGACTCTTCATGTCTAGACTATACACATCATTGGTTCTTGGTACTCGAGTACTACCAAGTTATCATCAATGTGCTTAAATTCGGAGGAAAGAATGAGACATTTTGTGTCGATGAATAACACAGGATGCTTTTATCATGATTTGAGAGGCGATAATAAGTTGAACTTGAGCTCCTTCACATATCTAACATTCTCAAAATCTATCGTCCCGCTTTGATAGTTCCTTTTCCAAGAATTCTTCCTCCATTGGGATCATTCCTAAATGCAACTCTTTCTCCACTAATAGATCTAAAATCGCATGAGAATATCCTTGTCTCTGTCATACTTCCGAGCAACCACTATCTACAATCAAATGATCTTTAAGCTCCTCCTGCAGGTTTGCCACACAAAGATTTAGAGAGTTAGTTTCTTTTAGGAACCCAAGCCATTCTTGACTTTATGTTCCCCTGTGGAGTTACAAACTCAAATTCTTTGAGTATGTAATTTCCACTGCTTTTCAAAACATGATCCATAATTATCTTTTGATTTTTAGCATGTGAATTTTTAAAACTTTTCGGATTTTCAACAAAACTCTCTTTTGCAAATTCATTATCTTTTTCTTGTATTATAAAACATCGATTCACTTTTTGTTGAAAGTAATTGTTTGTCCCTCGACAGATTTCTCCTCTTAACCCATTCTGTTTTAACACTTGGTTCTGTGATCTAGATCCCCTATGCGAATTGTAATACCTTCTAGGTTGATAGTAATGAGATCTCCTAGATTTTGTTCCAGTGTAATTCGCAGTACCTTGGTTTTGACCGATGCTTTGAGAAGGTCTTGCTTGTGAAGGTCTTGAAGGTTTAGAAAAAGGTCTTCTCGGTGGGGTACCTATGGTGCAGTGAGAAATTGCGTGATTAACCCTATTTAAATTATTCCGAGTTGGTTTGTTCTCTCTAGGTTTACGGTTAGCGACTGTTCTTTGGAAATTTCCTAAGGTATTACAGTGATGTTCGTAATCCTTGATTAAATGAGTAGGACTAAAACACACAAAACACGCTTTTTCACCCATACTCCCAAAGTGACTTCTTCTATGTCTATGACCAAAACTATTGTGCCTTCTAGGTGAATGATTAAACTGTTTTGACCAAAATTATCCCAAAAGATTTAGCGATACTTTTGAAAGGTTTTCTGAAGGTATCGCTTGGAGCAATACTTTGAGTAGAAGGTCTTGCTTGACTTTGAAAATTGTTTCCAACGGTTTCTTTTGGGGTTTCGCACCTAGATTGACCAATAAGCTTCTTCCTAAACTCTAGATTGTCTACACCAAAACGTGAAACATCGGGTCTTATGGGTTGATGACTACCAACGGGATGTGGAACAACATGATAACCTTTGTCTTTCTTATACTCGGGAGGTGAATCACTAATCGAATCCTCATTACTAGATGTGTCAATATAATTAATGAGTTCATCATCACTAGTGGTTATATCTTCTAAGTCATCCCGATCACTAGATGTGTTTTCTTCTATGTTATCAAAATCCATACCAAAACCTAAGCCGGTTCTAATGTATGCTCTTCTGCTTTTTGAACATAAGTAACATGTGATGACTGCATTCTTTCCAAGCATCAAACTTTGCTAATAAATCATCTCTCTCCTTAGTTAGTTTCTCAATTTCAACAATTTTACGGTTTAATTTCCATTCATAGTTTTAACTCGGTAATCCCGTTGTTCGTATTTTTATTGACCATTTCATTATTTTCATGTGTTATAATTTTGGCTTCCATAGACTCTAAGGTTATTTGATAACCACTACCTCGCACCTAGCCTTAATACAATTATCTCTTTCAATCACATAACTATTTAGCAGTTTTTGATAGAAATCATGACAATTTGAGCATACCTCAGAGATAGGGGTTGAACTTGGGGAAGTAGCTACCATTGCAAGTAGAACATGATCATCTTCACTCTCCAAGCTCCAATCAAATCCTCCATACACATCTCCGCATTCCAAAGCGGCATGATCAACTTCCTCATCAAATACGATTGCTCCGGTCAATTCTTCTACCGAATCTTCAACCGCTTCTTCCATCGCTACCATACAATAAGTCTTTGGTTCATCATCAAACTCTTCACTCGGTCAACCGACAAATTCTCTTGAGCAACCAAAGCCTTTGTTTCAAAGAATGGGGATTTCTTTTAGCTCTAGCTTTGGTTTTCATCATCCTGTTTGCTTGATACTTTGCAAACCCGCACTCCTTGCAAAGTGTCCGTCTTTTGACAATTGAAGCATTCAATTTTGGATTTGTCAAAAGTTATCCCTGTTTTGGTTTGAAATCAATGCTCTTTCCTGTTTTCTTCATGTACTTCTTGATCCTTACAAATGATCAAAGCAACTTGCCACGATATCAATCTCTTCTAAAGCATCCTCGTCAATCGGAAGAGATCTTCTTCATAAACTACAGTAAACTAGCTTGTCGTGTAAAGAAGGAGTACACAACTTCATCCGAGTGCATAGTAGTAGATGGTGGGGTTTCTTGAGCATAGGTGGGAGCAAAGACATCTGCGACAAGCTTTGAGTCACGATGCTTTGAGTTGGAGAAGCGAAGACTTTTGGTGGAAATCGCCTCTTTCGAGATGATAGAAAAGCATCGTGAGACTTAGAACTTGTTTGACCATTCATCTCATGCTCATATACCTTGGATGATTGTAGAGATCATCAAAGTCCATGACATCCAAACACGGTTGACCTCTAATCATTGTAGCTATCACATGCTGTGGATGGAAAACTCCTTGAAACTTGATTAGCATCTTCAAGCGATACTTACACTGGTATAATTCGAACATATTGAGGAGATTTTGAAACCTATCATATGCAGACATCAAGACTCTCTCTTCACCTACGGTGAAGGTTTCAAGCTGTTGCTTCAACAGATTGCGTGCATCTTCTTCAAGCTTCATTCCTCCAAATCTAGTCTTGAGAGCGTTTCCAGTCGCTTTGCATCTTTAGCATCATGGAATTTCATACCATCGGAATGGCGCACAAGAGAATGTTGAGAGCCTTCTCTTGATTTCTTAAGGTAGCTGGTAAGATCGCCTTAGGTGCTTTAGGTTGTCCGGAATCTCACTGTGTTCGAACTACTTCATTACCATTGACAATTACATTCCATAGAGCATGGTCTGTAATGGCAATGTATCGCCTCATCTTCATACACCATAGATCGATTCGCCCTTCTTGATGACGGGAATCCTCATTGAGGTGATGGAAGGTGGTGGAACGTAATCGATCGACATCTTTAGGTTCATTGTAGGTTTTAGGGTTTCTTCTTAGTCGAGTTTCACACAAGCTCGATACCACTTGTTGGATCGATGTACTCTAACCAAACTAACTTAAATAGCTTGTTAAGGTTTAATAACCCGGATAAATCCTAAGTTATTAACAAAGAAACACCGAGCAAACTCTATTAAGTATGCGAATTTACTTAACAAAGCTAAGAATAACTTTAACTTTGAACGATTTTATTAATAACTCTAACTCGCTTATTATGCGGATCTTTAACAACTCTAATAATATCGAACTTCTCTAAAACTCTAATAAAATCACGTACATCTTATGCCAATCTAGGGGTCCTTTTATAGGCTCAAGGATACCCTAGTCGGTTTACAAATTGTATCCTTGTACATCAAGTAATCTAATATAGAATATTCTAGAATTACAAGACTTTCTATAAACGAATAAAAGCAGTTCTTTGATCTTGCGATTGCTTTGACTTAGATGCGACTTTGACTTTATCATTTAGCGATGCTTTGACTAATCTTGAGACTTTAACTGTTCAACACTTTCATATCCCAACAATCATGTGAAGATTGTTTTAAGCTCTTAGACGAGGTCTAATATTATATCTAGGAACACATAATAATGAAAGCGGAATATTCAAGCATAGAATCAACATTATTATGAACAAGGTTTTTCATTATCATAAACTAACTAACTAACTATAATAAAGATCAAAGACTTGATATAACACTAACTAACTAAACCCTAGGCTTTTTCCCTACGCCTAGGTTCCCACACACACACACACCTTTAGACGTCTACATCTTGTACGTACTATTAAACTAATGACCCTATGTCTCTTTATATACTAGAGACATCTAGGGTTTACAAGAGTAATCATAATACAATTAGGAAACTAAATATTCTTTTAAGCATATCTTCTAGAATCTTCCAAATCCTCCATCTTTTGTAGTTTCCCTTCTTGTCACTTTTAGTCCTTCATGTTTCATTCTTCTTGTTTTGTATCATCAAATCTATAATAGACCCAACAATCTTCCCCTATTTGATGATGACAAAACAAATACGATTCTTGTACGAACTTCCCTAGACGAAGTAGCAGAAGTTGAGATAATTAAATCTCACCATGAATGAAACATTTTTGTCTTCCTTTGTCTTCCCATTAATCCATGCCATGCAACTCAAACATCTCTTCCCCTTTTTGTTATTATCCAAATAGGGAACATATGCAAATAATGATCTTGACCACCACGAACCAATATCATACTTCCAATCTAAGACTTCCAATGCTTCAAATCGCCCACCATTACGCATCATAAGAAAAAATGGATCCAAAACAGTAGAAAACTCCAATTAGCAGTAGTAATAATGATCAACAGTAGTAAAAATCAAACACTTTCCCTTGAGTGATGCATGTAGATGGTTAAACATTTAGCAATAAGCTTCCCTTAAAACCCATATGTTAACCATCTTCTTGATTCTTTAAATCGGTAAGCTCCTTGTAATGATCACTTGTGAAGAAAACCGAGTATAACGAATTTGATGAAGAAGTAGAATTTCCCAAACTTGTGTCTTAAATCTTTTACTATCCACGTAACTTCATACTTATACGAACCAAATATAAGTAGACCGTAATCCCTTGACAAGAATCCTCAACTAGTATGAGACACTGAGCACTACAATGTAACTCCTTTAAGTGATAGCCAATGTGTGCATAGAGCATCATAAGAAAAATCACACATTGCTAGATTCATCAAGCTATATGATAAGAAAACAAACCAAGTAATTCTACTTCACCTTCAAATAAGTGATAATTAATCCTCTTCGTAATCAATTCTTCAATAAATCTCCAAAACGAGCTTTTTAAATCCTTTTAAGAACAAATCACCAAACTCCTTGTGTGTGTGAACAATAACCTGTGTGTGTGTCGTCCAAAAACCATAACAATAATTATGCTCGACTTCACCTTAAATCGAAAACCATATGAGAAGCAATAGTTTCAATATAACAAGATTTTGAAACCTCCTCACAAGACTTTGAGAAGTAGCGATACCTTGAGCATAAGCGGTGACTTTAAAAACTCCAAGCGATACTTTGCATCCAATGAGCAAGACTTTAATTCAAAGCAATGCTTTCATCCTAATGAGCAGACTTTCGTGTCCAAGAGCATTACTTTCTAATTTCAAGCAAGATTTCGTGTCCAGCGATGACTTTGCTTGTAGGGGACCAATAACGCATGCAAAGACTTTGAAAATACACAAAGTACTTTCGGTACTTTCACATAAAAGCTCGGATGGAAGATCCTTCGGTGGAAAGTTAGATTGATATATAGAGAATATCCACCAAAAATTTCGTTACGATCCAGCAGTTAACGAAAAAGTTATGATCGTTTCAAAGCAGTCTTTGTTGTAACCTTACGAAAAATCAGCAGAGACTTGACGACTTATAACTTTTGATTGAGAGCTCCGATTGACAATCCCTTCGGTGAGATTAAAGATAGATATACCAAGAAGCTCCGGTTCGAATTTTAGCCCGATCCAATGGTTCAATAAAAGTTATGCGTTTTTAAAGCGGTCTTTGCGAAGTATTACAATTTTGATGACTTCGAATTTTTCTTCCTTTTTCTTCAAGAAAACCTTGTAGATCCCTAGATATCACGAGCCCCGTGCTCGATACCACATGTGAAGATCGTTGTAAACTCTTAGACGAGGTCTAATATTATATCTAGGAACACATAGTAATGAAAGCGGGATATTCAAGCATAGAATCAACATTATTATGAACAAGGTTTTTCATTATCATAAACTAACTAACTAACTATAATAAATATCAAAGACTTGATCTAACACTAACTAACTAAACCCTAGGCGTTTTCCCTACGCCTAGGTTCCCACACACACACACCTTTAGACGTCTACATCTTGTACGTACTATTAAACTAATGACCCTATGTCTCTTTATATACTAGAGACATTTAGGGTTTACAAGAGGAATCATAATACAATTAGGAAACTAAATATTCTTTTAAGCATATCTTCTAGAATCTTCCAAATCCTCCATCTTTTGTAGTTTCCCTTCTTGTCACTTTTAGTCCTTCATGTTTCATTCTTCTTGTTTTGTATCATCAAATCTATAATAGACCCAACAAAGATAGTTATGACAAAGAAGTAAAGAGTAAAGACACAAGTGCACGCGGTAGATACAAGTGCACATAAACTAATTTGAGAGTATAATGAGCAATATGAAGAGTGCACATGTGTTTTGTACATACTATCTAGCGAGAAGATAGTTATGATAAAGAACTAAAGACACATGTGCATGGGGGTAGATACAAGTGCACATAAACTAATTTGATAGTATATACAATGGTATATGGATGAACTCAAATGCATATATACATACGAAGAAATCGAGAATCTCTAATGAGAGAAAATACATGTGCATATACGGCAATACAATTTTGGTTTTCTAATAGATTAGTAGACACGTCTAAACTTTCATTTGTTATTAACTTTTAGATTTTTTATTTGAATTGTATATCATATGATTTTAATTTTGTGGATAATGTTTTTGTTTTGAGAAATGTATATAGTATGTGTAAAATATTTCTGTTTGTCATTTCATGCAATTATGTAAATATTTGTGACCAAACACATTAGAGATTTAACCAATTGAACACGAAAAACATATATAAAATTAAATAATATGAAGAAGAAGAAAAAAAAATACATATGCACCTTGAAACTATGCATCTTGAAAAAAATCCTAAAATCTAGGAATTATAAAAGCTTTTTATTTAATAAATTCATAAAGAAAATAAAAATTGTAAGTTTACCATTATACCCTTTTGAATTAAATAATAAAGATAAATATTAAAAAATCGATTGGTTGATCTTGTTTCTCAGCTTCGACATTTTCTTGGTTACGAAAAGAACCCTCTATATATATATATATATATATATATATATATATATATATATATATATATATATATATAGGAAGGATCCAATAAGAAAAACTAAAATGAGAAGAATAAGAAGAATTTCTACCACACATTTCAAATAAGGGAGATTTTTGGGGAGATGCATCTATTTCAAATAAGGGAGATTTTTAAGGGAGATGCATCTATTTTAATAGATGCATCTCAAAATGGTTGTGTTTTTTTTTATCATTCTCATTTTAATTTTTCTTCTTATTTGATCCTAATTATATATATATATATACATATATATATATATATATATATATATATATATATATATATATATATATATATATATATATATATATATAGGGGCCTTTATTTTGAGAACCCCTAAGTCATGAACTGCGAACCCCTTATGTACTCCTAGTCATGCATATTATGCAACATAGCATTTTTGAATTATAAAACTTTTTATTTAATCCAAAAGCGTAAAATAGTAAAAGGTAATTTATATTATTTTGATTTTTAAAATAAATCATGTTTTTTTAAAACATTCAATTTTCGTTTTTTTGTTTTTTGTTTTTTTTTTTTTTTTTTTTTGTGTGTTTTTTGTTGGTTTTTTTTGAACATGCATGTTTTAAAACTGATTTAGTGCATATGTGTTTTTATGAATTAATTTTATTATTTTGGTTTTTGAAATAGTTTTTTCGACATACATGTTTTTCAAATGAAAATGTGCCTATGTGTTTTTAGATCATGTAAACTTATAACAACCAAGAACATAATGTTAAACACAAAATTCGATATAGATTGAAATACAATTAAAATACAATATATAATAAGAAGAAATACATGAATATAATCTATCTTTACACTTGTACACTAACAATAATTAACGTAAACGGACATATGTGCACAAAACATATGTTTTTGAAGTTTCTCATCATATTATTTTGAACATGTGTGCATGTCTTCCAAAAACATACATGCACGTCTTCTAAGAACATATATGTACTTCAAGATGTGTGCGCCTTCAAAGAACGCCACACCTAGAAAAATAATAGCCAAGATTAAATAATTTTAAAATAAAACTTAAGATAACATAACACATATGGACAAGCTTAAACTAACCAACACAAATGAGCAGGAGAATTTTTTACGTATGCAAAACATATATAATCCAATCACAAAACACATATGTTTTATCGTAAACATATATGTTTTATACATAAACATATATGTTCACCTAACGACTTCATGATCTCAGCGATTATCACGTAAACATATATGTGCACCTAAGCGACTTACATTCAAGTTAGATAAAAATTACACAATACAAATTAAGCAAAACATCATGAGTGCACGTTTCACCTTAATATGTGCCATACCACACAAACACTCACATAGAACATAATTAAAAAGTGGACATAAGGCTAAAGCAGTTAGCACAATACGCTAGTAGCTTGATTGTCATTTATATCATAGTAACATAAAGTATCAATGATGTCGTATTCATTATCGTGTCGAAACAACTAGCACAATGATGCCGTATTCATTATCATAGTTGTTGGAATCGCTCCTAACTCGTAAATGTAACGACATTGACGGGATTACAGTTTCTATCTTTGTTACCTTAAACACATGGGCTTGTTATGTCAATTACCCATTGTTGTATGTGTTTGGGTATATAAACCCCTCCATACTTCCATGGAGGGGTGAGTCTCATTTGTGTAACCTTTACCTTTCATAAATAAAACACATAGTTTCTCCCTTCTCTTCATACTTTCTCTCACTAACATGATGAAGATGTTCTTCCATCTTCCCCGACCTCCCGAATCACCAAATCTTCCATACATACGATCCTAACATTGGTATCAAGAGCCCGGTCGGTGTTAGTTATGGTTGATTTGTGTGATGTTATATCTTGTCAAAAATATGTTTTTTTGAAACTGTTTTGACATAATCTTTCACAGTTTTTTTTTTTATTATATTGTCTTAACAGTTTCTTTTTTTTTTATAAAAAACTTATGTATTCTTTTGGTTCAAAGAGTGTTGTGGTATCACCGTTTACAAGTATCGTTTGTGTCAATCTATCAACGTCAATCGGTTTGTCACAAATATCACTTATCACGTTTTTGTCCATATCCGTGAAAATACTATGGTCAAGTGGTGGGATTTTGTGGTCAAAGGGTAAAATCTAATGCATTTTGGTCACTTTTTCGGGTTACTATGAATCGATGATTCTTGGTGAATACATTGGGAAAAAGTCAACACGGGTCAAAACCCTAATTCTCGCCTAAGGATCTCTGATTGTTTACAGTAGCTTGGAAAGCTACTTGTAAGGTATTTGCGTAAGAATGCTTACGCCTAAGAACCCACGCGTAAATGTTTACGCATAAGGTTTTACGCATAAGTAGTTTTACTCTTTACGCATATGACTCGAGCGTTTACGATAAGGTAAAATCTTTACGCGTAAGACCTTTCATCTTCTGCGTAAGATAATTTCGAAAAGCGTGAAAAAAAGATGAAGCAGATTTGACCTTGACCAACATTATACCAAATGACAAACAACTCGTATGACTTCTGCTCATCTCATTACAAGTCCTAACCAAAATGAATTAAAACTAATTAACTGTTGTGAACACGATGCTACCTCAATCCATAACCAAAACAAAACTGATTATATCCTAAACCCTTCAACTCCTCTAATCTCAATACTTGAACTTTAATGAAAATAAAAAAAGATCTCAGATTTATCCTTTTGGTATATCAAAGATTCGAACAAAATCAAAAACCAAAAGGAATTCATCATCATTAATCTCAGTTTTGAAGCTTCGCTTTATTGAATATCCGAATCACAGAGAAAAGGAGAATAACAATTACGTTATCCTCTCTTCTCTCCATTCGTTATTTCGTTCATACAAACCACAACAAATAAGAGGACCTACCCGAGATCCCATATAAGATCTTTATGTTGAACCGTGATTAAGAATAAAACGATTGGTGACTTGTATTTGTTATTTGGATAATCAGTAGGTTGAGCTTGTGTTGTGATAAATGATGATGATGGATTGATGTTGAGATCAATTGATTGGATCTGGAAAAGGATATTGAGGAGAGAAGTAAGTGGTAGGCGTTCTGTTTATGGTGTGTGTTTAGGTTAATGTGAAGTGAGAGATTTTAGGGTAAGTATCTCTTATACGGTTTAGTAATAAAAGGTGTGGATCGGATTATTATCTGGGTATTTATCACTCTTTATTGGGATTTCACCCAACTCCTTTTGGTTGTCACTTTGGACCGAAGATTACCTTGGGCAAAAGGGACTACAATGTTTATCATCTAGTTGGGTTGTTGTTATTGGATCCGGAATCTTGTTGCCATGTATCATATTATCTAAGTTTCTTTTGTATATAAACTTGGATAATATTCGATCAAAAGGTTGGCATCTTGGTATGATATATTTTCACGTGGATACGCTTTTGACAAGATCGGGAAAACCATTATCAAAGTTCATCTTAACCGTTAATGAAGGCTAGTTTGGGGATATAACCGCAAGATGTGATTACGGAGAATTCATTATTATTTATTTGAGGTTGAAGTGGGATATCACGGTGCGTAGTACTTAGTATCTGAAGATATCGGGGTTGGTTGGATGCATGATTCTTCGAGATCCTTGTTCGAGCTTTAACCGTTTCGAATGACAAAGACTTGAGTTATCTAGTTGAACCCGACGTAAGGAGTTACGTTGTTGTGCTCACGACTTATAACTATCACTTTTAAGGAGTTACGTTGTTGTGCTCAAGTGTCACACTAAGGTGTGGATAATTTGAGAAACTTTAAGTTTGCCTTTTTTTCAATGGAGTTAAGAAAAGGGTTTTTAAATCGACAATAGTGCAAGTTTAAGTCACAAGTTCGGGTTATACTACTTGGTCTCAAGTTAGTCATATTGGGTTTCTCCATCGATGAGTCACTACAAAAAGCCGTCGAGAATGATAATGAGGTCGGTAAAGAGTTAATGAGAAGAGTATACACAGTAGAGAAGTTTTATCGGAATGATTCTCACAAGATATTTATGGTACTTCACACTTGTTCGATTAATTGAACATACATGGTTTCGATGTCTCCAATTTCATCATCAACATACGTGGTGTATGACTCGATTCATTGAAAACATCGGGGAAGAGAGTATAGGTGTTCCTTGCTTCTTTGATGTTTTTGGATTTTTTGAAACCCGCTTCCTTCATGAATTTCTTCAATCGGGGAAGAAATGAGACGATCTATGGTGAAAATTTCTCAAGTTGGTGTAATCGTCTCACTTTCACGGAGTTATCGTGTGTGAAGTTACCTAATTATGATGTTGTGATGCCTCACACACGGTCATTTTATCGAGTAATTGCGATTCACCGGTAACTATTATTCCGATGAACCGCAACATTCGTGGGAAAGTCGTCTCATTTCGTCTTCGTGGTTTGTTTGGTGTGAAGCATCTACATATGTGAGAAGATCTTGTTGATTTCTTGCATGTTACCCCGAACGGATTTTCCGCAACAAGTCGATTTACCTTGTGTGGTTTCTCGCTCATCTACAAATTCACTGCGTACTAAAAATTTCAAAGTTAGAGGAAATGTTCACTACATCAAAGTTTCGAATTTGCTAAAGCGGTTTGTCGGTTTGGGGAAGTCGATTCGAAACTTCGCCAAAAAGGAGGTACGGAGAAGTCTGCTAAAGACATGCGGCATGAATTGGGGAAGTTAATCCAATTTATGCATATTACATCATTTGCTCGCAAGTGAAGAAAGCAGTTCTCAAGTTAAGGTACAAAAAGAAGACAAAAGCGTGAACTTTCATCATCCTCGGCACTTGAAGAGCTTATGAAGACCTTTCTTTATTTGTTTCCTATATTTGTAGTAAATGTTGTAAGTAATCCCTTATGTCGTCCCATTGGGGGAAGATTTTTGGAATCGCTCCTAACTCGTAAATGAAACGACATTGACGGGATTACAGTTTCTATCTTTGTTACCTTAAACACATGGGCTTGTTATGTCAATTACCCATTGTTGTATGTGTTTGGGTATATAAACCCCTCCATACTTCCATGGAGGGGTGAGTCTCATTTGTGTAACCTTTACCTTTCATAAATAAAACACGTAGTTTCTCCCTTCTCTTCATACTTTCTCTCACTAACATGATGAAGATGTTCTTCCATCTTCCCCGACCTCCCGAATCACCAAATCTTCCATACATACGATCCTAACAATAGTAACATTTATATCATAGTAACCCAACTTAATCACATATTGAAAGCACAAAAATTAACGAATTAATTGCAGATCGGAACCAATATTCATCTCGAAAAACGTTTCTCAGATCGAAGCAAAATAAAAAAGTTTAAAAAAAACGATTGACATAATAATTCGAAATAAAAAGCAAGATTATAATTAGCAAAATAACAAACTTACATAATAAGGAAGTGACTCAAACAGTTTGCAAAAAAGAACCTCTTCATCTTCGTCAAACGAGCGGCTTCATCTGTCAAAAGATTGGTCATTATTAATGGCATCAACAGAAATCTCAAATCTTGAGCTCCTTGATGTAATTAATGGCATCAACAGAAATCTTGAACTAAAAACATGGAATGATGGGTGGCGGTTGTTAGGATTTGGGGGAGGCGGTTTTTAGGATTTAGGGGAGGCAGTTTTTAGGTTTTGATTTAGGAGAGGAGGTTTTTAGGTTTTGAGAGGAGAGCATGATATGAGATAAACTGGTTCCTCCCATTTTTTTAGGAAAGAATTATTCCGATTTTGCCCTTATTTATTTCTTTTAATCAAATTAAGTTACATTTATTTTCAAAAATGCCATTATGCATTGACATGATGTACCTTATGTATAACTAGGAGTAAAAAAGGGGTTCTCGTAGTTCTCGCACTTAATAGGGTTCTCAAAATAAAGATACACTATATATATATATATATATATATATATATATATATATATATATATATATATATATATATATATATATATATATATATATATATATATATATATATATATATATACTAGTGGCAAAACCCGTCCGATGGACGGGTATGACTTGTGGTTTTTATTTTTAGGATTTAGTAGAACAAATATATACTAAAAAGTAATTAAAAGTTAAATGAAATGGTTAAGATCTATAATTGATGTTACCATAATTCATAAAACGGCTAAAAGCATGTAAGTATTTTGATTTTGGGTTTTTATTTTTAGAATTCAGTTGAACAAATATATACTAAAAAGTAATTAAAAGTTAAATGAAACGGGTGAAATACCTTGTACTTGTCGAGGTTCTTCAAGTAGATAGTAAATGCTCTATGTCTACCCATAAAGTGACCATTAATATCGTGCAAGTTCACACATCATGGTCCTATGAATATAAACTGGCTTCAGTGGTTCCAAGTGGAAGGCCACTTGAGAAAGGTGTCTCTGGAGGGAGTGGGAAGTGATCTTCGATATATGTAGGAGATGTGGATTCTTTATTGATGCTCGCAATAACTACCATTCTAAGGTACGTACTATATTTCCATTTTCTTTCATTTTTAGGAGAACAAACTTTGACTTACTCATACCTTAGAAAACATCATCTAAAGTACCTCCAAAGCGGTGTCTCGATGTACCATCTTTAAAAGCACAAGGAAATAAAATCATCAAGGTTGCTCACCTTGGTCTTTGATCATGATACAACAATTTTGTGTTTGCATCTTATTTATAAAGGGTTGAGTAGCTAAGTTATGTAACGAACTTTGAATAGAAAGACTAATTATGAAACTTAACTTATAGAAAGAAATAGATTCTTTACATCCAATGACTAATTTCCCACTTTCAATTCCAATACTTTATATGTCGTAATAACTTAATAAGAATTTATGCTCCAATATACTCCGCTAATCAAAGCGAATCATTCTTTATTTGGTTGCATAGACATGAAGTATCTAATTTAATAAATGTATATTTTGTCAAATCAAGGTCCATATAGATTTTGTCGAAGCAATGAGTTGATCATCTTGGCTTCAAAGAATTTTATCCACTACAAACTAACATGCTATTTTCGTTAGTGTTACTCGTTTCTTTTACTATTCCCAAAAATGCTATAAATTGATCCATTCGGGGTACCTATATTGACCCATTTGTCTATTCTCAACCCACCTATCTTGTCACCTCTACTTCCTGCTACCAACTATATATCGACATTTAAAGATGTGCAAGTACTATGATTCTTACCACACGTGGAGAAATATCATATTAATGTTATAAAAATAATATAAATCCGCATGCGGTAGCGACTACTTAAAATAACAACTTCCTCAATGTGGTTCAAGGCGCATGGATCCTTGATAGATCCGGATAACCCGCATCGTGAATTGCGTGTTTTACACATTTCAACAGACATGTGTGGATAGCGAGTCCAACACGCTAATGCTACTATTTTTCCTTGGTATAAAACTCATTATCATATAATATAGTGTAAAATGGTAATAACCAATAAATATAATTTAAAGGCATCTAGCTCTTCTTTCATTCTTAGCTCGACATAATTCTATATCTCGTCTCATACACTACCGATTTCATTGAAAAACATCAAGCTTATAACCGTTATTGGTTACGCAAATTGGCGTGCTTCATTTGTTAAGTACCAAAAGACAAAGCTTTTCAAATTTCAACATTATGGTCAAAAAGACCAAAATAGTAGTTCTATATATTTATAAGATTATTGAAGAAGAATCTTAAAGGTAGAAATATTAAACCGCATGTCAACATCGCCTAAATGCTCGTCTTTACACCAAAAACATCAGTCAGCTTTCACATTTTCAAAGATTCTACTTAATAGATGATGGATCAAACCAAGTTAAAAGTTAGGAATGATCTTCTTTCCCTAGTCAAAAAATATTCAGCTTTGTAAAAGCTTCAATGTGTTTAGATCATGTACTTCAAGATCATGTTTTCTGTAGCTTTTTCTTTGACTTTATATCAACAACGACCACAGATATGTTGTTAGAACTGAGACCTCCCATGGTTATTTCAGTCAGGCTATCGGCAAGGGTTTATGTAGCTGATGGTTCATCGTTAGTGGCTGCAGACCAGCGTTTCCTACGTAAAATCCAGCGAGCCACCTCATGGTTTGTCATGACATCCCAAAGTCCATTAATTGCTACTCCCTCCGTCCCAAAATTATAGTCCCCTATTGATTTTTTCGGTCTTTCCTTTACAACTTTGACCTTAAATATTTTTGTTTGTGTTATATAATACTTGATGAAAATATATGAATGGATTAGGTTTTGAATGTATTCTCATTGATATATTTTTCATCAACTATTGTATAACACAAATAAAAATATTTAAGGTTAAAGTTGAAAAGAAAGAAAAAGTCAATAGGGACTATAATTTTGGGACAAGTAGTATTATTAAGCACTTGCACTCTTCGGTTCTTGTTGTGAAATTTATTTCGCCAATGGGATGATCCATGGTTATAAGTAACGATCACCTGAAGTACACAAGAGATTGGTTAATTAGAGACGAAAAAATGGTTCAAGACAGGTTTGGGTCAAAATGGGTTGGTCCTGGATAGGTTAGCCCGCATTGAAGTACCATGTCTAGATTTTCCCCGTGTCGTATTTTTACCCTGACGCAAACAGACCCCTATTTAATGTTCATTAGCTTGTATTATTTCGAATGAGTAAAGTTACAAAATTTTAGATGATATGGAAATATCTTAAATAAGCTTTTGACTCATATCTACTACAATATAACAATATTCGTGAAATCCACTAAGCCACATATAAATACATAGAATAGCTAGAGACAATGCACCCTCTCAAGAGGCCTTATTCACATTCTATAGAGAAAAGTGATGTATAAGATACCTACAGCTCTTGACATAGCAAGGACTCTTAATATTCTTGTTCCGTTCTGGTATTTGACTTTACCGTCTTGCTTTTCGATTCTCAATAGTTCATCATCTCTATCAGGCTACAAAAGCAGCAATAAAGCAGATGTCATGCAACCTTAGTTTGGAAAGATTGATACATATGTATAGATTTCTGTCAACAAATAAGATATTAGTGATCGCCAAATCAGTCTTGCTAAAGGTGGCAAAATGAGCGCCAAGATAATGGGTCAATACTGGTAAACCAGCGTGCCCGACTTAACCCAAGATACTTTTTCCTAACAGTATAAGTAATCTAGGAGGTTTTAATGCATTTACACAATTTACAACCCGTTTAACCTTATTTCTAACAGTATGTGGTGCGTCTAAGTTGACTAATTCGTAAGATCAAACTTGTGTGTGGTGTTATGTCATAAGAGTAACATAAATTAACACAATTGGTCATGGAATGTTGAGACCTTCTGATCAACTGTCAAAGGAATAGTTTCAGGTTGTTCTGTAAAATACATACCAAATGGTGGATAAAGAACCCGAGCCCAACTGAAGTTGAGGTGAAAATAGTTTACATAGTGCTTTAACCTGACAAAATAATATGTTATAATTTTTTACACGAGTTAGAGTTAACATAACAAATAGAATCATTCCTAATTGAAAAGGAAAGGGGAAAATTTATAGGACAACCAGTTTATCAATCTTACATGGAAAAGCCGCCTCAGTCTGAGCGAAGTCATTCCTTTTGAGGAAGTCAAGTATTACATCGACCCTTGAGTATTCCATATCCAAATTGCAATAAAAGGTCACAGAGTGCACTCATTTAGTATCTTCTTGGCAACTGCAGACGCTTTCCCATTGGTTTGCCTTAATACTTATTATCGAAAGACAAGCGTGAATTGTAAACATTTAGCATGGTTCAAAGCGACTAATGTACACGCTATCTTTCACGGTTTAGCTAATTCATAGTTAAGCAAACATTCGCAAGTTGGACGCCTATATTATTCGTGAGCTAATTTGTTGCTGTTGAGTACAATTTAGAGAACGTCTTACATATACCATCCACCAAGCATAATGGTTGTGTCAACGGAATTTAAGACATTTGCTATTTCTAATATATATATGTAGAAGTTATAAAAATGTCTATTGCTATATAGCTAACCTGACACCTGATGAAGAGGAGATTTCAAATTTGATTAACAGTTTCGCTACAACTATCGTTGGTCCATATATCGGACTTCAACCGTGGTCAATCGATCTTGCAAGTCCTCGAGTGGCTTGTTACAGGTTACCTACCGCATTTCAATCATAAATTAGTAGTAGCTAATTAGAGTCACACCGTGAAGCTAACTCACATTATTAAGGAATGTTTTTGTTTACCTGCATAGTTATCCTTAAACATTCTAGGAGTCACTGGCGAAGCGCGCACATTATCCCACCCAAAACCCCTTACGAAAACAACCTGGAACTCCATTACTTATGCTACTTTGTAGTAAAAATGGGTATGGCAACCACCATTTTTGAACTATGTATTAGAACCCCTATTACAGCTTTAGTAGTATTTTATTATGAATGAAAACCTTTTATTAATACCAATATTATTTGTTTATGTAGTAGTTTGACTATTAAATTTTAAGCATCTCCAAAACACACATTATTTATGCATTAAGTCTGATCCAAAAAAAAAATACTGGAATAGCCTATGCCAAACACACCTTATCCTTATTATTGTAATAACCTGATTCAAATAACCTCATTTTTTGCAAGACGTACTTGATATATATCATAACCATCTTTTAAAACACAATGCAACATCAAGCTCAGATAAATGCTCAACAAACATCTTAGCAAGTGCAGTTGTTTATAGAAACTACATATGTGGTAATGAAACCTATGTGTATACATATCACAGTTGGAGCCAAAACTTAAAGTAACTGGAACAATCGACGCAATTATTGATCAATTATGATTTTTAACACGAGTCAGTAAATTACACATCAATGTGTTCCTTTTCTACTCAATATATGTGTTTCTACTGAAATATATATGTTGGGACACAAGGAGTACTATTTTTATAACTAACAAAAAACCTATATTCAATTGATTTGTTAACAATTAAAAATTAACATTAAGCCTCCTTTGAAAGCATCCTTGACATCTTAAATGTTTGTTGCAACCATCTCTACTAATCCCCAATAAGTCCTAAGTTCAAAAAAAAATCCCCAATAAGTCCTACCATTCTTTTTGCTAAATGGATCAGGAAGGCTTTTTGTTCCATGACAGTTAACCTCATAAGTTGTTTTGAGAGGAATTTCCATATGTTGATCTTCAAAATAACAATTTTATAGAGACCGATATTTGCTTACTACTTCATGAGAAATAAGGCAGTGAAAATGTTCATTAGTCAATGGCGGAATCCCGAACGTAAATCTTTCGCATGAATTGAACCTTATATCTCATGAATCAATATTTATTGTCTTAAATGCCCATTTAAGATGACGGTTATGGGTAACAAAAGATCTTGAAGAATAAGGTATTCTCAAATTAAAAACAACTCGGATAAAATTTAAAATCAAGAAATGGATCCAATTATACGCACCGGACCGTTGTTTTACGAGTAGGGCGCTCCTTGAGAGATCGCTCTTGAGACGCACCACCCTCTTGAATAATTAAATCTTGTGCGGTCAAACTCCCTAAAATCGTCAGCGATGATGCATGTTCTTAGGTCATAAAAGTTTATAGCAAATAACCAACAATGATGTTCAAGCGCTTTAAATTCATTTTGGATCCTTTACTTAATTACCCATATTTATCATTAGAAAAAATCAATGAAGCTTAATATTAGATTTGATGAGTGTCTAAATACTCATCATTTTGTACCATTTAAACCGCAAAAACATCCGAAAACACTCGTAAATGCATCAAAATGATAAAAATATCACAAATAAGTGTTTTATGTGTTTTAAATGCAAAATATCAAAATCGGTGAAAACGATCAAGTTTGCATAATTGGCGCTTTAGTCCCCAAGTTTCAAAAGTTGTCAAAACAGTCCCTCGGTAAATCAAAATAAAGAAAATATCATTTTAAGTCCCTAGGATTCATGAGTTGTCAAAATTGGTCCTTGAGATTTAAATTTGCAAAATTACAACTTAGGTCCCTAAACTTTCAAAATGTCAAGTTTGGTCCTTGGAAGTTTGAAAATGTCAAAATAGTCCTTGTACTATTGAAACTTGTCAAAAGTGATCCTTGAAACAACTTTGGAAAATTGGCGAAATGGTCCTTCAAGATTTCGAGAATTGCACAATTGGTCCTTGTCAATTAAAAATGCCTAAACCTTTTGACCCTTTGCCCATTTTGGACCCCCGCCATTATACACCTTTGACCCCTTCCTACCCCTTTTGGACCCTAGTCAAACCCAGTCAAATCCATCTCCGCCCTCCTATTCACCTTTCTTCCTCACCACTGACCGCAACTCTCGTGCATATTCCCATCACCTCTCACCTTATCCTCCCCTCATCATCATATCCACCAACCTTTCACACCACAATTAATGCCACCCCCTAGTTGCAAATTCGAACCCATTTGTCAAAATGACTTTTCCCGCCAAAAAAAAATGGCCTTAAATCACTCCAAACTCATCCAATGGCCCAATTATGAGTGGGAATCAATCAGAGGACACGTGGAAAGCATTTGGTGTATAAAAGAGAGGGAAGAGAAGGCTCAAAGACATCTATCTAGTGTAATTTTAATTTGTTTATGTCGAAATAATTACTTTTTAAATTCCAGTGTATGTCCAAGCTTTTAAGCTTTGTAATTCAAGTCACTAGTGTGTAATAAAGCTTTTGATATTATCAATTTCAGTTTTAAAGTTTCATTTCAAGATTATGCAATTTTCCAATTCGAATTCTCAAAATTTTTGAATGTTGTTTTTAGTTGTTGCCAAGGATTGAAAAAGCTCTTATAAGCTCCTAAATAGCTTCTCAAAGCTGTTAGTAACTTTAAAATCCAGTTTAAACTTAAAACTTAAAAATATAAAAAAATAGGATAAATAAGGTGAAAAATCAAAAATCAAAGACAAAGAATCAAGACAGCAGTAGCAGTGTTGAATATGGAATAAAAGATGGTTTAGAACCTCATGGGAGGTAGTAGGATGGCCCTTGGTATCTAGTTCATGGTTTCTCGACTTGGAATCCATTTTGTAAGATTTTACCATTTTAGCATTTCATTGTTTAAGTCATTTCTTAGCTTAAATCTGTGTATCTTTATGTTTCATAGTTGTAGTTAAGTTAAATTACATATTAAATCAAGTTGCTTGTTTATTAAAATTTGTAGTTGTTAAAATTTTAGTTTAACAGTAATAATAGCATATTTGTCATTACTAAGTTTTATGCTGTCATTGTTCTTGTTTAATGCTTCATTAGTCTCATTAATGGATAATATAAAACCTTTAATCAAGTTCATGATCCTAATTGTGAGATCCTTTAAAAAGTTCCAAAACAGTTCGATAAAGGGGTGTTTGGATTCATTAGTTTAACCTGTGTTATAGTGTTCTTGTGTTGTTGCTTGTGCTTGTTTAGTGTCACATTAGGTCAATAATATCTCGGTTCAAACAAGAAAACTAGTGCTTATTTAGTAAAAAGTCAAAATACCTTTTGATCATATCCTTACTAACTAATCGTTAAGAATTTAATGAAAATGATCATGATTTCTTGTTCATAAGTTGTTACTTTAGCTCAAATCTCATCTTAATACACCTTAAAACATCATAATCGGTCATTAGGATCAATTCAAAGTTCATTTAAGTCAAAACTTTCATTTTGTTAAAAAGTCAAAATAGTGCCATGTGCACGTTTTAAGCCCATAATCACAAGCTTGCAAAAGCTCATTAGTTAATCATAGCTTGTGATTCTTGGTTCTTTGGGTAGCTAACCAAGCCATCTTAAGGGCTCAAGCTTAATTTTCTAATTTATAGCTTATTTACTAAGATTTAGTGCTTTTAGTTTGTCCCATATTACTCTAAAGATAGTGGCTTACCGAGTCATACTCAATAGTTTTCAACTTTTTAATAAGCTCATTAAAAGCTCTCTAGTGGACAACACCGTGAGAACTTTAGCTTTTGAAAAGTCTTAATGGTCAACTAGTTAGTCCAAGTCTTTGTTTTCATTTTCTAGTTTATTTAAGTGCTTAAAATTAAGCTTAAAAGTGCCTAGTGATTCAAAAAGTGTCCTGTGCAAACCAAGGTATCTTGTGCTTATTTTGGCTTATTTAGTGCTTAATTTCAAGTCATTTTGCTTTTCATTTGTAATATTAGCTTATTATCATTGTTTAGCTTATTTTCGCCATCATTTTGCTTATTCAGTAGCTTATTAGCCATTTTGGCTTAAACCTTGTGCTTATTTTATTTTTTGTTAATTGTTGAGCTAAATAAGCTCAAACCGAGCTTATTGTTCATTTTATAAAAGTTGTAGTTTTACAAAGTGCTTATTTTAGTGTTCTTAATAAGTTTGTAAAAGAAAATCAAAAAATAAAAAGTTAGCAAAAGGTCATTGGATGGGATTCGAACCACCGCCACCCACACACCACACACACACACTACCACCGCCTTGGGTCTTTTTTCTGTTTTCTTTACACTATTTAATATATAACCCTTTTAGTTTTAAAGCTTATACGAGCTTATTAGCTTATTTCAGCTTATTTAATCTAGCTTTTTCAACTTTTTATTTTTCTTAACTTTGTATTAGTATAAAGTATTTTATAAAAAGTTTGATTTTTCTAAATAGTTTTAGTATTTTTAAACATTTAATTAGTGTAAAATAGTATTTAATTCATAATAAAAATATAAAAGTCTAAAAATATAAATCTTTTTCTAAAATTTTCTTTTGTCATATAGTAGGTAAGAAAATTGTTTTTACACTTGTAGGACTTTTATTTCACAAATTTTACGTTTTGCTTATGCACTCGCGTAATTTTTATACATAACGCTGCGTTTTCATTTTAAATCACGTTTTAGATAATTTAAGTTTACGTTTTAGTTAAAATAGTTTATTTAAGTTATTTTATTTTATAAATCACAAAACATCATTGTAAAAATAGTGATAGCGTTTATTTAATATATTTTAACTTTTTAATTTTCTTTAATTTGCATTTAAGCCCCTGTAATTTACAAAACTTTTCTTTAGGTATAAATAACTCAAAATCCTTATCGATCACTATCCTTAGTGATTATTCGACATCCGACCGTGTTAAACACCATTCATCCTCCGTGGGACTTAACGACCCGTGAATCCACTATATTCCTCCGATCTTAATTGCATTTGCTTCCGATGTTTTAAGTTTGTTACGGTTGACCATTCACAAGTGGTCACTTGAGTGACTAAACTTGACCTGCTCGGGAGCCAATCAAATTTTGGCGCCACGCCGGGAGGTCAGAAGCGTGTTCTAAGCATTTTCGGACCCGTACTTGCACATATACCATCGCTTGTAAAAGCTTTTTTTTGTAAAGTTATAAAAAAATCAAAAGTTCATTAACACTTTTCCTAAAGTGTTAAAAACACCAAACAAAATATAAAACAACAAAACAATCGTAACGTTTTTAGCTTGTGTTTCTTTTAAGGTGATTCTTAAAGAAATACGATTTGGTTAAACGAGACGATACCAAAAATATTGTCCAAAAGTTTTTAAACCATCAAGACATATCCATACCTACGCCTTTTCAAAGTGGTACTTAATAAATACATAAAATCAACCACCGCAAATCAAGGCAAGACACCTACTAACCGGGGTGTGACCATAATAAGTTCCCGAACAATGATTTAAAACTTGCCTTTGTGTCCTTGTGATTTGGTGTACCTTTTTCAAAGAAGCCATTTCATTTGTGATTATTGGTTAAGTTCACTTGTCGCTTTGCCTCGCATTTGTTTTGAAAACTGATTTTATACTTAGTGCATGCGCACTGCTCTTCCGTTCTACAAGTCCACCGCCGAGCTTGCAAATATTCCTCGAGACGTAGAGGACGCTCGCTCCTTCACCGTGATCGAGGAACGCCTACCACCACCACCCCCGTCGTAATGGCGTAAGACAAGCCGATGAATGAGCTTCTCCAAGCACCCATCGAGGGTTACGGAGATGTTATTGTTGTCCCACCATCGTGGTCGATACTTTTGAGCTCAAACCGGGTTGCTTAATCTTGTAACCCAAAGCCAATTCTATGGTTTTGAGCGGGATGATCCTCATGCACATATTCGATGGTTTAACAAGATTGCATCTACCATCAAATACAAGAATGTCCCACATGAAGCAATTGCTTCTTCTGCTCCCATTTTCTCTAGAGGACAAGCCCGGAATTGGCTTGAGAAACAACCCCTCGCTCCATTGAGACATGGGAAGATCTAGTCACAAAGTTTGTTAACGAATTCTATCCTCCATCCCGAACTACAAGTCTTAAGAATGAGATAATGAAATTCTCTCAAAGATTTGATGAATCATTCGGGAGGCATGGGATCGTTACAAAGAATTGTCGTAAGTGTCCGCATCATGGTTTTACCGAGTTAATGCAAATGGATACTTTCTACAATGGTCCGAACCGGACTAATCAAGACTCTTTAAATGCCTCCGGGAGGTAATTTCTTGAGCAAGACCACAAAAGAAGCCTTGCAAATCATTGAAAACAAGTCCCAGTGTCCGCCCTTTCCGCACAAAGACATATCGACTCGCCTAATGTGGACCTTCTACTTCATCTCCCGTGAGTACATCTAGCACCGATGCTAAGATTGACAAACTCACGGATATTGTTCGAGCTTTGGTTCTTGCTAACCAAAAGAAAGTCACTTTCACTCGACACCATCACATGGTGAAGTGAAGAAAGTTGAAGTTTGTGTTACTTGTGGTGGTCCTCATGCATACTACAAATGTATCGCCACCGATGGTAGTCCGTTTGAAGCTAATGCTATAGCCGGTACTTCAAATCAAGGAGGTAATCAATACCGTCCTCAAAATGAACCAAACTACCGAGCTAATACTTATCGTGCACCACCCGGTTTTAACGAATCCTAACCGAATCGAACCAACCTAGAATGAACCAAGGTTATCAAAACCAAGGTAATTTCTATTCGGACCCAATCAAGGTTTCCAACATCAAGGAAACCTTAATCAAAACAATTTCAATCGAGGAATCAATTTCGTGGAAATGTAAATCCTAATCAAGGAATTTTCAACAACAAGGTCATAATCAAAACATCCGACCTCAAAATTTCCTCCACATCCTCCAAGACCATCATCCGATGAGTTATTGAAGCAATTCATGAAATCCCAAGATGAAATGAACAGGTTGTTGGTCACCGATCACGATCTCAAGAAGTCTTTAAATGATCAACCCTCGGCTCGTGAAAACTTCCGAGCAACACGATCGCTAACCCGAGGGAAGATGCAAAGGCGATCACAACCAAGTGGTGTTTCATACAATGGACCCGCTATTCCTACTACCTCTTCTTCTTCTATCCCGAAGGTAGTGGAAAGTGAACCCGAGGCTACAAAGGACAAGGAACTTCCTACTAATAACGGAGGTACCAACGATGTCCATCCTCAAGTTGTCCGAAACCAAATCCAATCCAGAGTTGTTTTTGAACCTCCCGTAGCTCCGTTGAAAACCCCAATCCAAATCTTCTATTCCTTACCCATCACGTTTGAATGAGCAAAGCTCCGCGAAAAAGCTACCATCAAATGGACAAATTTTTCAAATTTTCCAAGAACTACATTTTGACATAAGCTTTATGGATGCTATCATGTTGATGCCCAAGTTTGCATCAACTCTCAAACACATGTTAAGCAACAAGGAAAAGCTGTTTGAAATGGCTAAAACTCCTCGAACGAAGCGCTCTGCGGTTATCTTGAAGAAGCTTCGAAAAGCTTGGAGATCCCGGAAAATTTCTCTTACCTTGTGTATTTCGTGAATGGTTGAATGCTTTGCCTTAGCCGATCTTGGTGCAAGCATAAACCGATGCCTCATTCAAGATGGAAGAAACTTTCTTCCGGACCTTACTCCTACATGCATGACTCTCGAGCTTGCAGATCGTACAATATCCCGTCCACTTGGAATTGCCGAGGACGATTTGTGAAAGTAGGAAAGTTCCATTTTCCGGTGACTTTGTAGTTGTTGATTTCGATGTCGATCCACGGGTTCCTCTCATTGTTGGAAGAGGATTCACGAGAACGGGCCGTGCTCTCATTGATGTATTTGAGCAAGAAATCACATTACGTGTTGGTAATGAAGTTGTCACCTTTAACCTTGATCAAACTTCGAGGTACTCCGCAAACTATGATTCTGAGTCGGTTAACCGAATAGATATCATTGATGTTGCTTCTGAAGAGTACTCTCAAGAAGTTCTTGGTTATGATCATAATTCTTCGAGTGATAATCTCACTCATTCATCTCAACCCATCATTGCTAATTCTACTCCTTCTCTCACTCCGTTTGAGGAAAGTGACTTCATCTTGGAAGAGATTGAAGCATACTTGTCTAGTGATTCTGTTCCATGGGAAATTGATCACGCTCCCATCGACATTGAGGGGGATATACTTCTCATTGAGAAGTTGCTTAATAATGATCCATCATCATCACTCCCTCCCGTCGACCTTCATAACAAGGAAGTCAAGTCGGTTGAGAAAATCAAGAATTTTTCAAGTCGAACTTAAGGACTTACCGCCTCATCTCGAGTATGCATTTCTTGAGGGTGATGATAAATTACCCGTCATTATTGCTCGAGATTTGAGTAAAGATGAAAAGATCGCCTCATAAAGGTCTTGAAGTCACACAAGCAAGCAATTGCTTGGAAACTCTCCGACATTAAGGGTATCAACCCCGAATTTTGTACTCACAAAATCTTGATGGAGGATGACTTCAAACCAAAGATTCAACATCGAGAAGAGTAAATCCAAAATCCATGATGTTATCAAACAGAGGTTATCAAACTTCTTGATGCAGGATTGATTTACCCAATCTCGATAGTCCTTGGGTTAGCCCAATTCATTGTGTTCCTAAAAGGGTGGCATAACTGTTGTCACAATGAAGATAACGAGTTAATTCCAACTCATTTGGTTACGGATGGCGTGTGTATTGACTATCGTAAGTTGAATGACGCCACCAGTAAAGACCATTTTCCTCTACCCTTCATGGACCAAATGCTTGAGAGATTAGCGGGAATGAGTACTATTGTTTCCTTGATGGTTTCTCGGGTTACTTTCAGATCCCCATTGATCCGGGATCAAGAGAAGACCACATTCACCGCCCATACGGAACTTTTGCCTACAGACGATGCCTTTTGGCTTATGTAACGCTCCCGCACGCTCCAACGATGTATGATGGCCATATTCCACGACATGATCGGGAAACAATGGAGGTGTTTATGGATGACTTCTCGGTCATTGGGGACTCATTTCAAACATGTCTCTCCCATCTAGATAAAATGCTTAAACGGTGTGAAGACACCAATCTTTGTCTAAATTGGGAGAAGAGCCACTTTATGGTCAAAGAAGGCATAGTCCTTGGCCATAAGATTTCAAAAATGGGATTGAGGTAGATAGAGCAAAAGTCGATGTTATTGCTAAATTGCCTCATCCTACTACCGTCAAAGGTATTAGGAGTTTTTAGGTCATGCCGGTTTCTATCAGATTCATACAAGATTTTTCTAAAATCGCCTGCCTATGACTCATCTTCTTGAAAAGATGCTCCTTTTATCTTCTCACCGAGTGCATCAAGCTTTTGAAACATTAAAGAAAAAGCTTATCAAGCACCCATTCTCGTTGCTCCCGATCGACTTGCCTTTTGAGCTCATGTGCGATGCAAGTGATTTTGCTATCGGTGCGGTCCTAGGGCAACGAGATCTAAGCATTTTCACCTATCCACTACGCAAGTAAGACTATGATCAAGCTCAAACTCATTACACCACCACGTAAAAGAGCTACTAGCCGTGGTGTATGCGCTTGAGAAGTTTCGCCATACTTAATCTTGACCAAATGTGTGGTGTATACGGATCACTCGGCTCTCAAATATCTCTTTGCAAAACAAGATGCAAAGCCGAGATTGCTCCGTTGGGTTCTCCTCCTACAAGAATTTGATATCATTATACGTGATAAAAAGGAGCCGAGAACCCAGGTCACGATCATCTATCCCGCCTAGAAAACCTCACCAAGATGTTTTCGAGAAAAGGAAATAAATGAAACATTTCCTCGAGACACTCAATGCGGTTTCTTTCGTGGAAACTCTTCTACCCCATGGTTTGTCGACTTTGCAAATTACCATGCGGGTAACTTCATAGTGAAAGGGATGTCGACCCAACGAAGAACAAATTCTTCAAAGATGTTAAACATTACTCGGGACGACCCTACTTATTCAAAATTTGTGCGGATCAAGTCATCCGACGGTGTGTTTATGACAAGAAGCTCTTGACATTCTCAAAGCTTGCCATTTGGACCCACTGGGGCCATCATAGTCCAAACTACACCGCCAAAAGGTGTTTGATTCCGGTTCTATTGGCCCACGATTTACAAGGATGCCCACGAATTTGTCAAAGCTCGTGACGCTTGTCAACGTCACGGAATATCTCACAAAGAAATGAAATGCCGCAAAACGCCATTCAAGTGTGTGAGATTTTTGACATCCGGGGCATTGACTTTATGGGGCCATTTCCTTCATCTCGCGGAAATAAATACATACTCGTGGTCATTGACTATTTGTCAAAATGGGTTGAAGCGAAAGCTTTACCTACCAATGATGCCCGAGTTGTTGTGAAATTTTAAAATCTCTTTTGCTAGGTTTGGAACTCCACGAGCTATAATCGGTGATCGTGGTACGCATTTTGCAATGACCGGTTTGATAGAGTCATGCAAAAGTATGGTGTAACTCACCGTCTCATCGCATACCACCCCAAACAAGTGGGCAAGTGGAAGTTTCCAACCGTGGTATTAAAAGAATTTTAGAAAGGACGAAGAGGCGAAAATCGTGCATCCCGGTCGGATAAACCGGATGACGCACTGGGCCTTCCGTGACTTACAAAACACCCATCGGTGTACTCCATACAAGCTAGTGTACGGAAGGCATGTCATCTTCCGATTGAGCTTGAGCACAAGGCATACGGGCCTTGAAACATGCCAATTTCGATATTCGATACCGGTGATCACGTAAAAGTTCAAATGAATGAACTAAATGAACTCCGTGATCAAGCATACGAGAACTCTTTGATCTACAAACAAAAGACAAAGAAGATTCATGACTCTAAAATCAAGAACCGCGTTTTCAACGTTGGTGATCGAGTCCTTCTTTTCAATTCTAGATTGAAGATTTTCTCGGAAAGCTCAAGTCCCGCTGGTCCGGTCCATTTACTATCACTAAGGTTTATCCTTATGGCACCATTGAGTTATCTCACCGATGGTCCAAATTTTAAAGTGAATGGTCATCGATTGAAGCATTATTTTGGAGAGGACATTCCTCCCGTGATTGTCCGGATCTACAAACTTTCCCATGAACCAATGAATGCGGGATCGAGTCAAGCTAGCGACTCGGGAATCAAAAAAAGAGCATGCCACATGGGTTTTCACCCGTGAGTATCACCCTAGTGTGGGGAGTTGCCCCTATTGTTGTATAAAAAAAAAAAAAAAAAAAAAAAATAAGAGTATATATCAAAAATAAAATAATGGCCGTAGTATTTCCCTTTTATGTTCTATGTTTCGCATAACCGCTGGTACTTTGAATATTGAGGGCAATATTCATTTCTAGTGTGGGGAATTCTCACGAATTTTATCATGTAATTATTCCACCCAATTCCCCATTTTGGCCAAAATTTTTTTTTGGAGTAAGTGTTTTCACTTACTCAACAATGGTTATCATCCGCCATGTCTAACCCACATAAGGATTGGCTAATCCAGAGCAAACGGCTCTTGGTAAAGATATCTCAAACCGTTGATGGCTTGCAATTTGCCCAAAATTGTATGGTGTTCAATTCACCATATCTTTAATTAGTGAAGAGTTGGCTAGCCCGCAAGTTTATGGCTTGTGGTAAAGGCGCTTGGAAAACCATAATTGGTAATCACTCACCAAAGATATTTTATCTAAGAGTTGGCTAGTCCGTAGCAAACGGCTTCGGTAAAGACAAATCAAACCGTTGGAAGTCGGTGATTTGCTCAAAATCATTTGGTTATCGGTGTACCAAGGTTCTTACTTGAACTGAAACATTTGGCTACTCCAAGTAATGGCTTTTGGTAAAGAGATGAAATCCATTAATTTTTCTCAAAACATTGCTAGGGACTAGCAATATCTTAGTGTGGGGATTGATGAGTGTCTAAATACTCATCATTTTGTACCATTTAAACTGCAAAACATCTCGAAAACACTCGTAAATGCATCAAAATGATAAAAATATCACAAATAAGTGTTTTATGTGTTTTAAATGCAAAATATCAAAATCGGTGAAAACGTATCAAGTTTGCATAATTGGCGCTTTAGTCCCCAAGTTTCAAAAGTTGTCAAAACAGGTCCCGGTAAATCAAAATAAAGAAAAATATCATTTCAAGTCCCTAGGGATTCATGAGTTGTCAAAATTGGTCCTTGAGATTTAAATTTGCAAAATTACAACTTAGGTCCCTAAACTTTCAAAATGTCAAGTTTGGTCCTTGAAGTTTGAAAATGTCAAAATAGTCCTTGTACTATTGAAACTTGTCAAAGTGACCCTTGAAACAACTTTGGAAAATTGGCGAAATGGTCCTTCAAGATTTCGTGAATTGCACAATTGGTCCTTGTATTACTAAGCCATAAACCTTTTGACCCTTGCCATATAACTTTGGACCCCGCCATTACAACCTTTGACCCTTCCCTATTTTTGGACCCTAGTCAAACCAGTCAAATACACCTTTCCCCCCTATTCACCTTTCTTCTTCCCACTGACCGCAACTCTCGTGCATATTCCCATCACCTCTCACCTTATCCCTCCCCTCATCATCATATCTACCAACTTTCACACCACAATTAATGCCACCCCCTAGTTGCAAATTCGAACCCATTTGCTCAAAACAACTTTTCCGCCAAAAACGATCCAATGGCCAAAATCACTCCAAACTCATCCAATGGCCAAATTATGAGTGGGAATCAATCAGAGGACACGTGGAAAGCATTTGGTGTATAAAGAGAGGAAGAGAAGGCTCAAAGACATCTATCTAGTGTAATTTTAATTTGTTTATGTCGAAATAATTACTTTTAAATTCCAAAGTATGTCCAAGCTTTTAAGCTTTGTAATTCAAGTCACTAGTGTGTAATAAAGCTTTTGTTATTATCAATTTCGCTTTTAAAGTTTCATTTCAAGATTATGCAATTTTCAATTCAATTCTCAAAATTTTGAATGTTGTTTTAGTTGTTGCCAAGGATTGAAAAAGCTCTTATAAGCTCCTAAATAGCTTCTCAAAGTCATTAGTAACTTTAAAATCCAGTTTAAACTTAAAACTTAAAAATATAAAAAAATAGGATAAATAAGGTGAAAAATCAAAATCAAAGACAAAGAATCAAGACAGCAGTAGCAGTGTTGAATATGGAATAAAAGATGGTTTAGAACCTCATGGGAGGTAGTAGGATGGCCCTTGGTATCTAGTTCATGGTTTCTCAGCTTGGAATCCATTTTGTAAGATTTTACTCATTTTAGCATTTCATTGTTTAAGTCATTTCTTAGCTTAAATCTGTGTATCTTTATGTTTCATAGTTGTAGTTAAGTTAAATTACATATTAAATCAAGTTGCTTGTTTATTAAAATTTGTAGTTGTTAAAATTTTAGTTTAACAGTAATAATAGCATATTTGTCATTACTAAGTTTTATGCTGTCATTGTTCTTGTTTAATGCTTCATTAGTCTCATTAATGGATAATATAAAACCTTTAATCAAGTTCATGATCCTAATCTGTGAGATCCTTTAAAACTTCAAAACAATTCGATAAAAGGGTGTTTGGATTCATTAGTTTAACGTGTTATAGGTGTTCATGTGTTATTGCTTGTGCTTGGTTTGTGTCACATTAGGTCAATATATCTCGGTTCAAACAAGAAAACTAGTGCTTATTTTATAAAAAGTCAAAATACCTTTTAATCATTGCCTTACTAGCTAACTGTTAAGAATTTGGAATGAAATGATCATCATTAGTTGTTCATAAGTTGTTACTTTAGCTTAATCAATCTTAATATACCTTAATATATCATAATCGGTGCTTAGAATCAAATCAAAGTTCATTTAAGTCAAACTTTTAGTTTTGTTAAAAAGTCAAAATAGTTCTTAAGCACAGTTTTAAGCCCATAATCACAAGCTTGCAAAAGCTCATTAGTTAATCATAGCTTGTGATTCTTGGTTCTTTGGGTAGCTAATTAAGCCATCTTAAGGGCTCAAGCTTAATTTTCTAATTTATAGCTTATTTACTAAGCTCGCAAGTGCTTTTTAGTTGTCCCTTAAGATAAGTCATACTAGGTTTTTCAACTTTTAATAAGCTCATTAAAAGCTCTCTAGTGGACAACAACTAACTTTAGCTTTTTGAAAATTAATGGTCAACTAGTTAGTCCAAGTCTTTGTTTTCATTTTCTAGTTTATTTAAGTGCTTAAAATTAAGCTTAAAAGTGCCTAGTGATTCAAAAAGTGCTGTGCAAACCAAAGATATCTTGTGCTTATTTGAAGCTTATTTGGTGCTTATTTTCAAGTCATTTTCTTAGTTCATTTGTAATATTAGCTTATTATCATTGTTTAGCTTATTTTCGGTCCATCATTTTGCTTATTTTTAGCTTATTAGCCATTGTGGCTTAATCCTTGTGCTTATTTCTATTTCTTGTTAACTGTTGAGATAAATAAGCTCAATTCGAGCTTATTGGTCATTTTATAAAAGTTGTAGTTTTACAAAGTGCTTATTTTAGTGTTCTTAATAAGTTTGTAAAAAGAAAATAAAAAAATAAAAAGTTAGCAAAAGGTCATTGATGGGATTCGAACCTCGCCACCACTCACCACACACACACACTACCACTGCGCCTTGGGTCTTTTACTGTTTTTTCTTTACACTATTTAATATATAACCCTTTTAGTTTTTAAGCTTATAAGAGCTTATTAGCTTATTTCGTGGCTTATTTAATCTAGCTTTTTCAACTTTTTATTTTTCTTAACTTTGTATTAGTATAAAGTATTTTATAAAAAGTTTCGATTTTTCTAAATAGTTTTAGTATTTTTAAACATTTAATTAGTGTAAAATAGTATTTAATTCATAATAAAAATATAAAAGTAAAAAAATATAAATCTTTTTCTAAAATTTTCTTTTGTCATATAGTAGGTAAGAAAATTGTTTTTACACTTGTAGGACTTTTATTTCACAAATTTTACGCTTTTTTGCTTGCACTCGCGTAATTTTTATACATAACGCTTTCGCTTTCATTTTAAATCACGCTTTTAGATAATTTAAGTTTACGTTTTAGTTAAAATAGTTTATTTAAGTTATTTTATTTTATAAATCACAAAAACATCATTGTAAAAATAGTGATAGCGTTTATTTAATATATTTTAACTTTTAAATTTTCTTTAATTTGCATTTAAGCCCCTGTAATTTACAAAACTTTTCTTTAGGTATAAATAACTCAAAATCCTTATCGATCACTATCCTTAGTGATTATTCGACATCCGACCGTGTTAAACACCATTCATCCTCCGTGGGACTTAACGACCCATGAATCCACTATATTCCTCCGATCTTAATTGCATTTGCTTCCGCATTGTTTTAAGTTTGTTACGGTTGACCATTCACAAGTGGTCACTTGAGTGACTAAACTTGACTGCTCGGGAGCCAATCAAGGAATCATCTCATTATTCATTCCTTGCATCATTCTAACATTCGGGTTGGATTCTGAAGTAGTTTAAATTTGACGTTCTTGTCCTCATATGAGTATTGACTGAAAAAATCCTAATACTATATGCGTAAACACATGTTAATAACCATAGACTCACAATGTATCTAGAAAATAATATACTTACAGATAGGTGAAGGCTGAAAGGAACTGCCACAACGCATTTGGTGCTTATTGCTGGTACCTATTATGAAAACACAACACAAATATGAAGGTACCAGATACAATTTAAGATATGTACTATAGTGTTTTCAAGAATAGTAGCGTAAAATCATAAAAATCAAACCAATATAACGAGCTTACTTCAACAAACTTCAACTGAAACACTTATGACACATTACATAAGAAGAAAAATAGATTATTGTGATGGTATTCGACTTCCCATGACCATTACTATGGGTTCATCACATAAGAGTTTATTTTAGTCACAAAAGGCAAGATATTTAAACGTAATTTTAAATGCTAACCTCATTGTACCGGTCCAATAATCCTCCGGATGTTGTCTCAACTCGTAATCCATATCGATAAATAATTCTTAACAAAGATGTGCTCTTTCGATTAACTTATATACCAATAAGAAAATTTTCAGGTAAAGTGTATATATAAAGAAACTATATATACTTGAATAGTGAGGATTTGTAATGAACATGCGTTTGTGTCATTTGTCGAATAAATTTTTTTCGAATCGGTGCATTAAAAATTTAATATCAATTTTGTCCCATTTATCTTATCCTATGCATGTTCAATTACTATTTGTAAAATAGTAAACATGGGCAATTGATGCGTGTATTAAAAGAGTGAATCTTGAGAGAAAAACACGTGGCGAGAACACGACAATCGATTTTCCACAGATTGATTGTCGAGCACTTTCGCACAGTTAGTGAAGTCAAAACATTGAATGCTACTTTCATAGGTGGTTGACTGAAATTTAAGAAATAAATTCGACATGGTACACAAAATGTCAAAATTGTTGTTGCTGCTGAAATATCTGATGTCCGGAGCAGTGTGGTCAGTCCAGGCCCTGCTAAAATGATGATACTGGTAGATGTTTGAAGAGACTGTGACATGGAACTGTGATAGATATTAAATGTACGCATGCTAATAAAATCAACCACCTCTGCAGGAATCGCTATTTTTCCTTTTGCAAGGAGCCAACATGGTCCGGTGAGTGGGTGTTATTCGGCACAAGTCAGCAAACATCATTGTAAAGGAAAAAACTTATTAAAGATCACAAATAATATTATGAGTTAGAATATAGAAGTCAATACAGTTTACAACCAATAGTTTCAATTTACAATTCCTTCTTAACTGTCAAAGTTCTTAACAAATCAAAATCGTATTTGCAATATCTGACTAACATCTGATGGCAAGACCAAGAAGAAAGTGTTGTTACCATTAATGTTAATAGCCTGGCACTGACTAAACCACGCGGACCATTCCTTGAGGATCTCAGCAACCTCATCACGTAAATGTTGTCTCGCATTGCAACATGGTGCACATCTGTGATGTTTGGTATGCCCACCGTCATTGATAACTACGAAAGTACTTCCTTCAACATGGTGTAGACAATAAAAAGTGTTACATATGTGGACAAAGTTGGAGCCACAAAGTAAATACTACAAACAACGAATAAAATCACAAAGTAAATATTAGAAAAAATGATTAGCACCTTATCATTCAAGCTCTCAAGGTACTCATTTTTTTCCTGACGATGCATCCCCGCACTTGCACATCACCTATTATAAACAAGCATCAAATTGAGGCCCTTTTTTATCAAAAAAAAAAAGGGGTTTAATAATAGATAAGCTATCTTTAGTAACATCAAAACATCAGGAGTCAACATGATTAATTGACCAAAGTATTTTGATTTCATAGGACTTTAAGATCAATGAATTTTGGATGTTCATATCTGTTAAACATAAGCCTATTTTCAAAACTTCAAATAATACAAAATACCCAATTAAATCAAGTCACTAAACAAAACATACCTTGAACAGATGTCATCTCCTTGTCGAATTTCAATTCAAATTCATAAACCCCTTTGAAATCTTCATATTTCCGGTTATGGAAGATCATAACAGATGGAATCTCGATTTTGTTGCCATTCTTGACCTTGCCACATGATTATGATAAAATAAACTCGCGAATAAACAATATATAATAAACAATACTAAATACCCAACCCCTAGCAAACTATATAATTAAAAGAAAAAAAACCACAAAACATAAAAACAATTAAGGTTCATACATACAAATTAGAACTGGATTATCAGCCGTCTGACTCAACGGGTGTCTTTTAATTTGTTTAGGGTTTATATTATTAGTAGATATTGGTAGGTTTTGGGTTTGTTGAAGAATTCTACGTGTAGAATTAAAATCAATGAAGCTATAAGCTTTTCCCAAAATCTTTCCGATACTTCTAGCAGCTAAAACTTCTAAAATCAATGAAGTTATAAACGTTTCGCAAAAATTTCCATAATCCACATAATTAAACCTGTGACTTATCACTTCCAAATTCTGTAAATATAAGCACTTAATATTTCAGTTAAAAATGAAGTTCAAATGAAAGTAAGTTGCTTCCAAGATAGGAGTGAGATTCATGGCTTATACTTGAACTGTGCTATTGCCGCCGCGCACATTAAAAAAAGCGAAAAAAGAATAGAAACTACCGGGAATAGGCGAAGATGAGATTGTTCAATCATACTGAATCGGCGGGACGATGATCAAATATTTCCACAATGACCACGGGTTCATAAAAGCGATGATGCATTTGTTCATTCCATATATTCTCCCATACCCAAGGCGACTCATCGTAGGATTCTGATATTCCTTTCTTCAACATCATGTCATCCTTAGTTGTAACAATAGTGGCACAAATAATTCCTCGGTTCTTCGAGTCACGCACATGGTGCCAAATACATGTCTTTCAAGAGTCTGCGTTCTGGGTATGTAAACAGGATTATGCATAAATTGTCAAGAGTACAAATTTTTTAATGACTAACGGACATTAAGGCGTAAATCTGCACCTCGATTCGTGTTATCGGATAATTACTTACATGCGATATTCGACGCTGGTAGAAGGAGTTTGTCCAGCCACTTTCTAGGATCAGGCGTTGCTGTTGAATTCCTTTTCCCCATAGTTGAACTAACTTTCCCTGAAGCAAGCATCACTAAAACAAAAAAATAAGACATGTGTTTGTCATAAAGTTATCATATAAATTGCATTGTTCACTAACACATTAACAACCTCCAGTTTCGACAACCATACCTGAACACAAGGCTTGTTCTTTTTGTGCCTCCATCCTTGTATCCGATATCTGCTAACACTGTAAAACATAAAACTCAACAAAACCAATATGCTAACAGTGTAAAACTAAAAAATCCACAAAACGTAAAACTCATAAGTCGATTAAAAAAATTAGGGATTATTAACCTGTAAATATAAAAAGTGATTTATGTTTAGGAATAATATAATAGGGTGTATTTATTAAAAAAAAATAGGTTAAAAATATATAAGGTATAATTATCTTATAAATAATATATATTATATTTTTTAATTGTTATCTTCATAATATACATTCTTAAATTACAAATTCCATGATTTTTAACATCTCCTTATTTGTATTGAATTTAAAGATATAAATAAAAACAACTTACTCTAGTGGTAAGTTGTTTACAAAACTCATGAATGACCCAAGTTCAAATCCAACTATTGTCTTATTTTAATTAAACAATTTTAAAATAAAAATTAACAAATTAAAACAATTTTAAAATTTACAAAATAAAATTGTAAGAATGCCACATATATACAATGATGACATGGAAATATGACTTGGCGTTATGGGATGCTAAATGGCATTTTATGTGGCATGATTCCTCTTATATATAATGTATATATATATATATATATATATATATATATATATATATATATATATATAGAGTGAGGATCAGTGCGATTTTTTAATTCGTGCGGATGTGCGGATTGATCTGGACCTTTATTTCAGATCGATCTTGACTTTTGTAAAAAGTCAATCTCTACTTCATTCATGGTACCAATTGACCACGTAAACGATTTTTGATTTTTTCTTTTGAGCGATCCTTACTATTGCTATCTTCTTTCATTTTTTATTTTTTCAGATTTTTATGAGCACTTTTTGTTTTTTGATTATGAGTCCCACCGTGATATTAACGATATTATGAGTTCTCATCGTGATATTAACAATTTTACTTAATATCCTTGTTTTTTTATACTAAATTAAGAAAAGTTACGGTGATATTAAAAAATTAACTTTGATATTAAGAAAACATGTAAAATTAATTGTGATATTAACAATTTTACTTAAAAGATACTTTGATATTAGAAAAAACTTAATATTGCTGGTTTACATACTACGCTAGCCTTAGTGAAACTATCGCTAGCCTTAGTGAAACTACTTGGTAGCCTTACTTAGTAGTGATATTAAGAAAGCTTGATAATTACGATGATATTAACAAAATTCATAATATCATTATACCTTTAACGATGAAAATGATTTTTTTTCAATTTTTTCATGATTCTTAATAAATTGTTGTCATCTTTCTTTTTTTTCTTTTTTTTTGATTTTTTGAATTATTTTTTTTATTTTCTACCGTGATATTATCCGCACCATCCCTACTAAAAATCTAATCCGCACCTAATCCTTCCCTATATATATATATATATATATATATATATATATATATATATATATATATATATATATATATATATATATATATATATATATATATATATATATAATATAATATAAATATGGAAAATGCCCTTCACAATTAAATTATTCTTAAGGTCTTTAAGGCTATGCACAATGGCGAACTAGTTAAATCGGGCCACATCGCCTTTCTCTCTCTCGAACGACCTAACGACGACCTAGTTGCCACGATGGTGACACGAGATTTTTTTTTTTTTTAATTCAAATATTTTTAAAACAAAACTAAACTTCATTAATAAAAATACTTAACATTACAACAATAATTAAAAACTTAAACTAATAAAACGTAGACGTTACAATACTTATTAAAAACTGAAAACATCACAAAATGTGTAGACGAAGAATTAAAAAATTACTCGTAAGACATAATTATCAAAATGTGTTTGAAAGTGTTTATGAGAAGTTGTTTGAAATTGTGTGTTTAAAAATGTGTTTGAGGTTGGTATTTATAATGTTGTAAAAGTGGTAAAGTTTGGGATTGTGTAACTCGGTTGTGTGCTCAACCGAATACCCTCTTCTTCTCTCCTCAACCTTGCTCAACCTTCTTACCCACAGCGGGTCGACCTTGCTCGACCTAGCCCCTCAACCGAAGACAACCCACCCCATTGTGCATAGCCTAAGTGTTTATTAATTTTTCATTTGATTGGTTCCTTCAACTGATTTAGTTTTTAAAAATTGTGCATAGCACGAATCCTGCAGCAATGGCACCGGTCCATTGGCCAAATGTAGTTACAAAATTTACTGTTCACCGAGATTACATGCTAATTACCGTATAGTACATTTCAGTGTTCTAAAAGGCGCGCCATGGCGGCGCCAAGGCGTCGCTAAGGCGTGAGGCGTGGCCTCCACGTTACGAAATAAACCAAGGCGTCGTCTTTAGGCGTGGCGTGAGATAAGGCGAGAAAAGACGCGATAAGGCGCGCCAAGGCGCGAGGCGTGGCGAGTTTTTTTGATTCAACTTCGACAATTTTTTCTTTTTTCTAGAAAAATAAAGAATATTACATGTAATGATAGCTTATTAACCTTATTAAGTAAGTACAACGCTTTTTTTAAACTCGATATATATGAACTATGATATAAATATATAAATATTTTCATATTTTGTGACGCCTTGTGTCACGCTTTAAAAACGCAAAAGCTTCGCCTTAGCCGCTAAAGCTTGAGGCTTGGCCATGCCGCCAGGCCACGCCTCACGCTATTTATAACCTTGGTACATTTTCAAACGTGATTATTAACCATTTCTCTATACTATCAAACCTTAGCCATACAAGTGTACACTTAACCTGCACACTCATAAATCACAATATCATCCAGAAAATTCTTGAATCAATTAATAGTAACAAAACCCATATAACCTCTTTCAAATCCTATCAAGTTTCCAACGTCACCAACATCAAATCATAAAGGGTGAACAAATTTTACAAGCTTCTTAAACATCTCAAACACCATAAACGCACACACGACAACACAAATCCAAACACCCATCAATGATTTGAAATTTTGAATGCCGGAATAAACTGCCATGCTTCAACAAACCAGTTACATGATGGTGAAGGTTATTGTTGCAAAGAAAATCGCAAAAAATCAATTGGTGAAATAGGAATTATTTCGAAGATTGTAGATCTTGGAACCAACAATTTGTAATTGTACGGTAGGCACTAACCCCAATATCTATCCAATTATTTTTTATGATTTTGGGGTCATTTAGAAATATATACATAGTTCTTTACTTTTAATGTGTAATTTGGGTTTTTCATTTTAGGTTGTAAACCAGTGCTGAAGCTAATCATGTTGTTTGAAAGAGGCATTTTAATAATTTGTAGCATAAACAAGGTATTGATTTAATTTGGCGATGAGACGGATAAGAAGAATAAGGCTATGAAATTCTCAATGGGTTTTCTTTATAAGAGCTTAAAGTTTGATCATTTATAAAAAAAAAATGAGTCTTTACTTCATATTTCATCTGTTGTTGTTTGTTGTTGTTTGGTTTTTAGTGATTTTTATTCTGTGTCTGATTACTTTCGCTATTAGTCTAACAACCATTTGTGCTGAATTTGTATGTTGAAGTTTTAAGTTAAAAAAGAAATAAAAAAAATGGCCTTCTGGTAAGTAATCCGAACAAAATAAGCTCATAAGCATTAAAACAAGCTAACACAAACACCCTTAGTTTAGAAAATGATTGGATAAAAGAGTAACGTGTGAATCAAAATTCGGTCACACATGATTCATGCCAGCGATTCGCTATTTGGTTTTAATGTTTTATCATTTGGAGGTGCAGGGCGGATGTAGATCGGAGTGCTTGGGGTCGCTTATTAATATTGCTTATGTATTTTAAATAAGCAAAAGCAATCTGTTGCAACAAGGTTTGGGGCATGCTCCACTTCACGATATCGAGAGGAGAAAAAGGTATTTAGTTTTGAATTTTTGGGTTAGCAATCTTCATGACAGATGTTAATTGTGGCTTGCGGTTGAAACATGTTAGGCTAAGTTGTTTTGCAATGATTTTGCTCCAGTAATTCTTGGGTGCCTTTCAATTCCATTTAAAATGGTTTTCCACTTTGAATCTAATTGGTATCTTATAGCCGTTTTAGTCAGGTTAGCTGTTTGGAATCTATTTATTGGAAACTGCTTATTTTGCTAAAAAAACTAAGCAGATAAAAAGGGAAAAACAGCAATCGATATTTTACCCAAAAATAAGCAGATATGAAGATGATTATACCTAAGGAAATCCATAAAAAGCTAATATATACGTGTAAATGCTATTCATGAAGTAGAAACTTATCATTACTCATCGGGTTATGGTATAGGATAAAATTCAATATTGTCCACTGGATCATGATAATTGCAGCATACTACCTATATGTAGTTTAGAATAACCTGTTTAGCCAATTTTCAGATAGCTAAACTATCCTGTAATATTTCATTTTGTTTATAGAAGTAGATTGGTGACTCAAGTTTATCCATATTGTTATGAGTAGAACGGATTCATGAGTTTCGTTTTTTTTCCTACCTTTCATCATCGCCGTGATTTGTATATCCAATTAGGCACATGTTGGGCTGCTTGCACGCTAAAGTTTTCTCTAAAATAAAACAATAAACCCTTATGATAAACGTCTTACGGTATTGACTTTAAGTTGATGATTTGGAACTGTGAAAATGGCATTAGCTTGCAGACCTAATATGAGTTTAAATTGAGTGAGTTATGTGTGTAAGTTTGTCATCTAATGACGTCCAACTTATTGCATTGCAGAATTCCCTATCATACTTGCAGCAGTTAATGAGAATGAAAAGCAGCAATTGCAGCAGCTTTCAAATGCTTTTTAGGGATTACCTCAGGTATAATCACCTTCCTGATGCAGCATATTCTTTCAACTATTTGTTTTAAATGTTGAAACATTACTTATTAGCTTCTATAAAATGTGGCAAAATGGTCAAAAGGGGTAATTATGTACGGCTTGGGGAAGAAATCTAATTAGTATTTTCAGAAAGATTGCAAAAGAATGATAATGTTAGCGCATCTGCTTCAAGGTAAGTAGGGTGATGAGATAATCTTAGAAAACAAGTATGTTTTTTTGGCTTATTTACTCTCAATTTGGGAATCTAAATGACCAAATAAATTAACACACACTGGTCGTCAATACCCAGTTCACCAGATATGGAGCATCCAGTGAATGCCGTTAGATACGCTACACGAGACGCTTCCGGCGTACTCTCTCCATTCAACTTCTCGCAGCGGTATGGTATATTAAATCATATCTTGCATGAACTGTTGCCCGGTACAGAAAAAAATATAACCCAGAACATGGTTGATCATTTATGAAAAAAGATAGGTTTTTTATTATCACACCCACACGAGCAACGCAATAGGTATAGATATTTAAACATTATTAATTGGGCAGGTTTTGGTAAGACGAAAAACAGATAATCGGCATACAGTTAGTGGATAATTCTAACTGTAAACTTAGCAGTTGTCGCTTTCGCAGGCCTAAAAATGGACGTTTCTGAATTTAAAACGTCGTCTTAAATATTTTGATTAGTATTATGTACAAGCGGATAAAAGACTAATTTGACTTTCTAAATACAAAGGTTCGTTGTATTAAAACAACAATGTTAGGTCTTTTATTGTTGGTTTCATACATTGTCGCGGATCTAAGAGTCGGATTTTGGTGTTGATCTTTTCTTTTATACAATATTTGTACTTAAGGTGGCGTGTAAGTGCATGTATGATTTCAAATTATATCATAGTTTTACTTAAGCCGTTGGCCAATATTATGATTAATATAATGTGTGCGATGCGGGAAGCGATGTGAGGAGATGTAATTGGTTTTTAGAAAATGTTTCGGTTTAGTTTTTCGCATAAAATTTAATTTACAGACATAAAATTGGAAACTTCACGTCTGATAGTGAACATGAATTTGCTTCATATACTGAATTCCTACGGTACATGGACCAACGGACGTTGTGCTATCATTCGTCGACGGTATCAATGGTGAGTCAACTTTGTTTTAATAAATATTTGCCCTTCATCCCTGTCCTCATGTATAATTATGACTGCATATCAGCAAGTATTTTCGCATACATGCAAACAAGTAGTGGGAAGACATTCACAATGACAAGAATCATCGAATATACTTTGGCAGATATATATGATTGACTCTGTACAAAAGGTAATCACACAATCTTTCAGTTTTTAGATGCGCTACCAAAATTATCCATGTTGGCCCATTGTAACTTTTACTTTTTTGGTATGTACATGTTAAGCTTTCAAGCACCCACGTAGTTTTTTTCAAAGACACCTAAACAACCCTAAAGACAGAAGTAGAAACACCCAAACTTTAGGTATGTTAGGAATGTAACTTCTGATACCGTTTAGGAGCGTGTTTGGAGATTTATCATTCGAATCGAATTGAAAACTCATTTTACATCAAACAAAATATGATTGTTAGAATGCTATGAGAATGTGGAATGCCTTTTGAGATTGTGGACTATGAGATTGAAAAGTAAAATTTTAGTGTTTTTGGTTAGTGGTATCATAATTGTTGTGAATAACTTAGCTCAATTTTCAAAATTGTAGCGTAGAAGAGTATTGCAATTAGAATGTGTGCAATTTGCAGCAGTGGCACTATACTAGAAGTAACATTAAGTTTTTGGTAATTGGAACATTTACATAGAATACATTTTTTAAAAGAATTGACACTATTAAAATTGTCTATACTCCGAAATGGAGATGATAAAGTTTAAGAAACATTGATGGTTCTCAAAGTTTTTGAGTAGACTATGTAAAGCGATATGTGGTTCAAGATGTTAGTATATTATTATTAACAAAAGAATTGAACTATTTCATTTTTTTCTTTTTCGAACATCATCTTTGGAGCCATGGTTCCAAAGTAACGCGATAAAGTGTTTCGTGATTTCGTGGTCTCCATGCTTACACAACCAACGAATAATTTTCACTATGTTTACTTTATAATTTCACAAAAAGTACAAGTCGGGGTAAGTTAGTTGGATTCGACCCTTTTAATCACGCACAAAATTGAAGAATCATTTGTTTAAGTTGTATTGTCTACAAAATACTGGTGTGGCTATATGTAATTCATGTGAGGATCTAACACCATTTTTATGTAAATGAAAGATATTGACCTCATCAATGTTGTCAGATTGGATGATAAGCTTACTTGTTCCTTTGTATTTGTTCATCTAATATGCGTTTGTTGTTTTTAATTCTTCATTATTTTGAATAAATTATACCACCCCTAACATTTTCTCAAAATAGATTATATACGTTTGCTGTTATACCAGAAACAACCAAATTACCCTCTTTATATATACCAGAATCCCACACCACCAACAAACATTTTACAACATTAACTTTAAACAAAAAAATTCAAAACCAACAACACGGCCGCACCGCAGCAACGCGCGGGCTAACGTGCTCGTATATATATATATATCTCGTCAAGTAAACTTCTTTTTTGTTATTCTTTGAAACTAGGGTGTTGTTACAAACTGGCTTTTGTTGCTCACATAGGAATATATTCTTTGAGACTAGGGTGTTATAATTCTTGCTTTTATGCTCATTGTACACCTTTAATTACATACTGCTAATGATTTTGATATATCTAGGTCTTTAAAGGTGCAAATTTTGTTGGAGCTTCAAGGGTATTAGGTTGATACCAATACCACATATTTGACCATGGTAAGTTATACAAGTCTATTTGCAGGCTAATTAAACTTAATTTAACAGACATATGATTAAAAACGTCTTCTATTTGTGACTATCTTAAATCCTTTTGAATCTGTAGCGGTAAAATTGGGAGTATTGATGGATGTGGAGGAATACAAGTACACGGTGTAAAAGGGTACCCCAAAAGGTATTAAATGATGTCGATGTTGTTTCACAAACATAAACTAGCCTAAAATCTATCTTATGCTAGATGAAGCCGTAAAAGTTTAGGTACAATGCTTTTCAAGCAGGGACGGAGCCAGTGGGTGGCTGGAGGGTGCCGCCCTAACCGGTCAAGCTAGCCTACCTAGCGAGATGGGTTGCGTTGTTTTTATTTTCCGGCGAGTTTAAATAGCAGGAGGTTGTGTGCGGGCGGCAATAATGGATTCATGTTATAATGAGATAAATACAAAATCTAAAGAAGTAGTCTTTGTTTTTAATGATAATGGTGTATTGGTGTAGGAAGAAGATGATCAAGTGCGACTTTTATTTTCTATATCTCAGCTGTTAAAGAAGATGACACTTGAGAGAGAAAGAAAATATATAAATCCTTATATTTATTGTTTAAGAACCCAACGTGGGTCACATATTTATTGTTTAGGTAAGAGTGAAAGAGTCACATATTTATTGTTGAGGTAACGATGAAATTAAATGTTTAGTTAACAATTTAATTTTATCAAAGTATTATGGAGTAATGTTTATTTATATGTTAAAAAAGATCGTTAGTGTATATCTTTAATTTTCTAAAAAATTTCACATCATCTCGCTTGTTTAATTACTCGTAAAAAGTTCAACTCTTTCCAATGTTTATATGAATCGTATAGGTGTTTAAAAGCGTGTGTCGATCGATTTAAACTTCAATCTAGCTTTTAAAACAAAGAAGTTTATGTTACTATCCGAAAAAAATTTTTTGAGCCCCCTAACACAAATTTCTGGCTCCGTCTCTGTTTTCAAGTAACCCAAATTCCATATATCCTTTAAAATCTATATAACGTAGTTTTAGTTTCAATTTGATAGAGGTTTGCCGTGAAATTACGTACAATGCTTTTCAGAAAGGTTTGCCGCAAAAGTTTTGGACTAGCATTCCTTTGTGTTAATTTGTGCCAGGAAGCCAAAATCGGAGGTTGTAGATTGTAAGTTGGTGTATGCAGAAATACAATAGCAATCTTCATTTATAGCCTCTTGATTCGAGTAAAATTTATTGTGGTAACATCTGGGATTATTCAGATAAAGAATCTACTCCGGCCTCCTCATGGTCTGCACTCCCCAACAGGTTATTCCTTTTCCTTTGTGTTTATTGGCTTCATGATTGAGTTTAATTAGGAGGTGTTTGGAATTGCCTCTTTGAAAATGCTTATCCTCTTTATAAATTACTCCGTAAGTATGTGAAATCTACTTATTTTAGTAATTATTTGCTCTACTAAATTAAGTAGATAAAGAGTTTAAAGTTTTATTCAAACGCATATATCTGTATATCTTTAGCTGATACACGCATAAATAGACAGTCCAAAACACCCTCTTAGTAACTCCGGCCTCCTCATGATTTAAAGTGAAAGAGACAAGCAAAATGAGTAGGAATGCAGTGATCCAGGGTGGTTCGTCCTATGGATACATTGGCTCCCTTGTTCAGGATTTCATGAGTAACCTAAAATGAGTTTGACATTTAAACAAAGGGCACAAATTATGTTTAGTTTATTTGTTATCAATGAAAGTTACAGTTCTTTGGCTCTTAAGTTAGTGTGTTGGCCGGAATGCAATAACGCGAAACACAGCTGATCATCCATCACAAATGAGCACAACATAACAAAAAGCTAGCATTATATATAGTTTTTTAGGTAAACCCGGTATATTAGAACTAGAAAGATAATTAACAGAGTATGTACTCTTAAAAAATAATTAACATAATAATTAGTTAATTTTTTTCATTATATAAAATCAAAAGAACTCTTGAAATTTTAGCCAGCCATCGTCTCATCTTATTCGATGTCCTCATCTCCTTGGTCTTTCGACCCCCTTATCGGCAGTGGCGGAGCTACACGGTTTATTTTGGGAGGGCCAGAATGTATATAGATTTACTTTAGGGGGGCCAAACAAGTAAATCCTATACTAAATTACAAGTATTACACAAAAAAAGGTTCACTTCTATACATAGTATTTCAAATTGTGGGAGGGCCACCACCCTCTTTGGTCCTCACATAGCTCCGCCTTTGCTTATCGGCGACGCTCATAATGGACGACTTGATTCGAACTTCATCATTCAAAGGAATTTTTTTGTGTTTTTTATGATTCTAACGTCAACAATATTAAGTATCGAACTTTGTTCAAAAAAAAAGTATCGAACGTTTGTGTTTGATTCGCTACCACTACAAAGCCCAATATCATAAGTAGTTCATATAACATACTAAAGAACAATAAGAAAACCATAATTTTTAGAAAGTGCGTACGAAAGTATCCTATGTTCGTATTGATCTACTCGTATATCACTACTACATGAAGTATTTTTGAAACACCCATTTAATACGGTTAGAGAAAAAGTCGTACCAAAACATCATGAAACAAAACAAAAAAAAAAAAAAAAAAAAAAGAAAAAAAAAGAAAAAAAAAAATCATTTTGAATGGTGCTTAAAACATCCGTGCTAAAAAGGCTTCATTTGCTACGGTTGGCTTGTAGATTTTGGGTTTTGTACAGTTATTTACAAAACCTTACCAAATAACTTTTTTTTTTTGGCTGTTTTTTTGTGTGGTTGTTTATAAGAGTTGAGATCAATATAGATCTCATATTTACTATATATCTAATAAATCAATCTTAGCCATCCATTTTTAATCAAAGTTAATAAAAAACCATTTTTCACTTTTTTTTTAAAACAACATATCTTACAAACCAGAAATCTTCAAACTAAAATACATTATCAGCGACGAGAATTAAATTATCTTTCATTAATATGCACTTTTCTATATTTTCGACAATTTTTTTTTTCAAAAATTCCGCCCAGAAAAATCATATATGATTTTTAAAAATCGAATCATATATGATTTTCATAAATCATATATGATTTTTACAAATCATATATGATTTTTACAAATCATATATGATTTTAAAAAATCAAATATGATTTGTAAAAATCGAATCATATATGATTTTCACAAATCATATATGATTTTTCTGGGCCGAAATTTAAAAAAAAAAATCGTTAAAAATAAATAGTAGTGCATATCCATAGAAAGATAATTTAATTCTCGCCGCGATGGTATGATTTTTATCGCCTAACAATTAACGGTTTGCGAGATATTTAATTTTTAAAAAAAGGGTGAAAGTTTATTTTGTTTTAAAAATGAAGGGTTATTATTGCTTCATTAGATTTATGGTAAATTTGAGATCTATATTGAACTTTTGCCTTGTTTATAAACCGTACCAAATAAAACTAGTACTCTTTTACGAACCGTACCAAATAAAATTTGACTGGCGCCGCTTACTTTTACTTAGGAAATTACCGACAACGCTCTTACGGACTATGAGTACAATAATTATCTATATATACTAAAGCACCAGGTCGGTGCAAATTAAAAATACATGTCGGTGACTTTAAATATTAGGGAATCGTATATAATACTCGTCGGTGGCCTTTTTTATTCCTGATGCAATATTTTATTGCGTCTTGGGCTGCCTCTTAAGATGTGATCCACCAAGCTTATCAACAAAAAGGTAGATGGCAAACCGGCTTTCCACCGCCTTTATCACTTTCCAGAGAAATCTATCCAAAAAACACAGTTGCAATGTAATCATATCGACCTTACATCTGACATCCGTTTTATGTCTTTTTTACTATTCATGCAGTTTGTTGGATCTTTTTATAATTAAGTGATCTGTTAATAACAATTAGAGTTTACTATTAATTAAAGATTCAGTATTTTTGTGTTTTTCTGTCAACAAATAGGGTGCGGAAGGCAAACACGAGGAGGAAGAAGACGAGACTGATGAGGATTTTGACGAATCTCAGCGTATGATTATGGGTTTGTGTTTGATTTAAATCTTCGAGTTTTTACGCTTTCAGTGTGTTTGATTATTGATATGATAATGTGGGTTTTTGATGATTTGTGCAAAGAAAAAAATGAAACCTTCGTGTAGTTAATTCGATTATTTGATAACCAAAACTGCAGGATTTAATTGGTGACACATATTAGGAGGTTTTAAGCTTATTTTTTATTCGCAAACGGGCCAATCTTAGATGGGATGACATTCACAAATCAGTTAGTTATGTTGACTGAGATAGGGCCAGTTGTTGGAACAGGATGAGTTTGTTAGTCCTATTGCTGATGTGGGTGTAGAGTGCGGTTTCGACTCTGGTAATTGTGAAAATTATGCAAACTTAATTGATACCTCTGTTGATGTCGACGATTCGTTCCATTGTAATGAGAATGTTTGTCAAAGTCCTGTTACTAGGGTGGATGTTATGGGTATGCCAACTCGGTTGTCGAATGGTATAACGATAAATGAACCGGAAAGGGGAAGAGTAAAATGGACGATGTGTCAATTGACGTGTCTACCGATACAGTTACACATTTTCTTACCATCTTTTATCATGAGCCTATTCCACTAATATTTGTAATTTGGTCATTACGTGTTCTGTTTGCAGGATGCTACAGTATGGGTGGTTATACTTTTGGATGTTTGCCAGTTAACCAAAAGTGTTGGAGACATTGCTGGTACTGTAGGTATGTTCATTGATGATTTTGTGGTTTGTTTGTTTTTTTCGGTCCATCTGTGTGTGGTTTGCAAGACTTATGATATGTAATCTTTTGTTGTTTTGATAGAACTTGATGTGTGTCCTGTTAATGAACCAACATCGATACAGCCCGGTGTCGTTTATGGTAACTTATTGGTTGTTGGATGCTATCGTTTGTGCATGTTTTAGGTACTAATTTAGTTTTAATTGCTACTGTTACAGTTCAGAGTGATGCACCTACCAGTAGTGCGTCTGATGCCATTGTGCGTCAGGGTGAGTTCTTACGTGTTTATGGATGTCTACAGCGTGACTGTTTTAACTGCTTATTAATATGATTGGCACATGTATGGGTAATGATACTTTTTCGCTCTGTTTATAACTGCAAAGAATGCTTTTAATTCTCTTTGTCGTGCCACGAGTGCACAGTCGCAACCGTCTACAAGTGCCTATCAGTGTGAGTTTAGCAACATGCTTGTACTCTCAACTACTTTTAATTGAAACAATGGAACCGTTTTGACCCAAATCTATTTTCCTAAGTTATTTTATAGGTCAAAGTGATGTCCTTGCCAATGTACATATATCAATAAAATGGGTAATAGTTGTTTCATTTTTGCAGCGTCAATATTCTGATAAGGATGAAAATGGTGGATTGATTCTCGCTCTGTATGTATCATCAGGTTGTCCAACTCCACGGTGACCCGTACATCAACTACATCAGGTTTCATTTCCACATCTAACAAACATGTTTGCTTATATATTTACTTCATCAGCATGTTTTATGCCCGAATGATTTGAATTCAAAGTTTTAGAGGCTATACATAGTTGATGTCGTTTATGATTATGTTTGCTTAAGGTTTTTATTACGGTTACGGAAACCTGAGAAAGTCGGGAACCACCGGTTACCTTCGGCAGTGCAAAAATCGTCCTTGTGGTTTCTAAAAAGTTTGTGTCGAAGGACCAAAATGATTTCAAACAGTGCAAAATAAGGACGATTTTTGCACTTAATGAACTACAAGGACGAAACGTGCAATTTAGCCAAACCACAAAGACGATTTTTGCAATTTACTCTATAAAACGTCTATGAATAAAATGTCGTCCAAAATATGAAAGTAAAAGAAACAAGGCATGTCATATGTAACGAGCACAGATGAAAAAAATTAATACATGCAATCGTTATCAAATGATAGTTGAGTTGGTTAGTTGTTTATCATTATCATGAACTCGTTTAATTTATCGTATTTTATCTTTGTTTCTATGTTGACTGAATTTATGAGCTAAACACTCCAAATGTTTGCCTAGTTATGAATTATTTGTGTTAGAGACATGGCTTAATTTAGTTTAATTGATTTTTAGTTGGATAACTTATTGTGTTTGCTGAAAGATAGATTATTTCCTAATTGGATTAAGTGTATTAGTGAAGTGTGAATGACTTATTAAGAGAAAATTGTCAAATTATAGATAACGATATACTGTTAGGTGGCATGTGTTGTTTAGTATCGAAAGCAACACTCACAAATCATATCACACCAATCAAACATTTCAATTACTTCGCGAGTCACATTCACATTCATATCGATCAACAACAACATTTATTTATTACTACGACGAAAAATCAATCACGATAAAAAAAATAAAACCAAAAAGTTAAAAGACAAAAACAAAATCTACGTTGTGGGCCACATATTTTTCATAAAAAAACTCCCGTATTTATCATATATCCAATGGACCAATCATGTTCATTTATTTTTTATCGAAACAAAAAAATAAACTTTCACATTTAAAAAAAAAAAATTAAATATCTCGCAAATCATTAATCGTTACGCGAAAAAATAATACCATCATCGGTAGATTAAATTATCTTTCTATAGATATGCATCAGTATATATTTTCGACTAACTTTTTTAAACATTTCACGCTTAAAAATCACATGTGATTCGGAAAAATCACGTGTGATTTTAAAATGAATCACATGTAAATATTAAAAATCAAATGTGATTTTTCTTGTCCAAAGTTTGAAAACAAAATCATCGAAATTATATAGAAGTGCGTATGTATAGAAAGATAATTAATTCTTTTCATAATTGTGTATTTTAAGTAGGCGAAAATTCTGGTTTGTAAGATATGTTTGTTTTAAAAAAATGAAAATAGTTTTTTTTTTTTTTTTTTTTTGTTAACTTTGATGGAAAATGAATGGATAAGATTGGTTCATTGGATTTATGACAAATATGAGATCTATATTGATTTCAAAGCTATTTTTCATATATTTTATCAAAATTTACAAACAAAAATAAAATAAAAATAATCATTTGTTCGACTTTGATTTTAAATAAAATATTTTGCAAACGGTTAATTCTTAAGCGACAAAAAATACAACATTCACGACGAAATTTTTTATCTTTCGATGAGCGGACTGACGATATATACTTTCAACGAACCTTTTTTTTTAGTTTTGTTTTAGTGTTAAATTTTGTGTCTGGAATAAACACATGTGATTTGTATGTGTAGAAATCACGCGTGGTTTAACAAATCATATGTGATTTGTATGTTAGGAATCATGTGTGATTTTAGAATAACAAATCATATTTGATTTTTTAGACGTAAATTTCAACACTTACAAAAAAGTCGAAAAGGTGTTTGTCTAAAGTATATAGATGTATCTTTCTATAGAAAAATAATTTAATTCTCTTCGTGATGGTATGATTCTTTCAGTGTAACGACTAACGGTGTAACAATTCGCATTTTCAGGCTATTATTCATTCTCGTATTTTTACTATTCATTCCCGTATATTTATTTCATAATTTAACCTACATTCGTAAAGACAAAGAGAGTTTGTTACTCGTTGGATCATATTTACAACGTACGTCGAATTAACTAAGAACCAGTTTTGCAAAACCGTGTCTCAGATTTACGTTTAGGTCTAAACGTCATTTAAACATCCCAATTTGTCCATACAACATTTTAAACGAGAAGAATATGTGTTTTTCATATATTAAGTATTACGAGAGTACGGAGCTTCGTGTGAGGGGTTTCATTTGGGTAAACGTATTGACGACTTACTGGATTTACGGTTTAAAGTGTCCTAGCTCCTCAAACGTTTAATACATGACCTCTGAATTATGATGACCCAAACAATAGTGCGATATTTAACTAAAAACGTTTTATAAAGTAAATCGTGTAAAACGTTTTCATAAATGACATACCTTATTTCTATAAACCACCATGTACAACATCATGATCAATATAATGACCTATATAGACTCATTCATTTTTTCGCTTCGTTATTACGAAACCTAAGACTCGATATCATATTTCTTGGTTGTACGTAAAGGTTTTCCCGGCTTATCCATCGATTTTGTCATATCATTAATATCATCTACTCAAGGTGAGTTCATAGTCCCATTTTCTATCATTTAAATGTTTTACAAACCATTGGGAGAGATACATGCTATTTTTACTCGAACACGATGTTTTGAATTGTATGCTATATCAGAATGTTTTATTGTCACTAAATATATGATTGCCATGTTTGAAGTCCTTATATCATGAACTATTAGTCACTAGCTTTCTTGAGCGCGAATATTGTGAATAGTACTATTGGGGTTGACGAACCCGTTCTTATCGACCCAGTTAGGGCAATCAAACGTACTATATTTGAGAAGAATAGGTATATTGGCAAATTACCTAGTAGGGCTACAAAGTAACGATCATGCCGATATCTATTGGTACGAGGTTAACGTTTTGGATGTCATGAGCTTAGTTAAATAATAACTGTTTTGTTTTCAAACTATGAGTATGATTCTATAGCTCACACTACGATTATATTGTAATCAACAATTTAACTAAACCTATATCTTTCACTCAACCTTGGTGTTGACGAATTAAACATGTTTTATCTCAGGTCTATAAGGCACGAGGATGGGACGGAGGAGCACGAAAATTTTATTATCAAGAAGGGTATAAAATTTTATTATCATTCGAAAACTACTTTTATGTATTTTAAAACCGTGAAAACACTGGGAACTCATTTTGTAATCTCTGATATTTATATAATTCGAATGATAAGTCTTTTAAAACGACTCAATTAGAGTTCGTCTTCTATTGTTATAACTATTATATCATGAAGTAACACACAGTTTGAATTTTGTTGCATTCACGAAGTTGAGGATGCTACAAACGGTTTGTGAAATATTTATTTTTTTAAAAAAAGATTAAAGAAAGTTTTTTGTTTTGATAAAAAATGGAGGGTTCTGATTAGTTAATTGGGTCTAAAAAAATTTTATGATTTATAAAGAACTTTTTTCACATTGATCAAGTGATGATGTCTAAATCATATGTCTTACTTCGTCACCGACACGATGACGAAATCAACAATAACGAGGCGTAAAAGATGAGGATGTCAAGGAATATATAAAAACCATGGTTGATATATATTTTTTATTATATAAGTTTAATTGAAAGTTGATAGGATTACAATCGACGATACTTGTTTGATTAGCCAGAAAACTTCTCTGACTTTGCGAAAAATTAAAATAACTAAATACTACTTTCTTCGTTCTAAATTAATAATCCACGTATCCTTTGTTAGATATCACAGTTTAATTTTTTACTACTAAAAGTATTTATGAAAGTTTGATCATATTTATCACATTACCTTTAGTTAAAATTAATATTACAAACTTTAAAAAAAACATTAATTAATTCGTCAAAATTGTTCTTCTTTAACAAATAAGAGAGAAAATTTAATAATTATATATTTTTTTAATTGTATGCTTTTTGTTTACAGGCAATTATTTGAGACGAATTGTATATTAAATACTTTAAAAATATACACTCTGTTAGTAAAAAGTTCAACATATATCACAATTTTTAAAAAATCAAATAAACAAGTCTTTACCATTCATTTCTCATCAAACTAACAAATCTCACTTTCACCCCATTTTTAAAACTTAAATATCTCACATATCGTTCCTTGTTATGCGAAAAGAATCATATCATCGCGACAATAATTAAATCATCTTTCTACAAAAGGACACTAATATATACTTTCGACGAACTTGTTTTTCGAGTTTTTCTTGTGAGTATTGAAATTGAGACACTACAAAATCACATGTGATTTATGATGTAAATTGAGTTTAGGGTTTTTTTGGGTGTTTAGGGGTTGGTGTTAGGCTTTTAGAGGTTAGGTAATTTGGGTTTTAAGGTTTAAGAATTAGAGTTTAAGGGTTGAGTTTTAAGTTTATAGGGTTTTTAGGGTTAATGGTTTTAATGGTTTCGGGGTTAGGCTTTTTTAGAAATTAAGGGTTAAGGTTTTTTATGGGTTAGGATTTTTTTAAGGTTAGGTTTTTTAGGGATTAGGATTTTTAGAGGGTTTAGGGATTAGGGTTTTAGCGTTTAGTAGGTAGGGTTTAGTGTTAAAGTTTTTAAGGGCCAGGGTTTTTTGGGTTTTAGGGGTTAGGCTTTTTGTAGTTTTTAGAGGTTAGGGTTTTTAGAGGTTAAGCTTTTTGGGGTTTTAGGGGTTTATGGTTTATGATTTTTTAGAGTGTTTAGGGTTTTTTTTATAAGGGTTGGGGTTTTAAGCGTTTAGTGATTATGGTTTAGGTTTAAGTGCATAATCAAAATATTTGATAATGACATGCGATTTTATAGTGTAAAATTCAAAACTAACAAAAAAATCGAAAAAGTATCATTTATAGAAAGATGATTTAATTTCGTCGCGATTGTTTGATTAGTTTAACGTAACGATTAACGGTTTGTGAGATATTTAATTTTTAAAACATGGATGAAAGTAATTTATTTTTATTTTTATTTTTTTTATTTTCTTAATAAAAAAATGAGTGGTGGAGATTTCTTCATTTGATCTTTAAAAAATTTATGATCTATATTAATCTCACTTTCCCTTTGTTAAATCTTTTTCTAAAATACCACGCTAAAAAAAATTAAAAAAGAAATAAAATAAAAAATGTCAGCATGGTATATGCTCATCGTTTGTAAACGATTTATGAGTTGTACTGATGGTGAGAGACAAAGTTTTCGAATGTTAAATTAAATGGTGCTTTATCTACCACCTAGCTTTTCATAGTTTTGGTACATTGGCTATGTTTGTCAACAAGCATTTAGAAGCGTTTAAAAACGACAAGTGATAAGAGGTAAGCAGTTTGATTGAAGAGCTTGTTTGGCAACAAAGCAACAAGCATTAACATATTGTTGAACCACTTTTATTTGAAATGCTTATTGAACAAAGCATTATGAAACTGCTCCAGTATTTTGTTTATAAAATTACCCATATGTTCTTAAAAATAACGACCAGTTTTTTATTTTAATTAATGTGGATATACCCTTTTTGGTAATTTTATATTTTTTAATTGCAGCTATAACTACGTTACCAAGCACGTTTTTTAAACAAACAACTACGCTACTTCTACCTGCTAACTGCCATCATTCGCTTACTTACGTGGTTTCTCGCTACGTATCGCCAAACATAGCCATTATATTGCTCTTGATTCAATGGTAACCTATCCAAAAGGTCATCTTATGCAACCCCCTACCCCACCGCCACTTTTGTCCCCCTTTGTCCATTTTCAAGTCTGTACGCTTTTTGTCGGTTTATGTTCAGTATTACGCGGTTTAAGCGTTTGGCTTATTAAACTTTATATTCTGATTCGCATTTTCGATTTATAGCGTTTTGATATAAACAAAATTATAAAATAAAAAAATAAAAAAATAAAAAAATAAAAAGGGGGTCTTAATTGGGGTGAGACAACCGCCGCCACCCGACAACCGCCGCCACCGACACACCGCCACCGCCGCTTGCCCTGGTACCGATCAACTTTCGGGTCGGGACGCGGTTTGCTTTTTCCGGCTATTCGGGATCGGGATCGGGTCGGAATCGGATTACCAGACAAAACACAACGTCGGCCATCGAGCCGCCAACCGACACCGCCGACACCGACCGACACCGACCGATCTACACTCGGGTCGGGACGCGGCTTGATTTTTCCGCAAGTCGGTGTCGGGATGAATCGGGCTCGGGGACGGGGCGGGCGGTTTGATCCGATGCTCGACCTTAGTCTTAATAACCAAATGGGGGGTATTAATAACTCAACCCATCCAAAAATGCTGACTTTCTGTTTAAGCCATACTAAAGAGTCTCATCAAAAGAATATAAGCTCATACCCAAGAACTAGATTAATATTCACAAGTTTACTCGCTCATGCTAGAAAACCAAGGTCTCTTATTACCAAAAGTATCTTTAAATTGATTAGTTCCAAACTATGGATAAAGTAATCAGTAATAAAACGATTTACAATGTAACCTATATAATTTAGAAATGGTTTACAATAAAGAGTATTTTTTCGTTTTAACATAAATGTTCATATTTACTTTTTTATTTATATTTTTTAATGTCTAAAGAATCCAAAAATAAGCATCAACTTCACGTTCAACCAATCAAAATAAATATATTTTTACAATAATATTTAAATTTAGGGAAAATTCCATTATATTCCAAAAATGAAAACTTCATAATTTCATATTTACTCAAATGACAAGTTTTTAATACATGAGTACAATGCTTTTAAAGCATATATTAAGAAAATATGAAATTATAGTATTTGTTTTAGATATATATGGAACTAGCTTATAAGACCCGTTGACACCGGGTAATGTTTTAAAAAAAAATATAAATGAGATGATAATAAAAGTAATAAGAGGAAAAAAGATGTTGCAAAAAGAAAAAAATTAGTATGTAAACAAAATAAGAAAAATAATGAAAGAAAACAAATATTGAATCATTATTTATTAATATGAAGTGATAAGTCAAGTCTGATATAAGTCTGATTATTGTAGTAATAATATCTCCTACATACATTCGGTGGTCTTCAATCTTGTGAGGCTTGAAAAAAAGCGTATGTAGTGAGAAGTAGATGAATTGGTAAGGCAATACAAATTAGTCGAGAACCTAACAAACCATGAAAAGAATGTGTAAGTAAAACTTTTGTGTGAATTACAATAAACATGTAAAAACAAATTAAGTATGACATTAAGTGAGTATCCGAACATACACATTGATAAGCGATCAAAGACCGTGAAGAACCTCTTTATAAACTACATTTGTAGTAGTCTTTAATAAATTACGATCGGCATCACAAATAACAACCTTTAAACCCTTTTTGCTTTTTACGCGTGAAAGTCGACATATAATTGTCCGTGTGTGAAAGCAGGACGTGGTAAGTCTAAACCAACTTTCGAAAGTGATTGTCCTTGGCTCTTGTTTATCGTCATGGCAAAAGAAACCGACACGGAAATTGTTTTGCACGATCTTGAGTGGTAGCGTTTATCCGATGGAGTAATTTTCAACCTTGGAAGTATAACCGTATTGCCAAAATGTGTTCAGTTAATTATTTTGGCTTGAATAGAGAAGCGCGTTAATTTAGTCACTTGAAGCCTTGTCCCATTACACAAACCTTGTGATTGATTAATGTTTCTCAACAACATTATTGGGACACCGACCTTCAATCGAGCCTATGGTTTGGGACACCGAAAATTTTAAGCCGTTGATAAATTCGGTGAAAAGGCGGCTTGGTCTATAGCACCACCACGGTCGGTTTATCTATGTTGTCACAACTAAGATAAACTATTTCTTCACCGGGAAAGGTTTGAAGCAAATGATCGTTATCTTGTCAACCACTTCATTGGTTGGAGCAAGAATGGCCTTTTCACGGAAGTAAGACGGATCACCTATGTTATCCAAAATGTTTGGGTAAGTGAAATCTATAATAGATTGTGCGGGATCATTAGTTTCATGTATTAGAATATCTTGGTATATCTATCAAAACCTCTCCGTCGTGTTGTCCTCCAACATCTCCATCTCTACTTTAAGTATCCATTCGGCAAATTCCTTTATCTCGACCACATCCTCGGTAGTGATCCAACCGTAAGGCGCATATTAGCGGTTAATTTTAACACTTTGCAATGATCCACAAGTACGATTGTTTTAAAGATGCATTAACAATGTCTTGGCGGGAACCTTTTGGAATAACAGGCGACACGCCTAAAATCACCGCCAAATACTACGGTCATATTACCAAAGGCGCATCAAAAGTGTCGTACTGTTCTTATGCAAGATATCTCTCAAGGACCTATCTAATGCCTCAAAGCACGACTTATTTGTCATGGGAGCCTCATCCCGAATAATAAGCTTGCATTTCTTCAACAACTTCCCAGTCACTGCGGGTTATTGAGCACGTAGAAGTCTCATCAATATTTATCGAATATGAAACCTCGAATGAGCGGTCCGTCCACGACATCAATAAAGATGCAATTCCACTTGATGCAACGTTTATGACTATGTCACCATTTCTTCTAATCCCGCGACAAGGGTTTTCCGCCATCGTCTTACCGGTCCCTCCGTATCCGTATACAAAATAATTTCCTCCTACTACCATTTGTAGCAGACGTCATGATGGTGTCATATACATTTCTCATTCCGTGGTTAGCGGCATATAAGTCTCGTATTGACTGTAACTCGATGGATTATAATCTCTCTCGGCAAAGATTAGCTTTGTTACCAAAGTCGGCCATGTAACTCTCATACGGATAAGGAAGTTGGAAAAGCTTTCAAGCGGTGCCTCTTGAGCGCATAAGTTGTTCGATAAAGAACAAACAAATATTCTTTTTCTCGTCGTCGCTTAGTCGTAAACCTGTATCAAAATAGCCATACATGAGGCGTAGCTTATGTATGCAAATAACAGTTGTAAAAAACAGTGAGCATTGTACGATATTTATAGACTATCACACATATCGTAAGAATCAGTAGATCATTTTTTAGTTGAGGTGACTTGCAAAAAGATGGTCTTTTAACAGGGATGATAAATCACTAATTTGTAATAAGTAACCATTTCCATTCATGTATAAATTTATATAAAAAGTTAGTAACAAAGCTAAGTTGGTGGTTATACGGAATGCCTAAAAGAATTCTTCTCTTGTACTCGGCGTCTTCGATAGCAAATGCCAAGTTTGCAACCAAGCTGTCAATGGTGTGTCAAGCTCTTTTGTGACAATAATGTAACAAAAGGTCGCATAATCTTTCGTGAGAGGACCAATGGGCTGCCTCTTTAATACCCTCAATATGTTCCTTGTCGTCCTCTAAAAGTCCATTGCGTAGCGAGCATCTTTGTAAGTAGGATAAACTACACCGTGGATTTTCCTTATCTCGTGTGATTTCTACAACCTTTTGTTGTTTAGTAGCATCAGACAATAGTAACCTTCACTGCGTCTTGGCGCATTATGAATTACGCCGATTGCATATTGTTTCTTCTATGTGTCCCGTTCTTTTGGAACATTCCATACAAATTTTGTAGGAAACTTCGGCATATGTTAACTCCACTGGCGATGGATACATTTCGTTCATATGCATCCATGATTCGAACATAGAAGCACCAACCGTTGGTTTGTGAATAACGGTTTCAAGGTCGAGTTCTCACCAAATACAATGGTTGGTCGCGCCGAGATGAAATGAGAGGCGTTCGACATTTGGTGTTCTATAATTTATCTCGAATCAAATATTCTCCATGCGGCTTCAAGCGAGACGGTACCTACAATCATAGAACGCCTTGATCTCGTCAGCGGGTTTATCAATTGTTGACCGTCTTCCGTTATTCTTTGGTTCATACAAGCGTCTTGATACTCTATCGGGACCTTTGTTTATGTATTTAAACAAATATTTTATTGATCCTTTGATTGCACCATTCAACATTGATGTGGCATTGGTAGCGTTTCAATAACACGGCGTTATACGGAATAACAAAACCGTTGTGCGACTTATGTCCCTCTTAACAACATGGATCCCGTTATCACGTCTTACGTATCTGGGGTAGCCTTCCGAGTCAACAGAGTGTGTTGCATAAACTTTTAGGAAGTGTTTGTACATCTACCATCATCCATACAAACTGATTTGGGTCGTCAACACCACATGGGCCATGCATCATAAAGTCGGAAACTAACTTGTGCGGATCGGGATCCTCATTTTGATGCAGTATCTCGGCGGATATGTGTTTGTCAATATGTTCGGCGTTTGGCGGTTTGTCATCCTTATGTAGAAACAAACAAACATAATGCGTGTGGAAGCCCTCTTTTTGAAATTCAACGGTGTATACAAGCGCACAATATTGTTGAAATAAACATAATATCGGTTGTAATTCTAATTATACACATTTAGTATAACACTATAATGTTGATGAATGTGGTGTGGCCTATAAGTAAAGAACATACACCTTGAACACGTCCGAACAACGCAACTCCTTGATATCCTTCATCGGTGATCGAGTTTCATTTTAAAACTCGAGATACCACATCAGTCGTCTGCGGATGAAAGCTTATGCTCCATATATCTTTCAATCTCGGCCATTTAGGGTTGCATGTTATCGTTATAAACAAATCGGACAACCATACCACCTACACAATGCCATGGCATCCATATAACATTCTTTGCATGTACCTTGGTCCGCCCGGTGAAAGAAGAAGGCAAAATGATAGGCTTTCCAACCGTGGACGGTCGGTATTTCTGATCGGCGCTTTGGCGCACATTTGAATCGTATCACACCTTAGTTTAGGCTGTTTGGAGCGATGAAAAACATCGCTCTCTCAACCATGGCGAACCCATCCACAAGAAATTCTTTGGAACAAACGACCTCCAGCGTATGAATAAATTCTCGTATTCGGCGGTCCTGTGTCGATAGGCAAACCACTCGCGCATAGTGCTGTTTTTCGTTCTTTTCGATTCTTTGGTTGTCTGATTTATTTTTACGTGGTATTCTAAATAATACCCATCTTGCGCGAAGGCATCAACAAAGGGTATTGCAAGGGAAGGTACATAGGATGAAAAATGTTTATCTGTTGCAAACCTTCACCAAACTTTTCTATCACAATGTCCCTATCTTACTGCGCATGCATCCAAGTCGCCTCGATAAGTCCGGCAACCTCGTCGGCGGTTGGAAGATTGTATTGTCGTCACTCTTGCCTCTCTTTGCCATGAGCTTTATTCTAATATTACGCTCGGTGTCTTACGTATGGCGGTCGCGTGCCCTTCTAAATGTTTTAACCAAATCACTTGATGTATCCAAAATATCTTTCACTTCATTGATAATGTTTCGATCAATAGGTGTCTTTGAATTGGAAGTGCAGACGAAGCGATTTTGAACCCTTTGTTAATAGAGTAGCGGGACAAACATTAGGTAAGAGATAATGTTTATCAATCCTTTTTGTTAAAAATGCGATCACAATAATAAAGCGACAATCACTAACTTACCTTAAAGCGACCGCTCTGTTGTCGGTTTCGTTTTGCGTGTCATATATATACAAGCTGTGCGAACTTTGGAGGAGTCTCGGTTTAGGATAAGCTACCAATACTATAGTACGTTTGACCATGTAAGCGAAAAACATAGGGACCTCGTCCTTTCACATTGATTGTGTCATCAACCTTGCCACCCATTGAAATAATGCGAACATCTTTGTTATGCGTTCTAATGTTCTTACGAAATTTTCACTTTTGATGTCGTCATTGCGAATAAATCAACTAAGCATTTTGGGCGAGGAGGTGCTTGTGGAATAGAATTTTTCCTTGGAGCGACATATGGAATAAGCTTTTCCCACGGATTAGGATTCCTTGTTTTGCTTACGCTTCCCATAATGAGCGCGACATTCTTTACACTCGAGCGTAGGATCGCCAATGTCATAGTACTCTGCACTCACGTAAAATAATATATTTTAATTAATTTTACTCTAATAAACACCATGAAAATTGTGCAATTATATAAGAATATTCTTGACTTATACCTTCGGATATCTGGCGTATTTGTCGTAAACTTTCTGACGGGTCCTTCTTCATCAAGATTGAAAACAATCGGTGTGAGATTATAACGTTGGTGCAGTAGACCTTTTTGTCTTCTTGAAGATTCTCCTTGTTCGAATGTTGATTTTTTGTTGCTAAACCACGAATGCCATTTGAAACCCGGAAGATTACACACCTGTTGGACGTGCGATGCGTTGACGGATGGCGGTGTTTGAAAATAGCTGTGAAAACAAAAATAGTACAACCATGGTTAAATTATATGGGTCAAACAAATGCATGAAAGCAGTATCTCTAATTTTGAAGCGTGCCGTTGAAGCGTTAGTAAGTGGAGTCATCGTTTGCGTAGTGTGCCAGCGAGGAGTTAATTGAGGGTGTTTTGTTCACATAATTGGTGCCTATTTATATACAAATTTATTATAACGATTTCGTCAAAACATAGCGGAAAAACAAAGTAAAAAACTGAAACAAAGAAGAAAAAAAACAAATAAGATTCTCTACGGTTGGCTGTGAATCGTATAATATGTACCTTGTTTATGCGTTGACAATGGTGAAGTGTTTCTTTGCAGAGTATCTACTGAAGTAGTGATACGTTGTGGTGTTATTTGAGTGTTTTGCGCAACGTGAGATGTAGCTGTAACAGTTTTCGCATACAAAACACTCATTAACCAAACAAACTACTTTTAAACATAAAATAACAAAAACTAAATATTCTATTTATAGTTTACCATCTTTGTAAAGGAGTTGAGAGAATATTGTAAAGCGACAAGTTGCGACCACGTTGCATCTATTGTGACCATTCAAAGAGTTGGATAAGTATAGTGGAAGAATATCGTTTGACATTCTTATTTGTTAAATATGTAAATAGTATATCGCTTGTTTTTTATATTTTCAAGCTTGGTGATATTTGTTGGATAAGTATAGTGGAAGAATATCGGTGACCATATAATGAAAATTTCTTATGTGTTACATATGTATAATATGTAGTTAGGTTCTTGTTTCAAAATACACTTGTTTATTTTTAAGCAAAGTAAGCAAACTATTCATTGGATGAGTATAAGCTTGGTGATATTTCATGATGAATGTTGCAACATAACATATCGTCTAAGATCATAGCAAAATAAATACGGTTGGTGTGCGATAATTTAAGTAATCTACATACATAAGCGTAAAGCAATGAATTGATATTGTAGCTTATAGTTTACCATTTTGTAAAGGACTTTCTTGACTATTGTGGGGCGATAAGGTGCTTCTATTTTGTACCCCGTTTCCTAAATCAAGGTTGGAAAATTAAAATGAGGCAGCCATGTCGAATTACACTTGAACAAAGTTTATAAACAAACTTATATAAGCAAAATTAGAAAACCTTGATGAATGTGTAAAGGTAAGCTTCTAGTGGCCATTTGCGACAGAGATGATGTATTTAGTCGGTGTGGATGACCTGTGTCAAATAGCAAAGTTAGTGGTAAAGCATGACTATCGAATAGTTTAAAGTAACAACACAGGTAGTAGCAAACTTAATTTTGTTACTGCATATAATTTATAAGAAACTAACAATTAGTCAAGTCAGTTAAAGGCTGCCTTTCATGACTCAACACCGGCGGTGGTGCGCCTACATTTTTGGTCGATGATGTTGGGCATGCATTGGAAAGCGATATCTACATGTAGAGGATTATCTAATGCATGAAGAAGAAATAGTTACAAAGGTACCATAGATGGAAAAATGTTATGAATAAAAGTGTAATTCTTTATTGAAGATAATCTTACAATTCAACAATTACATCGTGATACTCTTACATTTGTTGAAGCGGAATGCACAATCATATTTTGTGCAAAAGTCTCACTTGAAAATTGAGTTGGATCGGAGACGATTTGAAAATCTTGTTGGACATGGCGAAGTTTGTCCATTTTTGGTTTCTATTCTCGGGATGAGTGAAGAACGTTTTACATTGTTTGGTGGAGTGTTTTCATCATCCATGATGATAATAGATTACAATCGTTTTACGTGTTAGAGAATTTATACAATGATATGTTTTAAAGCGTTGTATGAAAATATGTTATGGATATGAAGTTGTAAAGACATTCATTCAAAAGATACTACATACACTTTGAAAAGATATAATTTAGCTAATGATATGAAGAGTAAATTTTCCAAATCATTTAAATGGAGTAATAAATGTGTCATTATTTCATTTATAGTAAATCATTTAATATCTTGATATTTTGAACTCAAAAAAACTTGCTATATGGAAGATAATAATAATAAAGTTATGACAAATTCACACAAAGTATGATTACAAAAATCATCAACTTAAAATGTTATTCATCTTCATTAATTATAAGAATCACATAAGCGACCCATAATCTAAATGATCATGTGTTGACAAATGATCATGTTTTAGGAAACTAAAATATTTAGAAATCATCTGCGTGATGTTAATGCGGTATAATATCTTCCCATTGATTCATCATCATCGGACACGTAAGGTTGTTGTAACTTTTTTCGGCATCTTCATGAATGTAGTTGTTATGAATATCTAAAGAGCGAAATGGTTCATGTGGAATATCGTTGATATTAACCCCCACACCATCGTCGTTTGTGTTGTTATTGTTTTGAATATGTGCATCGCTTCTTCATCAATAAGCGCAAACTTGTGATCTTTTGTACTAAACAAAGCATCTTGTTTATCAAGTAAATGTTCATCATCGCTAAAATCGTCCAGATGGTATACATGATCATTAGAATGAACAAATATTTTGTCATCCTCTTTATCAGCTTGTTTAGACTTAGAGTAAACCGAATTGTGTAATAGTCCACAATCATCATTCGCTTCTTCTTTCTCTTCATCCTTTTTACCACGCCTTTGTGCAGACTTTGTTTTGCGCTTTATCCTCAGCGGTTTCTCGTCATCAGATTCCTATCAAGATGTTTAACCATGAATCATATAAGTTGGTACTATGTAAACAGAATTTAGTAGAATTGTTTGATATATGTTAATACCTTTTCTAATAGGTTTGCAAATTCCTGTAAATCGTTATCGAGTAACACGTCCCACAATGAGGTTGCCATCTTTAAGTAGTCTTCGTCGTTTTTGTGGCGGAAATATCTTTGAAAGAACAGAAACAACAAAAGTTAGTTTGTAAATGTAAATGTCTTAAGCGTTTGAAATGTATATAATAAGAACTGAATACAACATTCAATGATGATTTGCTATTGAACATGGTTTCATACTCGTATATGTTTTATGTTAATGAATTGTATGAATCAGTATGGGATTTATGTAGTTTCAATATTTTATGTATTATAGGAAAGTATATCAAGATATATTGTAAACAAATATGTTTGATTATGAGAATATTTTTTCGATTCTAGCGTTTCTAATAAAATTTGTGTATATCTGTATTATTGAAAATTTTAAAGTATCTATTTGGAAAGGATAGTAGAAATAACATATTTTAGTTGTAAATTTGATATGCTTTGAAGGTTATGTTCATTCTCTAAAACAAAATGTGTAAATGTATTTGTTTATGAATTCATGTTAATATTTGTTACTTACATTTGCAAATGCGAGATAAATCCTTAAATGTTGCATGTTCTTTGTGAATGGTAATCGCATAATTATTTTGGATGAATCCTTATTTCAAATAAATTTGTAAAAGTCAACATGAATGATGAAAATATTGTAATGGGTAGTGTACTTAAAATATGAAATGGAATGCTAGTTAACGTGATGAATTCTTTCTTTCACATGACAACCAAAGCGACCCTTGATTCGCTTCAACATGTCCACTTATCCGACCGTTTGTTTCCCATCTTCTTAGTAGCCATCTTTGACGATTTGGGTCGATAAGGGTAGGATAAGAATAATGTGCTAAGTATATATCCGATTGCTTGACCAAGTTGAATGTTGTGTAGCCAGCCATCGATATACCATTCATGTTCTATCTTACGAAGACTATCTGCTTCTTCCATTTGAACAGTCGGAACACGCAAGTAGTAAGCAACGACATCAGTGTACTGATTTAGATGGTGACGAACTAATCGTCTAACGTTGCTGTAGGTTAAATTGTGTGTTGAGACATTGCATATCATAATTTCATCTCCGCCCCAATAATCATAAAAAACGTTTGTAGTTACAACTCTACCTCCATGATGAATGCATATGTCAATTGTAGGAGGAGCAACACCCCATTCACTATTAGAATGTAAAAGTAAACGATTAGATATGATGTACATTACGACAATGTTGGGAAATAAGCGAGAAAAACTTACGTGTAGCTCTAATCCTCGATTACCATTGTTGAATCGTAGAGGCATTGTAGTGTGTAATGTGGCGAGAATGTAATGTTGAACATCTTTTATAGCATATTTGACTATACTAATTTTAGAAAGCGATTTATGGGCATTAAAGTGTCGAGTTTTTAGACAATGTTTTGATTGTTTAAAATTAAAAAATGATTCCACATAATTTGTATCATAATCATAATCATAAATAGATTTCAAAAGATAAAGACAATTATTCTCATTTGAAAAATTGAACATAAATTATGGCGTTGGAGGCGAGCAATATGAGCATTCGCATTTTCGGAGGGCATTTGCAAGTTCACGAACAAGCAGGGCAATGCAGTTCTCCTCAATTATACTTTTAAGTATATATGGATCACCGTTATCATATGGATCTACGGAATCATAGTATGTAGTATATCGAGTTCAAATGGTTGTGGTATTTGATCTTCGTTTCCCACCTTAGGATCGCATACAAAATCGTTCTCCAAGATGGTTGATGTTTCATTTTCTTGTCATGAGCAGTGATGCTTCAAAAACCAATAATATCCGTTTTATGCGCACCATGTTCGTTGGCGAGATGATGTGTTTCTTGGTGCAACAGTTTCTTTAACATATGCAAATTTTGTCCTATAATACATTCAAAGGAATAGGCGTATTATTGTTTAGGCAAATAAATGTTTAATAAACTAAATTTATACAAATTCGGAAAAATAATTCGAGAAAAATATCGATTATGATTGTAACATACCTTCGTCGTGATGGTTTGAGTTTGACATTTCATCTATAATCCTTTACTCCGTAATATGTTAACAATTATGGTTTAAAGAATTTCTCATACATACATTTATAGAATATGAAGGTGACAATATATTAGGAAATGATTTGTTGTATAATTTATTTATTTGTATACAACTTATTTGAAAGTTGATTACGAAATATTTGTTTCTATACATATTGTTAATTAAAATATAGTTACTTTAAAATGTATTTGTGGCGGATATACATGGAGGATATATGTAAAACAATGATACAATAACGATGAAGCATAATTAGTTCCATAAGTATTGTGAAAGAAAATTGGCGTGGTTGTGTAAATGTATAAGTACTAATTACAATTTAAGTCGAAAGCGGCAATGTCGGATTACTTGTTGGTTGAATGTGTGTAAAGGAGACATAGGAAGCTATCATTTAAAATAATAAAGCATAATGTATCTTTTACCATGGGATGAATGTAAAAAATAAATTATTCGTTTACATAAATATGAATATCTGAACATAGGTTCGGAAGATTCTCTAAACAAACAAAATGAGCTTTGTGAAAGGATATTTAATTGTAACTAAATGTGTTAGTTACTACAAATTTTGTATACATATTGTTATTAAGTAAACTATAGTTACTTTAAAATGTATTTGAGATCCTATAAATGGAGGATATATGCAAAACAATTATACAATAGCATAGTGTAGATGAAAGCGAAATAGTTGCTTAAGTATTATGAAAAAACATATACATGGTTGTGTAAATGTATAAGTACTAATACAATATGTGTTGAAAGCGGCAATGTTGGATTAGTTGTTGGTTGAATGTGTGTAAAAGAAAATGATGCACCTATCATTTTAAATAATAAATTCTAATTTTGATTTACCATGGAGCGAATGTAAAAATAAATTATTCGTTTAGATAAAGATGAATATCTGAACATGGTGCGGAACGTTGTGTAAAAGAAACAAAAGAATATGGGTCAAACGAACTTTAATTGTAAGTAAAGGTCTTAGTTACTACAAATTTTGTATACATATTGTTGTATAAAAAATTTGTTGTATCATGTTTTTCTTGCATTGACTTTAAAGTAAACCGACTAATGTATGTGGGTCATGATGGTTGGATTATACTTTAGTAAATAATATGACTCATCCGTAGAATATGAAATATTACATCAAAAATCTTGTAAAGTAATGGCATATTCGTGATCAGTAACTTGCTAAAAGCTATTGCTAATATAAGTCACAAATGCTAAATAACATTATGAGGTCATCATGTGTGTGTTGGTGACCGGACATTCATTTTATCAGGATCTCATTAGATTTTTTTTGGCAAGAGCAAAAACAACATACGCATAATATGTCACAGATACTTCCTATCGTGAATGTCATGATTGTTGACATTGCTTAGTAAATGTATATAATTAACCGGGAGATATAGACAATTAAATTGTTTAGCAGTTCATCTTCATTGATTGGCTACACTAACAAAAACTTTTAAAAAATTGGGTTACCTTGTTTTTTTTAATTGTATATGACAAAAAGCAATGTTTGCATGTCAAATGTATTAAGTCAAATGTCAATACAAATTACTTATACACATCGGTTTGTGCAAATGTATGTATTACACATCACTTGGTCTTCAAACATGTAAGTGATAAAATGTTACTAAACAAACCTTGTGTGCTTTTGTGAAAATATAATTTAATTACTTATACAAACTTATACAAAAGTGGTAATTAAATCTACAATATAACGCTTGAGGCTTGAGTGATGATGCATCGGAAAAATTCAACAAAACCATCATGACTATGACTAACGTGTATAGATAGGTGTGATGTTACGGCGGTGCTATAATTAACGTTTAACTACCCAATAATTTCAAAACACACACTCAACTGATCTCCTCCATCTCTCTTGAAGAATCTGGGTTCTCCAAATAATTTTATTTTATTTTTTCTTGAATGATTTTGTGTTAATAATGCATAGATTAAGCGGCGATCAAACTATTTTTAATGTTTGTGATTATTGTTAGATTGCAAAACAAAGGAAAAACACGGTTCTGTTAAAGTGAAATACCGATTGACCTTTGCATGTGAGGTTAGATGATATGAAACATATAAAAATAGAAGATACTACTTTTAAAGATATGTATGAGTTATGTTAGAATCATTTGAGTAGGACTTTGTTAGATAGTTAAGCAAGATCTTCCTAAGAATCTTAATATAGCTATTAACATTGTATGAAATTATGGGGATAAGTTTGGCTAAGATTAGTAAAGTATAGATTAGTTGTTGCATATGAAAAGGGTGTGATCTTTGTATCAAAGGTGCAAGAGCTAAACAAACATATCTTGTAACATGGAGATATGATTACACAATATGAGGAACAATTTGAGAATGGATGTGTAGTTAAATTGTATGAAAATATGTGCTGTGATTGAAGTTAGTAATTTTAAATAATTATATGGGTTAAGATATTATCAATTTACTAAGACTTTGTTTTATACTTCTGAATATGTAATTATGCCTTGACTATCGGTATGAACATTGTTTGCAACTATGGCGGGAAGGTAGTTTGGGTAGATTGTCGTTTAAGTTTTCCATATGAAAAAGCGTGATATGATATAATATGGTGAGCGGAAAAAAATAGGTATTAAATGCGGTCGAATGGTTAAATTTATATAGATGTGTGCAGCAGTTTAGTATGTAGTAACATATCTGAATGTGCATATATTTGTTGATGTGAACACTTGTTGACCCTTTGAGCGTATGTTGTTTTATGAAACAGAATGATGATCGGTTTACGGTTGAGGCAAACCAAATTAACATTCGAACATTACGGTATTTTGTGAGTGCGATCAAGTTATTTAATTGAGTTGTTTATTGAAACTCTTGACATTAATACATGCGGCATGTATTTCAATTCTGACTTCTTCTACTACATTTACGGGACCACTGAAACCCAAGAACAATTGGATTTACTTAATTCATAATGGCGGAGCGAAACATAAAGTTTACATAAAGATGGGTGGTGGGAGCGTTTTAAGGCTGTATGAGCGTGAGTGGCGAATATTTTTAGATGACGACAAGTACACGAATGTCGGGACATTTCATTTTATTAGGCAAGAAGAGGGCATTACTACGTTACGGTATACCAATGATGGATCGAGTGCAATGGATCGACATGGTGTCGTGGAGTTCTGAGACGGCGAAGATGCTTGCTAAGCTGTGCAACACCTTGAACATTCACGGTAATTACTAAACTCTAATCATTAAATTGAATAACTTGATTACAAATCTCATGAAAATCCATTTAGTAAATAACATTTTATTTTATATAAAATACATTACATGAGACATTCCTAGCGGTTTCTTTACTTCATTTGATAATGATCGCTTTTCGCGTTCTTGTGGGTGGAGTGGTTGTAGCAGCTGTAGCTCATCGTAGGATTGTCTTCTTTGGATGAAGATAGGCATGTCCATCTATTCGGTGGTCGGGGATGGGATATTTTAGTTCACGTAGAAAAAGCGGTTGTTGGCGGAAGATTTGTCTTGACAAACTTGCTAAACAATCTTTGTTTCATTGATGCCATTTAGCCTTGTTGGTGTCGAGATGCGTCATGATGTTGTAGAACGTATGTACACGAGCTGCGAAACCCTTTCATGAGTTCGAGAGATTGACAATGGTATATTCTTGGCTGTTGGAATAATATATGTACTTATTTGTCAAGATAAAAACATTTCAATATGATAATTATTTTACGTAATTTTGTTTTGTAGATAAGAGGATGAAACATATGTGTGCATGGGAAGGACACACATTGAACATGACAATGAGAGGGATTGTTTCTACGCACCGATATTGGCGTGCGTTACGGACGAAGGCGGTTGGTAAGTGACGATTGATATTAATATATAATTTATTGGAACTTGTAAATCTAAGGTTATTCCTTACATTAAGTCTCGTGTAATCGAACATTCCTCATGACTTTGTGAAGTCGCATGCTGATATGGCGATACCACAATCGTTCTTTTAATCTGAAGAAGAGAGTTCTATGTTGGCGTTGATTTGGAGCATACAATGGCGGGCCAAGCAAAAATCATGTTACAATCAATTGCAAGTTGGACGAGATTGTTAGAGATTGTGATTGGGAAGATAACAAAATGGTCGGTTCAAGCTTGTCAAAAAGTTCGAGACGTCGGCGTCTCTTTGCCTTCGGGTAACAAAGTTGAAATTCGATATTCCACATGTGTTAAGACATCCGCAATCGTGCGTCAAGAAACTTTGTGTGTGTTAATAAGCGAACTTGTTATGTCTAGCTGAAGCATCATAAATTACGTTTGGATTGCTTATGTCGTATGTTTTGTGTTTTGGGTGGTTATGAGCTTTGGCCGTATATGGCATGAACACTTACTTTCTATAATGATATGCTATGTATGTAATGGTAAATAGATCAATGTTATGAACTTATGTGTAGCGTTTGTAATATATTTCATCGTATGTTCTATTTTATTGTCAGCGTTTATTTTTAACTTGTATGAAAATAAGTGTGCATAGCTTAATATGTTCGATTTGTTTCATCAAACTTAATAAGCGTAACAAGCTGTATTGGGCTAATATAATAAGAGAATAAGGCGTTTACATGGGCCTTGTTTTGTTCAGTTTTACTTCTCTTGCATTGATAACTTTTAAAGGATATGATATGTTGGTTAAATGGCGATTTGAAATTTGATTTGTCATTTGGAAGCTATTAGAATATGACATTAATTGACACCTATCATCTTCCCGTCATAAGCGAGATCGATTATATTAATTGGCGTATTCAATGATATTAAGACATGATTATCATCAAGTTAATTTTGATACTATTGATGATAAATATGTATAGAAATAGTTATTTGAACCTCAAACACTTTTATAACAATAGACATAATATTCATCACAGAAATGGTGTTATATGAAGTTAAATTGTAAGGGCTTGAACTTCAAATAATTTAATTAAAAAAATGACATAACATAAACATGACAATAAAACTTTGATGATGAGAGTTCAATCCTCGTCGAAGAAGTTTAAATCGACAACGTAGTCATCGGTCAAATCGTGACCCATTGCCGTAATTCATTGATCATAGCTTACATTTTTAGCACCTTCGACTTACGGCATTTAGAATCTTGGCTTGTTCTTGGGATCCCCACCATTTACTTTAAGCCAATCAAGAAAAGCAGATGTGTCTAACTCACTGCATATAGAAAATTAAATTAGCCACTATAAAGGAAATATATATGATGATTTTATTTATAAGATGGTAGCGCTAGTTATCGACATACCTTTATCACGTTGAGAAGGCGATCCTTCTTCAAAAGCGATGCAAGAAATCTCATTGCATCATCAACTTTGTTATTTGATGGTTTCCTCGCCCATCATGCGGTGCGAGTTCAACGATGAGTTGCGTTGCGGGATCAACATCGACAACGGTTGGAGGATTAACCTTTGCACTTGTTTTAGCCGTATTTGAGTTTTCACGATCTCTGTTTTTAGGGTTTGATGATGCCATGTGTAAAGTCGTATTGGAAGATGTATGTGAATTAGGGTATTTATAGATATTTTGTGAGTATAATTATTTATTTTACACATGTGATCCTTCATGATTGAGTAATATTCTAAATAAGGTTTCAAAATCGGTGACATATATAAAGTTGCTAAAAACTATAAATAGAAATTGTATCATCGAAAATATATATGATCTCATTTAGAATCCTTCCTAGTTACCCCAAATGACAATGACAACGTTTACTAAGAATATGAATGCATATTTTCTCATTAAAATGCATGTACTTTTAAAACTTAACATAGTGAATAAGAATATCAAGAGTGAAACATGTCTTATTGATAAAAGAACATTTTTGGCATTTACATTTCTTATTCAATCAAACATCATCGTCATATTTGTCATCATCCGTAGGAAGCGGAGTTGCATCATCATCCTCAATAAAATCGGCCAAATCATCATCAATATCATCGAGAGATTCATCAATATCGGTATCAAGATCGCTAAACTAATTCCATCCTCATCTTCATTATCGGTACCATTAGTAATCGTATCATTAATGGGAATGGAATTATCTTCAAAGGTAACGTTATCAAAATCATCATCCGTTTCTCGTCCATGAGCCTTGATGGAAGTACATTTGATGAGAAAGTCCTTTGTCTTTTTGTGATCGACTAAGCGTTCTGGTCCATCGTCATCATCTTCCTATGTAAAGGTAGTGGAACATGATATTAGTCATATATTGTATATGTGTAAAATGAACAATTGTAATAGCAAAACAAATCTATTATAGATGATCAATTAGTACCACATTATAATTGTGTATAGTGTCATGAGCGGCTTCTTTTTTTGTGTTATTGGTGAACATTTTCATCATCAGACGAAACAATGTGAACAACATTGTTAGTTTGACATCTTTTTCAACAATCTTCCACGTTTGCGAGATCAGGGCACTCCTTGATAATGTAATAATCGGTTAAAAATTGTACAAATTGTTTGTTGAATTTGTTTGTAAAATATAATATTCATCTTTATTAACGATGACATATGCGTTCAAATTCTTACCTCATTGTCATCGATATGTCGATAAAAGATACGGGTTTATCGGATGGATCGAATGTATTTAACACTTCTTGGCTTCCTCTTTTTTAGAGCCTACATATAAACAAAGATGTAAGATAAAGTAAAATGAACAAATTTGACTATTTCAAATGTATCGAAAAGTGTATTTAAGTTTAATCACTTGATTTGTGTATGAATATCATAAAATACATACGAACCTTGGGTGACTCGTTATTCACCATAATGTGATTGTAGGAGATTAGTTGTGTGTTTATGTCCTACATTGGTGGCACCTTTATACACAATGTATACAAAGTTAAGTTAAAATTGATCTCTAACATACTCTAATTTACTTTTGAAATTACATAGAATTTGTGAGTTGATTACATGAAATAATTTAATTGTATAAACAAATCTTATGCGTATATAGAGTTGACTAACTTGATGTGTGATTTGTTATTTAGTACAAATACAAATATTACAAATATACTTTTAAAAATAGCATTTATATTAAGCGTGTATTTACAAAAGGTAATGATTGTTCTTGGTTAAAATATCCAACTTACCTTGATAAATGACCGGTGGTAGATGAATTGTCACACACGCCTCATTCATTAATCAAGCAACAACATAGCGATTTCTAACCAAACGGTAATCATCTTGAACAAAATACAAATCTAGTAAATTTATTGTTAGTTTATGATGATCGCATGTAAGTAAGAATGACAACTATAATATATTAAACACCAGTGTATATGGTTTAGGTTGATTCTTAACCCTTAAGATGGTAGTGATTTATAGTATGTTGATACATAGATACTTGCTTGGGGTATGGAGTTTCATATTGTGAAATAGGTTTAACTTGAAAGACTATTTGTTTTGTAGTTTCTATAAGCGATAATATATATGAAGATTAGTCTTCAAGTATATAGGTTGGTTAATTTTATATGGTGTATGTTTTGTTTAAAAGTTAGTTAACGAGAATAACATATTATGTGGTCCATTATTTTGTTACATGGAATGTATGATATGATTATAGAGTGAAATCATATAATCGAAAGGTTACGCAAAGGACAAAGTGTAGTATCTTGTATAAGTTTTATAAAGGTGTTGTGTTTTTGTGTATTGAAATTAGTAGTATGTATAAAGTATCATTGCAAGACATACGGTGTGTCGATTAAAAGCGATTTGCGCTTTTGCAATATATATGACATTTGAATGTATACTTATGATATTCATTATTAGTTTGTTTGTAAAGGAAACATAAATTACTATTAGTTATAACATAATCACTTATGGTATCGTGAATAAACATAAACCATTTGTTTATTTATCATATAGGATATCTTGAATTTATATTTGTAAAGTGATTCATATGTTTTAAAATGAATACTTGTTTTGATAATTGTGTACAAATCGGTCGATTGCTTATATTTGTTTCAAGGTTGTTGCAAAGCGAATCATTTAGCTAATCTATATGTTACTCATAATTTGACGGGATGAGTGTTCAATTTGTGTTTCTTTGTAAACAAAGCAAAGTTTGCGAAAAGTCGGTATCTTGCGTAAGGTGATAATTTAAACATTAATAGTCATGTTTATAATTGAATATTTGTTTTATTTTCTTTGTGTTGTCGGCGTTTACCATCTCTGCTCTAAAAGCTTCTACGATGGAACACCATGGTTGTACTTAATACATAATCGGGGAACAAAACACAAAGTCTGGATAAAACATGTCAAAAGGCAATGCCGTTCGGGAAGGACAAAATGATTCGATTTAACTTGTTGGCGTGATGGTGATTTGGTGGAGCAGTTGATCGGAGTTTCTGTGCTTGTTCCAATATTTGATATGTCTTTGAATGAAGGTGTTCAAGTGGATTTGACTTTTGTTATCGGGATTGTCGGTGGGTGTGTGTCTTTTGAAACAATGTTTAGGTGCCAAGACTTTAGTAGTTTAGTTATATGTTAAGTTGAATAATGGTTTGGATACATGACTTGTTCATCGATCTATTATCCTAATACGTTTAAGTTGTTATCCTACTACGTTTCGTATGTTGTGATCAGTTCTTATTTATATATTGTTGAATCAACTTCTTTAGACTAATGGGTCATCTCATTAATTACATTACTTCCCTTTAGGAGTGTGTTTTATTGTTTAAAGTATGCTTGCTTGTCTATGTAGTAAAATTTTAGTTGGGTTACAATCTCATATAAAGCGAATGATAGTATGTGGTTTAGTACCTTTTATAATGTTTGTTATCTTGACATTTTATATAGCGATTAGTAGACTTGATTGAATGCTTCAATTAATAAGTTACACATAATTAGGCTTATAAATGAGCCCATTAAATCCAACGACCCAATAGATTAATATCTCGTATTCGGTGTTGCTAATGTCCAAAAGCTCAAGAGATTTTTGCGTGTTTAGAAATAGAAAGATTCGTTTTCGAGCACAAAACATCTTGAATCTTAGTTCAAACACTATCAAGTCGTTAGGTTCATGCATTATCAAAAGCGATTGCATGATGATAGTGGTTAGATTATCAACCTCATGTAACATAGTCTACACAAAATCGTTAACGATGATAATTGATGTTTTTAAAAATGCATGATATTTGTCTACTTGATGATCTATATTCTTTGTTAAACATGTATAATACCTAATAATGTTGAATCTGTAGATGTACGATAAAATGGTTTGTTAATGCTTATATGAATCTATACGTAATTACATTTGTTAATGATGGTAGCATGATAACTTGGTGATGACTTGAATGGCGGTGTTCTATCGGATATATAAGTGTTGTCCAATATGTGATACAATGGGAGTATGCATCTTGTTTCGGATATAACGGATATGTGACAATGAGTATATATCATATAACAAACTTTTGTCCCAAAAGGGTAATTACACATCATTATTATGTAGTGAATCTTTGTATTATGCTTGAGAGACAAAAAAGCTGAATTGATAGTTAGCCAAAATACAAATGCTCAATACAAGCTGCGTTGATAGTCTTTAAAAATACAAATGTCGATAAATAAAAATGGGATAGTATCATAAATTTTCATTACAACATATAAATAATACACTAAATGTGCAAGTATACATTTGTTTTGTATGAATCTGAATCAATCGGTATAAAAAGGTCTTATGACCAAAGTGCCGGTGATTAGGGTATGGGTAATACATTAACTTGATCAATGACTTGGTTCCATATAATATACCACACGTTACGCAAAATGAACAAAACGACCAAAAGCAGGTATATAATGGTGGTATGCGAACCTACAAACAACTTTAAGCACAAAACTTATTTCAAATAATTAACCAAAATCTTGATTGGTTATTCTTAATAAGACATTGTCCACAGCGTAAATCGGATCAAGCGATTATCGCATAAGTGAGGAAAATAAAATGAAAGACCAAGATAATGGTGCGGACAAAGTATTGTTTACGTGGATATCCATCCACGACTTCCGCTTATTTAAAAGTAAAACTCAATAAACACTACATTCAAACTTCTCAACTTTAATCTCCTTGTCAAGAACCAACTTTGTCCTTTTGGTAGCACTATTCTCTTCGCCTTGGAGCAAGTCGGTCTTATCGATGGATCAACCTTCCTTTTTCTTGAGGCGTAGTATCGAAGGCGATTGCTCGGCATTGACAAAATCATTTTTAGGCGGCGATCGGCGTTGTGTTCTCATCGATGCGTGACTCCAAATCCTGCGTAAAATAACCCAAATGGTAGGTTAATCATTGTAAGAAGGTATAAAACGTCGCAAGTGACAGTAGAAGATGTGCCATAAAAATGTGTACAATAGCATAAATGAAAATTACTTACAAATGGCGTCACATCAGCAACCTTTAAGCTGGTGGCTTCGTTTTCAGGCTGAGATCCAAATGAAATAAAGAAATGTCTTAGTTTTTCGAACAAATGTCCTAGTACATGAACTTTGGTTAAAACCGTTTAAACATTTAAATTCATTTGTCACCTTTCCGGTGTAGCGGTAGCACAAAGCAGTTAATGATATCGGGATCATTAGACAAGCATAATACATTGAAGGCAGGCATCGACTTTTCTTTGTTTTGGCATCAACGACCACTTAAAAACAAATTTCTTATCAACAATTTCCATAATCTCCGTCGGAAGAGCGACATCGGACTACATAAAGACATGTAAATGAGTGGACAATATAGAATGTACAAAGTGTTTCAAACAATTAGCTTGTTGATGAACAATTTATACCTTGCCATACTTATCCATAGCGATAAGCGATTAAGTTATTGAGAATAGCTGCACCTCATCATTAAATAGACAAGCGATCGATGCGGTTTCATCTTGAACCCTCACTGTAAGCGGAACCTAAATGCAAAAAGTACACGAACCGAGGAGGCAAGAGATTCAAACAAATGCCATATCAAAGCGGTTTAGAGAAAGCATATACTCTTGGGTTTTGATTGGCGTGTGACGACATTGCATTTGAGCACCACCATTCATTAGGACCGGCCGGTTTTGGTGTGGTATCGGTTCAAGGTCAACAATATCGAAGACTTAACCAACTTCTTTCTACACACCACGCATCCAGGTACCACCAACCTTCCTCCTCTTGGATAGCACAAATTGTAGCGGCGATAACGGATGGAACACCACCATATATGTCAGGATAAGTTGGTGTTATTTACGTCTGTCGTTTTAAACATGAAACAATGAATTGGTATGCTACATTTCATTACATAACCCAAAAAAATTTATTGTTTGGAGCAGTTTCATTCTACATTTAGGTATAAATCCGGTATACCATATGTAAATGTGGGATTGTGAAAGAATTTACATTCAACATCAAAATTTCATAATGTTTCTATACATGTATTTGGTGGCGAAATCATCTTTTGTAGAATTCTTTGAAGCGGTTGAGATACGTGATGCGGTTTGTTGAGAATCCTCAGTACCTTGACGACCGCCAAACTACGTATGGTTAAAAAGGCGAAGTTAGTATCGACCATATGAGCGCTAATATATTAATCAATTTAAAAACATATACAAATATTGGTTTAAGATACCTTTTCTAAAAGATTCTACATCTTTAAATTCATTGCCGTGTATCTGATCTTTGGTTGAAGAGGAACAACCTTGTTCCATTGAAACCATTTTGGATAGCCATTTTCTGTTTATTCAAAACATGTACAAAATATTTAAATGATTTGGTTTATACCCATTGTCAAAAGTGCGGATAAATTGTTGAATGTAAGCAGAATGTAAGCGTACCATCGAGACTTTCATCATGGCCAGGCGGAGGGCGGCAATGATCTTACCATGTTCATCGAGTTTATTCAAAAAATCAGCGAATTGTTGAGCAAAACTACCCCACAACGTACACGGCAACTCATTGCCCCTGTATATATGATTGTTATCAATTCAGTAAATACATTGTAAATGTTTATGCATCTGTAAAAAGTTTGTTAGAATGACCTACTCAGCATCAATGATTGTGATGGGTTTCTTCTTTCCAGACCTGCCGTTTTTGTCATAAGTATCCAGGTCATCACAAGCAACAACCTGGCCTATCACATCTGCATAATGTTGAAACACAAACAATTTCAATTCATTGGCATATCATATCATGTACTCAAGAAAAGACAAATGTATAGAAATAACTAAAACGATTCTACATACCAAACTGGCCAACTTCCTCATTCTTAAGAGATGTAATGTTTCCATATGAATGAAAGTCAAATCCATATCGAGAACCGGTGAAATCATGCATTTTCTATCACGGTGTTCGAAAAAAGCTTAAGCGGAGTGGTTTATTAACTATGCGGAACTTTGGTTGAATCTCCCAAGACTATATCGTTGAAGGATGGCGGCATTGCCTCTTCTAATTGATGTTTGAAACCAGCGACCAGCGCCATCCGGACAGTTGCTTGCATCCTAGTGTTCTGGAAGTAAAAATGTGAATATTTTAAAGTTTATTACATAAATCAAAACTTCTATACAAAATAACAATTCATATCTAAAATGCCAAAAATCAAGAAACATGAGTAGATGCTTGCTGTTCATCAAAAACAAAATGCTACTTAAAACACACAAATAAAAGCCAAATTTGAAGCATAACATAAGTAGATGCTTGCACATTCATCAAAACGATCATCTCCATATTAACAATATTTGGCTTGCTAAACATAGGTTGCATCAAGTCACGAAGAATCTGCACTCGTAACTTGATGTTGTCCTTAACGGTGATAAATCGTTGATATACCCGAAACAAAGGTTGCCATTGCTTGATTTGATATTCAACGCTTAGGTAAAACAATGAGGTGTGCATCTTTATCAACACGGAGATCCTTAATTTATACAATGTGTCGGCACGAAAATTAGGGATCATATGAATCGAAAACTTATTTTGCATACTCATATTCCCAAAATTAAGATCATTACCAAAAAGAATAAAAAAGGGCCAAATTGTTTTTAGGGTTCTTGTTGGACATTATATCAAATCATTAAAATCACTACAAAAATTAACATAAACCAATAACAATTTAAAATGCCAAACGTATTAAACCAAAATAACAATTAAACCAAATAACAATTAAACCAAAATCAAGATACTTACCAAATAAAAATAATGCCGTGATTCAACTATTTTGAGAGGTGATATATGCATTCAATTCAAGCGTGTTAAGAAATTTGACATATTCAATTTTGATTGAATGGTTATATGTAATTGAAGAGCATAATTAGTTTCAAAAATTTTAACAGATGAGTATTGAAGAAGGTTTATCATCAGGTTATATTATTGTGTTAAAGGATGCATTGGGGTGTTGTCTGAAAATAGCTAAATAAGGTAGTGTTTTAATAATAAAATTTAATGCAATCTTTAGGGGGTGGTGCAGTATTTTAGTATATTAGATAGTATAGATTGTCCCATAAATTTATTAGCATAGAATTTCGCGTAAAGCGGTGGCGATACCTAACGATGTCGGTTTTTTCGTATCTTGATCTTTAAGCGGTATCTGATGAGAGTTAGTATTTGTGGTTCTACGTTTGATAGTTCGAAAAGAGTAGATCGTGTTTGAATTTAGTAAGCGTATCAATCTGAATATAGATATCCATCTTATCTTATTTGAATTTTGTATAAGCTTGAATGTTTATGATAAAAATTACGATTATAAATTTGTATTATTGTAAGTTTGTAACATCCAGTTTTAATACTAAAATTTAATGTGTCGTTAGTGTACGTTAGTATCACAATTATTATAGTGTAGAATTTAATTATTATAGTGTAGAATTTAAAAAGCGAAGAAAAGGCAAAAAACGTGAAAAAGCGATTTTTTTAGAAAGTATATCGAAGTGTCAAGTACATAGAAGATAATTAAATCTTTCGTCGCGATGGTGTAATTATTTTCGACAACGATTAACGGTTTAAAGATATTTAAATTATAAAAATAAGTGAAATAAGTTTAATCCGATAATTGATTTATTTTTAGATGAAGGGTGAAGATGGGTCCCTTAATATATGAGAAAAATTTTGTACGACTCTCCTCAAAATCATTAATTCTTATTTTAAACAAACGATCGACATGCATAATTGACTACATATAATTACGCTTTTTTAGTTAAAGACATGTTTCGGCCTTTCGGGAAGATGTAAGAACGGCTGTCAATGCTGACTATGTTGAGATACGTCGCTTTTTGGTAGATTTTCAAATCTACCTTTTATCCTTTTCTTATGAGAGAATTGTATGGTAAGACAAATACATGATACAAATTTACCTTTATTTCATCTTGGAACCACCAGTTGTATGAATGGAGTTTGCGGCTCATATTAAAGTTACTTTTAGTTCTCGTTTTGGTCAAATATAAGCTATTTTTTTCATACTGTAAGTTGTGAAGGACACATCAGACATTTATCATACTTTTGCGCTTAATTTTATCGAATAATTCTAATAATGCTTTTGGGCTCAATTTTTTTCTATCTACACTTTAATTTAAATTTTACCGCATTAATTCTTTGGACGAAACATCATACCCTTATTTCTTTTAAGCGCCAAAACTCACCAAAGTGATTATACTGGCGAACCGCTTACATGTATCTGAATTCGAAAGCAAGATGCTACTGCTGTTGATGACATTACAAATGCAATACTTGTAATTTGCGGGGTAGAAGTACTGTAATTGGTTCTCATCTTCATTACTGTAATTGGTAGAATATTTTAATTGGTTCTAAATTGCTTGTGAACTACCATAAGAAGATGCGTATATGTAGGGCAAACATTGATCGTGCATTAATTCTCATCTTCATTACGTACTGTAATTGGTTTCATATTTTAATATTGGTGTAATGAATTATTGCACAAATAAGTTTAAAATTTGAAGAATATTTGTAATATGTTATAGATGTAAATCATTTGGTGGAAATCATGAAGGCAAAATGGTCTTAACAAAATCTGATTTTAGTAAAATATGTAATATTAGGAAAATATGAAATTTAAAATGTGTTTTTAAGTATATATGATATTTAATAGTTTAGTTGAGTATATATGAAATTAGTTGTGGTTTTAAGGTGATATATGAAATTCACCTCATTTTTTCAATCTCAAGTCTATATTTATATCTCTTATCTACAAAAGTTAAGTTTTATGCAATAAATGTCATTATTAATGATTTTAAAACTATGATTACATTATACATTTGAGAGGTCAATTATATATTAAAACTATGATCGTCAATATTTCAAACAGTCATTGAGGTAGATGCTTAGTTAAGAGGGAGGAGTGGGCGTGGTGCAAAATCGGGTAGGGTGTACCGATCGGTAACACCGCCCTTGATGGGGCGGGTATCAAATCGGCTATCAAAATCGGCTTGGTAACCCGGCGTTTGTAGGGCGTATTTTGAAAAAATGGGACGTTACATATAGCAACGACTATATTTGGCGAATTTAAAAAAAATTTTCCTCTTTAAAACCAAACCATTTCACTTCGTTTTCAAAATAACAATTCACAAACCAAACCATTTCACACATTAATCTTTCAAACTTTGGTGAAACCATGGATTCAAGAAGAGGTAAAAACCTTTCACCTCGCGTCAAGGTCGATTCTCAACCGCCCCGAATCAACCACAACAAACTCCGTTAGGATTTAGCAAATTTTATTCTCAACCACCCGAATTTTCGTTCCACAACCCCAATCTCCACCCTTTTCCAATATAATATGGGTCCTCGCCGAATGAATCCACAACACTACAACATCACTACTACAAGCGAGTTTTCCCGTTCAAAACATTGATGAAGGCGTAGAGTGCGTGCGAAACACAACCACTACCAAGCGAAGAAGGCGAAGATGAGGAAGTTCAAGAAGTTGATCAGAGGAAGAAAAAGCTTTCGGAGGAGGCCCGTGAATTTTGGTCGCCGGCACAGAGGAGGCTTTGGCGGCATGGATTCAAATCTCGAATGTGGTGTTGTCGGTAATGAACAAAAGTCCGGCGGTTTTGGAAGCGGGTTCTCAAGCATTCGAGTCAAGTATGGGTTCGAGTTCACGAACTTTTCATTCGTTGAATACCAAGTGGAAAACAATGAACACGGCCATGGGTATTTTCAACGGCTACTACCTCAAGCGGTACAAGTTATATTTATACTTTTATTTTACATAATCTATACTTTTTATTTTACATAATCTATACTATATTATTTACAATTACATTATTTGTTTAAGCTATATTTTATTATTTTGTATATAATGTAGAAAGCGTGCTAAGGCTAGTGGGTGCAACGACTTGGGCGTGGTGAAAGTCGAGTTGGATTACTATCTGACAAAGAAAAGACAATTTACTCATACTTTGGCGTGGGAGGTTGTCGGAGGTCATGACAAATGGACGGATCAAGAATATTTTCAAGCTATTCCGGTTCGACAAGCAACTCTTCAAAAGGAAGTCGGGGAGTATGAATCGGCAAGCAACACCGTTCCGATATGAATGAAGACCCACCCTCACTTTCAAGAAAGATGAAAAAGAAGCAAGCCGTATCCTCGTCGATCTCAAGTGTTGCGGAAGAAATCAACTCGTACACAAAAGAAGGCGGAATATTTGGCGAAAAGCGAGAAGGATGCGTTGGCAAAACAATTGTTGGCTACACAAATCGAGGCGAAGTTCAAGAATGAACAACGGAGATGAAGTATTTTTGGAGCCGCATGATCACATTCGCGATCCCGCTATGTTGGAATTCGTTACGAACCAAAAGCGTCAACTTATGACCAAACATGGATGGGCTTGCAATTTTAAGTTGTAGTTTCAACTTGTTTTAATTTCAAATTATGTAATGTTTTATGTTATGTTTAAGTATTATGTTATGTTTTTAAGTATTATGTTATGTTTTTTTTTAAGTATTATGTAATGTTTTTAAGTATTATGTTATGTTTTTTTTTAAGTATTATGTAATGTTTTATTTTATTTAATGAAATGGTATGTTTTTATTTTAAATATTGTATGTGATTTTATGTATGAAAAAAAAAAAAAAAAAAATCGGGTACAAATTGGTGACCACTCCCTCCACTTAGGGTATGGTTAGGGTAAGATTGGGTAGTTTTGATGTGTAATGTTTTTATTGGATGGAGGTGAGGTGGCACCTAGGGTATTAGGTGACCACTCCCCCCTCTCTTAATGATTGATAACATCAAATAATTATGATATTTTAGTGTTAGTTTCTTTTTAAAATGTTCACATTTTTTTGTAGTTTTGTATGAATATAGACTCTTATTACTTATTATTTCATTTCAGGGTATAAATAACCAATGGAACGAAGAAATGCAAATTTGAAAGGAAAACTAACGAAGTTATACAAGAGTTTGCTAACCAAAAGAAGGTTACGGCGTAGAGGGAAGTTACAACCTACGCCGTAACAAAGATTATTTTTAGAAGACCAAAGTCAAAGTTGCTCTATGTTACAGCGTAACTCCATCGATATGGTTACGCCTAGGGGTGCTCATCGGTCGAAAACCGGACCGGACCGAGAAAAACCGAACCGGACCGAGACCGAATCCCGCAAAACCCTAGGCAGAGGCCGAGACCGAATGTGGTCGGTCGGTCCGGTCTCGTCGGTCAACAAGGCTAAATTGGGTTTGTGGACGGACCGGACCGGGACCGAGACCGAATCCGCAAAAACCCTAGGCGAGACCGGACCGCCGGTCCATCGGTTCGGTCGGTTCGGTCCGGTCCGGTCGGTTTGTCGATCGGTCCGGTCCATCCGTCCATTTGCTCACCCTTAGTTACGCCATAGAATTCCAAAGACTTAGCCAAAATTTAGTGATCAAGAGGTTGCGCCGTAACCTAATCACTTGGTTACGCGCGCAAAAGTGATGAAAATGTTTACGAGGGTTCTACGATCGTAACCCAATGTCAAGGTTACGCCGTAGAAGATTAATTAATGATAAGAATTTCCAGGTATATGGAGGTTACGGCATAACCCTTTACTTAAGGTTACACCCTAACTATGTCGAGGCTATAAATACAAGCCCTAAATCTGCATTATTCATCACTCTTTCACCACAACAAAGGAGGGACGAGTTAGGGCTTCAGAAGGGCGAAATTCAACAGCTCAAGACAACTTTCCAAGGGAGAATTCATTCCATTAATTAAATAGCTTTAGCTTCGTATCAAGTATTTGTATCGAATTCAATGTATTGTTTCAATAATAACATTGCTTTTGTTGCATTATTTAATATGAGGCTAAACACTTCATGTGTTAGCTTAGTTATAATTATCAATTCCATGATTTATGTTTTCTTGTTTATTTATTGCTTTATGTGTTTATCTTTCTAGCTTTTCGTTAATCTCCGTATTTTGGTAGTATTGAGCTAGGTAGTGCCTAGTATACTAGTTAGTATTGACCATAGAAAGCTAGTGTGCTAGGTTGCGGGGGTTTGTTAGAATTGACCAAGGACTACATTCTCCTTGTGTAAGAATTGACCAAAGGACTACTACTTTGGTGAGATACTTAAGAAATCGGGAACCTTGAGTGGACCAAACCTTGGTTTAGTGTGTAAAGCACTAAGAATAAGTCTAGAAAGATAGTGGCGCTTAATGACTAAGAGTAGACTACTGAAAAATTGACTAAAGGGTTGGAGTCTCGATTATAGGTTAGGAAATTTGACCATCCGAGCCTAATGATATTTAACCACCACATAAGGCGATAGTAGAAAAACTAGATTATGGCATGATAATATTAGTAACCGACTTAGCACATATTTCTCCACTAATAGTTTCATTTCATTTCTTATTATTTTAATTAGTTAATTGAAATTCAATCAAAACCCTTTTTAGTGACAATAGAAAATTAAGTTAGAATCGCCACATAGCTCTTAGGGCGACCTTGGTTTCTTGAATTCTAGACTCGATAACATCAAATAGTCCACGATTATTAAGTGTCAATGTCCCCGATAATGCTTGTAATTTATATCATTTATATGGATTTCGCTTGTTTTCCACTTTCAGGTAAATTACGAGCATTGGAGCTAAAGAGACGCGGAATTGGAGAATTATCTAAATATTTATCACAGTATTCTACTTTGAAAAAGTTACGGCGTATCTCATCTCTCATATTACACCGTAACTATTGCGTGACCCAGAAAACCAACTTATCAGAAGGTTACGGCGTAACTCTTTGATGAGTGTGTAAATACTCATCATTTTTGTACTGTTTAAACTGCTAAAACATCTGAAAACACTCAGAAATGCATCAAAATGATAAAAATATCACAAACAAGTGTTTTATGTGTTTTAAATGCAAAACATCAAAATCGGTGAAAAGCATTATAAAGTTTGCATAATTTGCGGTTTAGTCCCCAAGTTTGAAAAATTGTCAAAAATAGTCCCTGGTAAATCAAATAAAGAAAAATATCATTTTAAGTCCTTAGGATTCAAAAGTTGTCAAAATTGGTCCTTGAAACTTAAAATTACAAAATTACAACTTTGGTCCCTGAACTTTGGAAATTGGCAAGTTTAGTCCTTTGAAAATGAGAAAATGGCAATTTTGGTCCTTGCACTATTAAAGGTTGTCAATTTTAGTCCTTATGGTAACTTTGTGAAATTGGCAGTTTGGTCCTTAAAGTTTTCAGAAATTACACTTTGGTCCTTGATTCAAACTAAGCTTTAAGCTCTTGTCAAAACCCATTTGACCGCCATTTAAAACCCTTTGGACCCCTTGTGACCCTTTCCCTTTTGGACCCCAAGTCAAACAAAGTCAAAAGCGATGTCTGCACCCACTTGTGCTTCTTCCACCTCTCCCGATTGCTGCTGACTTGCTGCTCCCCTCAGGTCCTTTCACTTTCCACCCTCTCATCATCACCTCACCCACTTTTACCACCACAATTAATGCCACCCCCTACTAGCTATATCACGGGCAAACAAGTCAAAGCAGTCTTCCCTTAAAATGTGAAAAGGCTCAAAGTTCTCCCATTGGCCGCAAAAGAGGTGGGATCGCTCATAATGCCACGTGGATGATATTTGAAGCATAAAAGAGGAGGAAGAGAAGAAGAGAAGTAGTTACTTAGTTTTTTAATTCTTGTATGTCGTATTTTATTTTAAAATGTCTTAATTAGCTCTAAACTTTGTATTTTTAAGCTTCATGATCTGAAAACAAGTTATCTAGTTGATCAATTCGGTTTGGATCTCTAAATCAAAGTTTCATTTCATTTGCACATCTTATGTACCTTTGTTCTAAAATTCAAACTCAAACTTTGGTATTCAAAGCTTCAATAAGCTTTATATAAGCTCAAATCATCTTACTTAAGCTCTATATAGCTTTTGTAAGCTTGAAGAATCATTTTAATCAAGTTCCATGGAAAGTCAATAAAAGTCAAGCTGTGAAGGCAATTTGGTTCAAATCGGTTGGAAATGGATACGAGGTGTTGCGAGAGATGAAATAGGTTGGATTGGGTTAATATAAGTGTAGTAATGGTGTTGGGTTAAGTGCATAAACCACTTGGACTTTTGTAAGTTGGTACCCTCAAATTTAAGTTTCTTCAAATTTGCGGTTTGTATGTGTATTGGTAGTTGTGATCATTAATCTTTTAAACCTGTTCTAATAGAAGTGTTTAGTTTAATTTAAGTTAATTTGGTCATAATTACAAGTTGGTTAAGTATTTGATTTGTCTCAGTTCTTAAAAACAGTGATAAAGGGGTGTTTGGTTTATAGTATAAACTATTTTAAAAGCTTGTTCAGTGTATCATTACTGTTGGTTTATGCTTGTGTGACTCAAATATACTCACATTAGTCTTAATCTTATGTCTGCTAGTTAAAAAAGTCAAATCATCTATTAATCTATCTAAAACCTTAACTGTTGTGAGTCTTGGAATTGCAAAACCTCATTTTGTGTTTAGAAGTCTTGAAACTAGTTTGCTTTATTCTCATTTCATCAAAATACATCATAATCAATCACTAAATTGGATCAAATCTCACAAAGTCAAACTGCATACTGTTTCAAAAGTCAAAATGTGTTAAAATTGGTTTTCTGAAAGTGCGGTGATTACACGATTTCATTAAAGTTTTTCAAGGTTTGATTTTGGTTTATAAGTAGTCCTCTAGGTGGTCTTTAAGTCCTAATAATTGTTTTTAGCTTAAGCTCCTGGTTGAGCTTGTGTATAAGCTCAAAGTTGGCACCGGTGCCTGCACCATAACTCGATGTCGGTGAGTTTTCTCGATTGTAATCAAGCACGCATGCAGGCTTGCAAAAGCTTCAGTCGGTCTTTTGGCTACAAATAGTCACTTAGGTCTAGTTTTAGTCTTGATAATCAGTTTTTAGTTTGTAGCTTATTTGTAGCTTGTGCTTTAGCTTAAAGTTGGTACAAATTTCTGTTTTCAGTTTAATATCATAATCATCAGATCTGTGGTATTCTGTTAATCAGTAGTTGTAACTTGTTAATTTTAGTTTCATTTGGTCATTTTTAGTACTCCATAGCTTCTGTGATCATTGTGGTAGCTTATTTGCTCATTTGCTTATCAAGAGCTTATTTTGATAAGCACTTGACTCATCAGTTCCAATTTTCTCCACATAGCACACTGTTTTTCCATTTTTCATAGCTTCTTAACATTATTTTAGAATTTTCCTGAAAATTTCAGATTTTTATAAGCTGTTTTGCTATTTTTCTTAATTTTAATTAGTTTTTAGCACTTTTTAATTAGCAATTAATACAAAAAATTCAGAAAAAGTTCAAAAAAATAAGTTTTCATTTTTCTTAGGCTTAGATAAATATAAAAAGTAGAAAAAGTAATTTTCTAGATTTTTCATAGCTTATTTGGTAATTTTTATTTATTTAATTAGTTTTTAATAGTTTAAAATTCATAGAAAATAGAAAAATAATCAGAAAAATACAAAAATAGTTTTGAAAATTCTAGTTTGATATTTTAGACTTTTCCATTTCATAATTTTAATTTTCTAGCTTAATTTCCTAATTTCTTGTAATTTAGGTTATTATTAATTAGTTAAAAATAGTTTTTAATTAATAATAATTAGATAATTAGTTATAAAAATAGTTTTCTTTTTCTAAAAAGTTTCTTTTATCATTAGGTTTATAAAAATATCATTTTCATATTTTTAGGGTTAATATTGCTGTAGTTTCACGTTTTTATTTGTACGTCACGTAGTTTTAAATTAAAAACATAAAACACAAAAACATTAGTTTAAAAATAGTGATAGCATTTATTTAATAGATTTTAACTTTTAATTTCCTCTAATCTTACATGGTTTATAAATCTCAAAAACCTTCGATCACTATCCTTAGTGATTACTCGACATCGATTGTGTTAAACACCGGTCATCCTCAGTGGGACATAACGACAGGAATCCATTGTATTCTCGATCTTAAATTGCATTGGTGTGTAATCTGTTTTGAGTTTCTTCAGTTAGTCATTCACAAGTGACTAGCTTGCGTGAGATAACAGCGGTTTTGCCGATCAATTTTTAGCCATTCACGGGAGGTGTAAGCGTGTTCTAGACATTTTTCGGACCGTGCTTGCACATATACCACGGTTTGTAAAAAGTTTTACGTAAAGTTATAACAAATCAAAAAGTTCATTAACACTTTTCCTAAAGTGTTAAAAACATAAAAAATATAAAACAACAAAACAATCGTAACGTTTTCGACTTGTGTTTCTTTTAAGGTGATTCTTAAAGAAATACGATTTGGTTAAACAAACGATACCAAAAATATTGTCCAAAAGTTTTTAAACCCATTAGCACGATCATACCTCGTCTTTTCGGTGATACTTAATATATACATAAAATCAACCACCGCAAATCAAGGCAATGCACTACCTAGCGGGGTGCGACCATAATAAGTTCGAACATCGATTTAAAACTTGCCTTTGTGTCACTTGTGATTTGGTGTACCTTTTTCAAAGCCATTTCATTTGGGATTATTGGTTAAGTTCACTTGTGTTTTGACTCATTTGTTTTGGCGGTTTTTATACTTAGTGCATGCGCTCGTTCTTCGATTCTACAAGTCCTTTGTCGAACTTGGAAAGATTCCTCAAGCGTGAGGGCGTTCGCTCCTTGGTGTGGTGAGGGCGTCTACCACCACCACCACCGCCGTAATGGCGGAAGATAAGCCGATGAATGAGCCTCCAAGCACCCATAGGGGTTACGGAGATGCCATTGTTGTCCCGACCATCGTGGTCGACACTTTTGAGCTCAAAACCGGGTTACTTAATCCGGTAACCCAAAGCCAATTCTATGGTTTTGGCGGGATGATCCTCATGCACACATTCGATGGTTCAATAAAATTGCATCAACCATCAAGTATAAGAATGTCCCATGAAGCTATCAAGCTTCTTACGTTCCCATTTTCTCTAGAGGACAAGCCGGAATTGGCTTGAGAAACAACCCCTCGTTCCATTGAGACATGGGAAGATCTTGTCACAAAGTTTGTGAGCGAATTCTATCCTCCATCCCGAACCACAAGTCTTAAGAATGAGATAATGAAATTTTCTCGAGATTTGATGAATCATTCGGGAGGCATGGGATCGTTACAAAGAGTTGCCATGAAGTGTCGCATCACGGTTTTACCGAATTAATGCAAATGGATACTTTCTACAATGGTCTCAATCGGGCTAATCAAGACTCTTTGAATGCCTCCGCGGAGGTAATTTCTGAGCAAGACCACCAAAGAGGCCTTGCGGATCATTGAGAACAAATCTCGGTCCGTCCTTTCGGAGCAAAGACATATCGGTCTAATCTTGGACCTTCTTCTTCATCCCGGTGAGTACATCTAGCACCGATGCTAAGATTGATAAACTCACGGACATTGTTCGAGCTTTGGTTCTTGCTAACCAAAAGAAAGTCACTTTCACACAAGCACCAACACATGCTGAAGTGAAGAAAGTTGAGAGTTGTGTCACTTGTGGTGGTCCTCATGCATACTACAATCTGCATCGCCACCGATGGTAGTCCGTTTGAAGCTAATGCTATAGCGGTACTTCAAATCAAGGAGGTAATCAATACCGTCCTCGGAATGAACCAAACTACCGAGCTAACACTTATCGGGCACCACCGGTTTCAACCAAAATCCTAACCGAATCGGAACCAACAAAGAATGAACCAAGGTTATCAAAACCAAGGTAATTTCTATTCGGACCCAACCAAGGTTTCCAACAACAAGGAAATCTTAATCAAAACACGTCTAATCGAGGGAATCAATTTCGGGAATATGAACCCTAATCAAGGGAATTCGGCTATAACCGAACATACGGCCTCAAATTGTCCCTCCACCTCTCTCTGTGTCAACATCGATGAGCTTTTAAGGCAATTCATGAAGACTCGAGAGGAGACAAGCAGTTGTTGGTCGGTCGGATCATTGAACTAAAGAAGTCTTTAAATGATCGACCCTCGGGCTCGGTACTTTACCTAGCAACACGATCGCTAATCCGAGGGGCGATGCAAAGGCGATCACAACCGGAGTGGAACTTCATATGATGGACCCACTATTCCTACTACCTCTTCTTCTTCTCTCCGAAGGTAGTGGAAAGTGAACACGAGGCGACAAAGGACAAGGAACTTCCTACTAATAACGGAGTACCAACAATGTCCATCCTCGGGTTGTCCGAAGCAAAATCCAATCCAGAGTTGTTTTGAACCTCTGTAGCTCCCATTGGAAAATCCAAATCTTCTATTCCTTACCCATCACGTTTACATGAGCGAAGCTCATGAAAAGTTGGTCATCAAATGGAAAAATTCTTTCAAATTTTCCAAGAACTTCATTTTGACATAAGCCATGGATGCTATCATGTTGATGCCCAAGTTTGCATCAACTCTCAAACACATGTTAAGCAACAAGGAAAATTTGTTTGAAATGGCTAAAACTCCCTCGAGCGAGAGGCGCTGCGGTTATCTTAAAGAAGCTTCGAGAAGCTTGGAGATCCGGAAAGTTCCTCTTACCTTGTGTATTTCGAGGAATGGTTGAATGCTTTGCCTTGGCCGATCTTGGTGCAAGCATAAACACGATGCCTCATTCGATATGGAAGAAACTTTCTCTTAGGATCTTATTCCTACATGCATGACTCTCGAGCTTGCGGATCGTACAATATCCGTCCTCTTGGAATTGCCGGGGCGTATTTGTAGTAGGAAAGTTCCATTTTCCGGTGACTTTGTAGTCGTTGATTTCGATCTTGATCCACGGGTTCCTCTCATTGTTGGAAGAGGATTCACGAGCAGCCGTGCTCTCATTGATGTATTTGAGCAAGAAATCACATTACGTGTTGGTAATGAAGTCGTCACTTTTAACCTTGATCAAACTTGAGGTACTCCGCAAACTATGATTACGGTCGGTTAACCGAATCGATATCATTGATGTTGCTACGAAGAGTACTCAAGAAGTTCTTGGTTATTCTCATAATTACGTGAGTGGGGATTCCACCACATCTTCTCAACCTATCATAGCCAATTCTACTCCTTCTCACTCCGTTTGAGGCGACTTCATCTTGGAAGAGATTGAAGCATACTTGGCTAGTGATTACATTCCATGGGAAATTGATCACGCTCAATTGACATCGAGGGGACATACTTCTCATTGAGAAAATGCTTAAAGATGATCATTCATCAACCCCTCACATTAGTGATGCAATTCACGAAGAGATTAATCACCATGAGATTAATCGGGAGGAGATATTCTTATTCTTGAGAAGTTGTTAAATCGGGACACTTCTCCTCCACTCCTCTCGTCAAACTTCATAACAAGGAAGTCAAGTCGGTTGAAAAGCGAAGAATTTCTGAAGTCGAACTTAAGGACTTACCGCCTCATCTTGAGTATGCATTTCTTGAAGGCGATGATAAATTGCCGTCATTATTGCTCGAGATTTGAGTAAAGATGAAAAATTGCGCTCATAAAGGTCTTGAAGTCACACAAGCAAGCAATTGCTTGGAAACTCTCCGACATTAAGGGTATCAACCACGAATTTTGTACTCACAAAATCTTGATGGAGGATGACTTCAAACCAGCGATTCAACATCGAGAAGGGTGAATCAAAAATCCATGATGTTATCAAACAAGAGGTTATCAAACTTCTTGATGCGGATTGATTTACCTATCTCGGATAGTCCTTGGGTTAGCCCGATTCAACGTGTTCCAAAAAGGGTGGCATAAGCTGTTGTCACGAATGAAGAAAGCGAGTTAATTCCAACTCGATTGGTTACGGGATGGCGTGTCGTATTGACTATCGTAAGTTGAATGGCGCCACCGTAAAGACCATTTTCCTCTACCCTTCATGGACGGATGCTTGAGAGATTAGCGAGGAAGCGAATACTATTGTTTCCTTGATGGTTTCTCGGGTTACTTTCAGATCCCCATTGATCCACGGGATCAAGAGAGACCACATTCACTGCCCATACGGAACTTTTGCCTACAAGCGTATGCCCTTTGGCCTATGTAACGCTCCCGCGCGTTCCAACGATGTATGATGGCCATATTCCACGACATGATCGGAAACAATGGAGGTGTTTATGGATGACTTCTCGGTCATCGGGATTCATTTCAGACATGTCTCTCCCATTTAGACAAAATGCTTAAAGGTGTGAAGACACCAATCTATGTCTAAAGCGGGAGAAGAGTCACTTTATGGTCAAAGAAGGCATAGTCCTTGGCCATAAGATTTCAAAAACGGGATTGAGGTCGATAGAGCAAAGTTGATGTTATTGCTAAAGCGCCTCATCCACTACCGTCAAAGGTATTAGGAGTTTTTGGTCATGCGGGTTTTATCGTATATTCATACAGGATTTTTCTAAAATCGCTCGACCTATGACCCATCTTCTTGAAAAGAAGCTCCTTTTATCTTCTCTCACGAGTGCATCGAAGCTTTTGAAACATCGAAGAAAGGCTTCGGAAGCACCCATTCTAGTTGCCCCGATTGGGATTTACCCTTCGAGCTCATGTGCGATGCAAGTGATTTTGCAATCGGTGCGGTCTTGGGGCAGCATAAAACAAAGCATTTTCAGCCTATACACTACGCAAGTAAGACTATGGTGAAGCTCAAACCCATTACACCACTACGGAAAAAGAACTATTAGGCTGTGGTGTATGCGTTTGAGAAATTTCGACCATACCTCATCTTGACCAAATCGTGGTGTATCACGGACCACTCGGCTCTCAAATATCTCTTTGCAAAACAAGATGCAAAGCGAGATTGCTCGTTGGGTTCTCCTCCTCCGAATTTGATATCATTATCGTGATAAAAAGGAGCGAGAACCTAGTCTGCGATCATCTATCGATTAGAGAACCCTCACGGGATGTGTTCGAGAAAAAGGAAATAAATGAAACATTTCCTCTCGAGACACTCAATGCGGTTTCTTTTCGTGGAGACTCTACTACCCATGGTTTCTTGACTTCGCAAATTACCATGCGGGTAACTTCATAGTGAAAGGATGTCGTCCCAACGGAAGAACAAGTTCTTGAGGATGTTAAACATTACTTACGGGACGACCCTTTCTTGTTTAAAATTGCGCGGATCAAGTCATCGGGCGATGTGTATATGGTCGGGAAGCTATTGACATTCTCAAGGCTTGCCATCTTTGGACCTCTTGGGGACATCATAGCCCCAACTACTGACCAAGAAGGTGTTTGATTCGGATTCTATTGGCCCGCAATCTACAAGGATGCCCATGAATTCGTCAAAGCTGTGACGCTTGTCAACGTCACGGAATATATCACAAAGGAATGAAATGCCACAAAATGCCATTCAAGTGTGTGAGATCTTTGACATCTGGGGCATTGACTTTATGGGGCCATTCCCTTCTTCTCGCGGTAATAAGTACATACTCGTGGCCGTTGACTACTTGTCAAAATGGGTTGAAGCTAAGGCTTTGCATACCAATGATGCCCGAGTTGTAGTGAAATTCTTAAAATCCTTATTTGCTAGGTTTGGAACTCCACGAGCCATAATCAGTGATCGTGGTACGCATTTCTGCAATGACCAGTTTGAAAGAGTCATGCAGAAGTATGGTGTAACTCACCGTCTCTCTGCGTACCACCCCAAACTAGTGGGCAAGTGGAAGTTTCAAACCGAGGATAAAAAGAATTCGAGAGGATGGTTGGCGAAAACCGTGCCTCTTGGTCGGATAAGCTAGATGATGCACTCACGGGCCTTCCGTGCAACTTACAAAACACCCATCGGTGCACTCCATACAAGCTTGTATACGGAAGGCGTGTCATCTACGGTTGAGCTAGAGCACAAGGCATCTTGGGCCTTGAAGCATGCCAACTTTGATATTGATCTGCGGTGATCACGGAAAGTTCAAATGAATGAATTAAATGAACTCCGTGATCAAGCTTACGAAAACTCTTTGATCTATAAAGAAAAGACAAAGAAGATTCATGACTCTAAGATCAAGAACCGCGTTTTCAACGTTGGTGATCGAGTCCTTCTTTTCAATTCTAGATTGAAGATTTTCTCGGGAAAGCTTAAATCCATTGGTGCGGACCATTTACTATCACTAAGGTTTATCCTTATGGTACCATTGAGTTATCTCAACCCGATGGTCGACTTTAAAGTGAATGGTCATCGGTTGAAGCATTACTTTGGAGGACATTCCTCTGTGATTGTCCGGATCTTCAAACTTTCCCATGAACCAATGAATGCGGGGATCGAGTCAAGCTAGCGACTCGAGTATCAAAAAAATAGCATGTTACATGGGTTTCACCGTGTGTACCACCCTAGTGTGGGGAGTTGCCCATGTTGTGTATATAAAGTGCTAAAAAAAAAAAAAAAAAAAAAAAAAAAATCCTTGCTAAATAATGGCCTTAGTATTTCCCTTTTCGTTCTATGTTTGGCATAATCGCGGTACTTTGAATATTGAGGGCAATATTCATTTCTAAGTGTGGGGAATTCTCACGAATTTTATCATGTAATTATACCACCTAATTCCCGTTTTGGCCAAAATTTTTTTTGGAGTAAGTGTTTTACACTTACTCATTTGGTTATCGATCCGCCATGTCTAAGAACAAAGGATTGGCTAATCCGAGCAAACGGCTCTTGGTAAAGATATCTCAAATCCGTTATATGGCTTGCAATTTGCCCAAAATTGTATGGTATTTATTCGCCATATCCTAAAAAGTGAAGAGTTGGCTAGCCCATAAGTTTATGGCTTGTGGTAAAGGCGGTTGAAAACCATAATTGGTAATCGACTCACCAAAGATATTTTATCTAAGAGTTGGCTAGTCCGAAGCAAGCGGCTTACGGTAAAGACAAATCAAACCCGTTGAAGTCGGTGATTTGCTCAAAATCATTTGGTTATCGAGTGTACCAAAGTTCTTACTTGAGCTGAAACATTTGGCTACTCGAAGTAATGGCTTTTGGTAAAGAGATAAAATCCATTAATTTTTCTCAAAACATTGCTAGGGACTAGCAATATCTTAGTGTGGGGATTGATGAGTGTGTAAATACTCATCATTTTTGTCTTGTTTAAAGCGCTAAAACATCGAAAACACTCGAAATGCATCAAAATGATAAAAATATCACAAACAAGTGTTTTATGTGTTTTAAATTCAAAAACATCAAAATCTGGTGAAAAACGTATAAAGTTTGCATAATTTGCAGTTTTAGTCCCCCAAGTTTGAAAAATTGTCAAAAATAGTCCCTGGTAAATCCAAATAAAGAAAAATATCATTTTAAGTCCCTAGGGATTCAAAAGTTGTCAAAATTGGTCCTTGAAACTTAAAATTACAAAATTACAACTTTAGTCCCTGAACTTTAGAAATTGGCAAGTTTAGTCCTTTGAAAATGAGAAAATGGCAATTTTGGTCCTTGCAATATTAAAGGTTGTCAATTTTAGTCCTTATGGTAACTTTGTGAAATTGGCAGTTTGGTCCTTAAAGTTTTTAGAAATTACACTTTGGTCCTTGTCTAAACTAAGCCTAAGCTACTTGTCAAAACCCATTTGACCCTGCCATTTAAAACCCCTTTGGACCCCTGCCTTGTGACCCCTTTCTGTTTTGGACCCCCAAGTCAAACAAAGTCAAAAAGCGAGATGTCTGGCGCCCTCTCGTGCTTCTTCCACCTCTCCCGATTGCTGCTGACTTGCACTGCCCCCCTCCAGGTCACCTCACCTTTCCACCCCTCTCATCATCACCCTCACCCACTTTTACCACCACAATTAATGCCACCCCCCCTACTAGCTATATCACAGGCAAACAAGTCAAACAGTCTTCCCGCCAAAAATGTGAAAAGGCTCAAAGTTCTCCCATTGGCCACAAAAAGAGGTGGGATCTGCTCATAATGCCACGTGGATGATATTTGAAGCATAAAAAAGGAGGAAGAGTCAAGAGAGAAGTAGTTACTTAGTTTTTTTAATTACTGTATGTCGTTTTATTTTTAAAATGTCTTAATTATCTCTAAACTTTGTATTTTTAAGCTTCATGATACTGAAAACAAGTTATCTAGTTGATATAATTCAGTTTGGATCTCTAAATCAAAGTTTCATTTCATTTGCACATCTTATGTACACTGTTCTAAAATTCAAACTCAAACTTTGGTATTCAAAGCTTCAATAAGCTTTATTTAAGCTCAAATCATCTTACTTAAGCTCTATATAGCTTTTTGTAAGCTTGAAGAATCATTTTAATCAAGTTCCATGGAAAGTCAATAAAAGTCAACTGTGAAGGCAATTTGGTTCAAATCTGGTTGGAAATGGATACAGGGTGTTGCAGAGATGAAATAGGTTGGATTTGGGTTAATATAAGTGTAGTAATGGTGTTGGGTTAAGCTGCATAAACAGCTTGGACTTTTGTAAGTTGGTACCCTCAAATTTAAGTTCTCTTCAAATTTGCAGTTTGTATGTGTATTGGTAGTTGTGATCATTAATCTTTTAAACCTGTTCTAATAGTAGTGTTTAGTTTAATTTAAGTTAATTTGGTCATAATTACAAGTTGGTTAAGTATTGGATTTGTCTCAGTTCTTAAAAACAGTGATAAAGGGGTGTTTGGTTTATAGTATAAACTGTTTTAAAAGCTTGTTCAGTGTATCATTACTGTTGGTTTATGCTTGTGTGACTCAAATATACTCACATTAGTCTTAATCTTATGTCTGCTAGTTAAAAAAGTCAAATCATCTATTAATCTGTCTAAAACCTTAACTGTTGTGAGTCTTGGAATTGCAAAACCTCATTTTGTGTTTAGAAGTCTTGAAACTAGCCTGCTTTATTCTCATTTCATCAAAATACATCATAATCAATCACTAAATTGGATCCAAATCTCACCAAAGTCAAACTGCATGTCTGTTTCAAAAAGTCAAAATGTGTTAAAATTGGTTTTCTACAGAAATTGCAGCTGAGGCACAGATTTCATTAAAGTTTTTCAAGGTTTGATTTTTGGTTTATAAGTAGTCCTCTAGGTGGTCTTTAAGTCCTAATAATTGTTTTTAGCTTAAGCTCCCTGGTTGAGCTTGTGTATAAGCTCAAAGTTGGCACTGGTGCCTGCACCATAACTTCGATGTCGGTGAGTTTTCTCGATTGTAATCAAGCACCGCAGGGGCTTGCAAAAGCTTTTCAGAGTCTGGTCTTTTGGCTACAAATAGTCACTTAGGTCTAGTTTTAGTCTTGATAATCAGTTTTTAGTTTGTAGCTTATTTGTAGCTTGTGCTTTAGCTTAAAGTTGGTACAAATTTCTGTTTTCAGTTTAATATCATAATCATCAGATCTGTGGTATTCTGTTAATCAGTAGTTGTAACTTGTTAATTTTAGTTTCATTTGGTCATTTTTAGTACCCCATAGCTTCTGTGATCATTGTGGTAGCTTATTTGCTCATTTGCTTATCAAGAGCTTATTTTGATAAGCACTTGACTCATCAGTTCCAGTTTTCTCCACATAGCACACTGTTTTTCCATTTTTCATAGCTTCTTAACATTATTTTAGAATTTTCCTGAAAATTTCAGATTTTTATAAGCTGTTTTGCTATTTTTCTTAATTTTAATTAGTTTTTAGCACTTTTTAATTAGCAATTAATACAAAAATTCGGAAAAGGTTCAAAAATAAGTTTTCATTTTTCTTAGGCTTAGATAAATATAAAAGTAGAAAAAGTAATTTTCTAGATTTTCATAGCTTATTTGGTAATTTTATTTATTTAATTAGTTTTAATAGTTTAAAATTCATAGAAAATAGAAAATAATCGAGAAAAATACAAAAATAGTTTTGAAAATTCTAGTTTGATATTTTAGACTTTTCCATTTCATAATTTTAATTTTCTAGCTTAATTTCCTAATTTCTTGTAATTTAGGTTATTATTAATTAGTTAAAAATAGTTTTAATTAATAATAATTAGATAATTAGTTATAAAATAGTTTTCTTTTCTAAAAGTTTCTTTTATCATTAGGTTTATAAAAATATCATTTTCATATTTTTAGGGTTAATATTGCTGTAGTTTCACGTTTTTATTTGTACGTCACGTAGTTTTAAATTAAAAACATAAAACACAAAAACATTAGTTTAAAAATAGTGATAGCATTTATTTAATAGATTTTAACTTTTTAATTTCCTCTAATCTCACATGGTTTATAAATCTTAAAACCTTCTGATCACTATCCTTAGTGATTACTCGACATCGATTGTGTTAAACACGATCATCCTCAGTGGGACATAACGACAGGAATCCACCGTATTCTCCGATCTTAAATTGCATTGGTGTGTGTCTGCTTTGAGTTTCTTACAGTTAGTCATTCACAAGTGACTAGCTTATGTGAGATAACTTGCGGTTTTGCACCGATCACTCTTCCCAAAGGCTACGACGTAACTATATTAGGTCAAATGAGGTTCCATCGTCACGATACTTTGCAGTAACTATTTCATCAACTACGGCGTAACCAAGTTTATTGAAGACTACGGCGTAACCACTAATAAGGTTCTGTGCGTAACCAGCGCATCTAGTGCAAAATACGAAGAAATTGAAGGTTCTGGCGTAACTCTTATATTAGTTCTGTAGTAACCCGGATCCAACCTATAAATACCCCACGATTTCCAAACATTTGGATCATCTCTTCCTCCCTTCTAGGGAGCGATTAGGCAATCATCCCATTCCACACAACACCGGAGAACGTGGGAAAAGCTCAAGGCGGGTCTAGAGGAGCATACAGAGGCTCTCCAAGGGAGAAATCACTCCCTACGATAAGCATTAGCGTTTTATATTTCTTTTACTTTCAATTCATGTATTTCGTACCTTTGAATATTGAATTGGTTTGTATGATTAATATGATCGGCTAAGCACCTCTTGGTACTGGCCTAGTTATGATTCCTTAATTGTTTTGTTTGCGTTTACTTTACTTCCGTACAATTATTTCTATGTGTATGCATGCATAGTTTATTGGTAGCCACCTTTGGTTCGGTAGTTTTGAATGGCGGTAGAGGCCAATTGCCTAGGAGATATGACCAACTGATCACTTATCGTTTGGATGAACTTAAGAAACAGGACTTATGAGGGGACACCTGACTTCTCCTGTGGTGGCATCTTTGCTGATAGGTTAGGGCGAATTGACCAAATGATGTCCTCTCGACCTTGACCCCACCTGAAGTAATTGGAAGTAAGTAGACGTAGACATAACTAGCTAGGAGGATTAACTAGGTTAGCACCACTCTCCTCTATTGATTTTCCCTTTACCATTTATTTGCTTTTATTTATTCTGTTTTAGTAGATTAAATTAATTAAATCCCTATCGAAACCATTATTAATCTGTGACACCTAGACTTAGTAATAATCCATCACACATAGCTCTTGGGACGACCTCGGCCACTGACATTACACTACACACGACCGGGTACATCGCCTGTTAGTGCATTAGGGTAGACCTTAGGTATAACGAGACTTTATAAATATTAAAACTGGTGAGTAAAACACGTGCATCAAGTTTTGGCGCCACGGGAGTTATATCAGATTAATATTAAGTCTTTCATTTGGTTTTAAACTTTTCCCGATCTCTTTTCAAGTTTTCGGTACCATGGAAGTTGTTAACATTGATGACCTCACTCTTGAGGAATATTTGGCGTTGACAAGAGCAGAACCAGGGCCGGGGCTCATAAGACCGGCGATTGGAGAAGATGTCCAGTTTGAAATCAGCTGCCAGTTCATGAGGGAACTGAGACAAAAGCTTTTTGCGGGGACTGATAATGATGATGCCTACTTACATGTACGAAGAGTTTTGGAGATAGCCGATCTTTTTCACGTTCCGGGAATCACTCATAATGCTCTTATGCTCAGGATATTTCCTATTACACTCACTGGAGCGCCCAGAAGATGGTTTGACAGAATTCTAGCAGGGCCGATCAATACATGGTATCTTCTTAAAAATGCATTTATTCGAAAATATTGTCCTCCTCCGAAGATTGCCAAAAAGATGGAAGAGATAAGGAGTTTCAGGCAAGAGATGGGTGAAACGTTAAATGCAGCTTGGGAAAGATTTAATGACCTTCTATACAACTGCCCAATGCATGATCTCAACAACTATCAGAAAGTCATTATTTTCTACAACGGGTTAAACATCCCTTCCCGCCAAATGCTCAACTCTCAAGGGCCGATCCCTATGATGCCTCCGGAACAAGCCCTTACATCAATTCAAAAAGCGATATCTTGGACAATTTTGGTGATATCACCAAAGGAATTGACAAGCTCGGATGTGATATGAAGATGGTTAAGGAAGACGTTCATTCTCTCCAAGAAAAAAGCGAAGCATATGAGCAGGTCAAGTATATTGAATAATTGGAGGAAGCCGTCAATAAATTCTCGGATAATTTAAAATTGATGCACGACTCGAATGACGTATGGAAATTCAAGGAGGGCACGGACTTTAATTTAAAGAAGCTTGACGATAAGAGGAAAAGCTTGGAAGCTAAGCTTGAAGAATTAAACCCAAAGGTCCTGGAAAGTAAAAAGAAAGCGGTTGGAACTATCAAAAAGCGGTGAGAAAGATGAAAGAAGTCGACAAGAGCCGATTCTCGTGATTTACCCGATATCAAACCTTATGTACCACCTATCCCATTTCCATGACGTTTGAAGATTAGAAATGAAGAAACAAGCAATGCTCAATTAAAGAAGATGGAAGCAAAGAGCTTATTGTGGTGATGAAGTTCCACATGATGAGGAATCAACCACAACACAAAGCGATATGACTTCTAGCCTTTCTTTTATTCCTAACAATCTTGCTTGTTTTCTTTCTGAGTTCTCAAGATATGAATGAAATTATCGACCTTGACCTCACAAACCTCACATGTCGCATCACCCGATGATGGTTATGTAGCTCCATGCTACTAAACCAATTTTAGTTGATATTGCAAAGGAAATTGAGGACAAGATTTGAGACACTTGTTGATTAACAAGGAGTCATATGAGCCAATTAATCGGCCCATCACGAGGTAAACAATTCATCAAGATCATCGACTAAAATGGGTAAGGTAAGGAGGAAATGGCATCTCCTTTAAGGTATGATCATTATCCATCATTTCCCCATCCTTTAGTAATTCCACACCCTCATGGTGTTTATCGATATTTTCACCACACTTGGTTTCAAGTGAAGGAGAAACACCTCTTACTTAGTAAATAAGGGTGGAGTCAAGCTCGTGACTCGAACAAAAACAAGCGCTTAGGAGGCACCCCATGCCTATCTTTCCTTTTTACATTTGTTTTATTTCCATTTACATAAGGTTTTGTGTTTTCTAACCATTTTTGCGTGAAGCGAGGAAGTAATTGTCTGCTGCAGTTGCGAGATCGACCATAGTTACGATTGTAACTCATCTTTGTGATTATGCCGTAACCAACCTTTGCAGCAGTAATCTTTGACGCATTAATCATTACGGGTAATACCATCTCTGTGGTTACTGTAACCACTCGCTTTGCGACTTATGTCGGGTTTTGCCGATTCTGGGCGTAACTCCATCATAAGAGTTACGACATAACCTTCCTCTACTTTAATTCTTTCATTCTAAAACACAATAACCTTGTTTTAGTATTTTAAATGAACTTTTTGGGTGTGTTCCCTGTAAACCCTCACGAGACTTCACTCGTTCACTTGGGACACCAAGTGATTTAAAAGGCTTGTTGCATATGCTAAATGCAACCGTGATTCCTACGAAAGTGAGTTAGGGTTGTTTTTTATTTTTCTTTTTTTTAGAATTATGCTTGTCGGTAGTGTGATTTCAGGGATTGAAGTTTGTTCATGATGCTTATACGAAGGCACGTCTCTTTTTCGTGGGCCTTCTTTCTTTATGGAGCTAATTTCAAGGAAGTTCTCGCTCTAATTCTACTTTTCTCTTCACCTTTATTTAATGCTTAGTACAAAATGGACTTTGTATAATTCAAGTGGGGGACGGAGTAGAATTATCTCTTGAACATTATTTTGCCCTCGTTTTCTAGTTTATTTTGACAAATTATGCCATTTTAAAATTTTGACATGTTTTCTTAACCTAACTAGATTAGACCTTAGCCGAGCACATACAACCCTTGATATTATATGGTGAGATTAGCCTTATCCGTTTCCAATATTTTACCCCAAACCCACCAAATTATGAGTGTCTTGGTAGCTTGTAAACTTTAGAACTTGGCCTTTGCATCATTTCGAGACCATAGGCGAGGTATGTTGAGTTAGCTCAATGTATTTGGACTTTTCGGTTTTAGAAGGAAATATTATAGGATTATCACCCAAATAGCTCGCAATTGTGTGTCTATCGATTAGTCACCTCGACTTTCGAACCCCATGTGAAACCCTTTTGTTGCACTCACCTTTAGTGCAAGATACCCTAGATACACCATTCGAGCCATTCCTTTCATTTTGTTAACCTGATATATTGTTTCGATACACCTATACACCTTAGCCTACCACCGTAGTCTTTATTTGTGATTGGGAAGTCATCATTTACCTAAGTTCAAGGTTCGAGTGGAAAGGTTCGAAATCACGCTTTCATCGACAACATTCCTGAAGATCATTGAAAACCCCCCGAATTCCCTTTGTTTATCTCAAGTGGGGGGATATTATGTTTAGTTATTATAGTTATGTTTGAAAAAAAAATTGTTATGATTTAGTTATTGTAAAGTGCGATGTTATAAGCACTATATTTTGAGCTTTATAGATTTAGTATCGAGGAAGCCACCTCGGTCACATTTGAAGATTGGAGTTGGTAATTATGCCAACAGTTGGAGAAAAGGTAGTGTGCCCATCACGACGTCCTCTAATGACACATCTACCTTGTATTTCATGATCCGGTTTCTTGAATTCAAAGCTTGAACTTTGGGCGGACAGTAAGTGGTGATGACTTGGTTATACATTTAGACTACCTTCTTGTTTTTTATTTTACACCATTTATATATCCTATGTCTTATCCTACCCTTTAGTCATGAAGCGTGTCTAGGTGATGCAACGAGCAATCTTTGGTGTCTTGGCCATGGATTTGGTCATGTATCATTGATTTTGTCCACTTCACCGTGACATGTTAGTAATGACGAGTCACCCCTTAACCTTTGTCGTGTCTACCCATATTGCCTTCGAGAATTGTTTAGCCCTTAACTCTAGTGGTGGAGATTTGTGTAACCGCCAAGCTTATGATAGAATACATGCTATGATGTGCGATTGAGTGATCACCGAAATTGACACTTAGAATAGTTGAGAGATTTGAGTGTTTTGTTCCCTTCGTGAGGTGTTCGGGTTTGTTTTATTCTAGCATAAGGATTTGTAAACTTTTATTTTCGTGTTATGGGAGATATCTTTTAGGAATCTTTCTAATAAGGTCTATTTGAGGGGCAAGTAGAGTTCAGTGGGGGATATTTGATAAAATCAAATAGTCCACGATTATTAAGTGTCAATTTCCCAGATAATGCTTGTAATTTATATCATTTATATAGATTTACGCATGTTTTCCATTGTTTCCACTTTTAGGTAACTTACGAGCATTGGAGCTAAAGAGGCGGAATTGGAGAATTATCTAAAGATTTATCACATTATTCTACTTTAAAGAAGTTACTGGCGTAACTCATCTCTCGCATTACGCCATAACTATTGCATGACCCGAAAACCAACTTATCGAGAAGGTTCTGGTAACTCTTCCCAAAGGCTCTGACGTAAGTATATTAGGTCAAATGAGGTTCCACGCGGCGATACTTCACGCCGTAACTATTTCATCAACTACGGCGTAACCAAGTTTATTGAAGACTACGGCGTAACCACTAATAAGGTTATGCCGTAACTAGCAGATCTAGTGCAAAATTCGAAGAAATTGAAGGTTACGGCGTAACTCTTATATTAGTTACGTCGTAACCTAGATCTGGCCTTTAAATACCCCACGATTTCCAGCATTTCAGATCATCTCTCTTCCTCCCCTTCTAGGGAGCGATTAGGGCAATCATCCCATTCCACACACAACACCCAGAGAACGTGGGAAGAAGCTCAAGGCCGGTCTAGAGGAGCATACTGAGTCTGTCTCAAGGAGAAATCACTCCCTACGATAAGCATTAGCGTTTTATATTTCTTTACTTTCAATTCTTGTATTTCGCACCTTTGAATATTGAATTGTGTTAATACAAATAAGTAAAAGCGTTTATTTATAATTTCGATCTTCTAATGTTTTGTCGATAACAAACGTAAAATCATTTTAACAAAACAAATAAAATACGTAAATGGTTTGAACTAATAGTTTCTAACATATTCACATTTTCACACAAAACACTAAAACAAGTATAAGTGATTTTATGATTTAGTAATACATATGTACAACAACTAGTGTTTACATATTTGGGTATAATATACACATAACTAGTATGTAGTATATTAGGTAATATAAATGGGTAGAAACTTAAGTATCACAACCCATTGGGCAAATACATTGAATGTACTTGGGTACAACCCAAAGCCCATGACCCATGGAGCTTGACCCATAACCCATTGCATGACATCATGCTTATATCATACATGGATCAACCCATACCCAAGTGACCAAGTGCATTGCACTCAAAGATACATTGTATCTAGCTAAAGATCCATGGTTCAACCCATGACCCATGACCCATGACCCATAACCAAAATACCCATGGGTAAAAGGGAGCGTCCCACGGATCCCTAGCTTAACGCTAGGCGGATCACGATGAGTGTCTAAATACTCATCATTTTGTTCCTTCAGACCGCAAAAACAAATAAAAACACTTTGAAAAGTCTCAAAAAGCGGAAAAAATATTTAGGCATGTTTTATTCAATAATTGTAAAAATCTAGTCTCGGTTATTCAAAACATGTAATTTTTCATAAAATGCCTCGTGGATTTTCAAGTTGTCAAAATTAGCCTTATAAAATTAAATTTTGCAAAATGGCAACTTTAGTCCTGAAATTTCAAAGATTGATGTAATTTACCTGGACATTTTAATTTGAAAATTATTATTTTTGGTCCTTGGGAAAATTAAACTTGTCATAATTGGTCCCTATAATAAACTTTGGAAAATTACGATTTGGTCCTCAAGTTTGGTGGAATTGCAATTTGGTCCTTGTGTTATTAATAAACAAACCCAACCTTGAACCCCTGTGCCAAAACAACCCGTGACCCCCTTTTGTGAACCCTCCCTATTAATAAACACCCAAGTCAACCCGGTCAAACCCTTTTCCTCCAATACCACCTCCTTCACCTACTGCAACCCACTCCTTCCCACGCTTCCAAACACAAACCCACAACCTTATCCTCCACCTCACCTAAAACAAACAAGAATCATTAAATACATCATGCTCCTTGCACTCAATCGTAACCAAGTGGTTTAGCCACTTTACTGCTTTTCCGCCAAAATGAGTTTCAACGATTAAGATGATATCAAAGCCTATCCAATGGTGGGATTTAATCAGAATTGATCAAGGATGCTTTTTGGATAGCTATATAAAGACCAGAAGACATCAAGAAATAGTTGTCACTGTATTTAGACCATTTCCTTTAAAATTCATGTAATCGTTTTTAGTTTTTAATGCACAAGCTTTCTGGGTTTCATGTTTCCTTCATTGTACAAGTTATTCTAAGTCTTAATTAGCAAGTTTCATTCATCAATTTCCAGTTTTGTTTTCTTTATGTTCCAAAAAGTGTTCTTGTCTGCTTTTAAGTTTCAAATCACAAATTAGCTTCATTAAGTTTCTTTTAACTTATTTAAAGTGTTTTAAGCAAATGAGAAGGTTTTCCGGTCTTAATTGCAAAATTTCCAAAAAGTCAATGAAAGTCAATACTGGTCAACGAAAGTCAACTGTTCTTAAGTCCGAAATTTCATTTAGAAGTGGTAATCCACTATTTTAAGTTCATTTTAAGTATTAGTCATATTTGTTTTAGGCATAAGCTTTTAAAATTGCTTTCCTTAAATTTTTGTTTAAGTGTTTAATGCTTTTAATTTTAGCTTATTATTGTTGTTTGAATCATTTTAGCTTAATTCAAGAGTATTTACGGTTTGTTCTTTGCAATTATCAAAACACCAAAAAAATCAAAATCATCAATAATAGTCAACAAGAAGCTGATTTGGTTTAACTTGGTTATCTGGATCAGACCTGGGATTTAATGTGGTTTCAATATGTTTGATAGTGATTCTTAGTCAGCTTTAGCAAGCCACATTGGCTGGAAACCTGTAAGTGCTTGATAACTAAGTTTTTATTGTTGTTTCATAATTGTCACTTCTGCATACTTAGCTTAGCATAATATTGTTAGTAGTAGCTTGTAATTCTGCATCATTTAGTTCTAATTTCATCATTAAAACTTGTTTAGGTTAGGTTCATGGTTTAGGTATTAGTTTAAGAATCGTAATCTGCTATTAAGTAGTTTTAAGTAGTGTTTGGTACAAGATCAAGTTCTGAATTTGAGGTGTTGTTAGTGGTTAGGTACTGTTCCATTAGATTCTATTTGGATAATAGTAGTAATTTGATCACTCAATTGCACTCTATTGTTTTAAAAGTCAAAATTACTCATAAAAGGCGATCTTGTGCTCATAATTGTTGGAATCGATGAGGCATAATCTTGCATATAGGTGTAAAACTAGTTAAGCTAGCTTGCATAAGGTCCATTTCATCATTAAACTTCATTTTCATCAAAATTCGAAGCCCAAAGTTCACATAAGTCAAATTTTCAAAAACTTCAAAAGTCAAAATTTCATAGAAACCCATTTTGAATAAACTTGCGAATTTCATGTAGGACTTAATATTAGGAATGAAGACTTGTGCTTTTGGATATTTGTCATTCTCGTTGCTTGTCTTCATCATAGTATTTTTATAATTTTTAGTTAGTGTTGTAACCGCTTATTTGCTAGCTTCTTTAAGCTCTTTTCACAAACCTCCTTTTGCTTATTCCTTATTTCGCTTATTCGGTTTGTTTTTCTTGTTGTTGTTGTTGCTTATTCTAAGTTCCCATAACTTTTTATAGCTTATTCAACCTTTGGTTCGATAGTGGTAGCTTATTGAGGCTTTTAGCTTAATTTGATGCTTATTCATATTAGTTGTGTGCCCAAATCATATCTCCACTACTCCAAAGTTGTTTCGTTATTTTTCCGGATTCTCGGTGATTATTTTATAGTTGACTGAAGTTTTCATATTTTCACTATTCATTTACTAATTTACGCATTTTATGTCATTTTCTAGCATTTTTAATTAGCATTTAATCCAAATAAATTAGAAAAAGATCATAAAAATAAAATTTCAATTTTATTAGTTTTAGAATATTCAAAAAGTCATAAAAAGTATTTTTCCTGAATTTTCTTAGTTAAAATAGATTTTCTAGCGTTTTAATTAGTTTTAAATAGTTTAAATTCATAACAAATAGAGAAAAAGTCAAAAAAATGTAATTCCAGTTTCTAAAATTCTTTTTAGTCATTTAAGATTTTTTAAAAATAGTTTTGAAATTTTCTAGTTTATTTTCCTGATTTATAGTATTTTAAGTCTATTTTAAATATTTAAAATTAGTTTTTAATTCAAATTAAATCAAGAAAAATCCAAAAATTAGTTTTAAATTTCCAATAATTTTCTTGCATCATTAGGATTGTAAAATGTATTTTCCATATCCGTAGGTATTTTACTTCTTTATTTTCACGCTTTATTTCGTACGCTTCGTAATTTTATTTAAACGTCGTTTTAGGTTTTAATCGTTAAGCCATTTTAAATATAGAATTAAATGACTTCAAAGTCTTTATAGATTTAATTTCCTTAGTTTAATCACTTAATCCATCATAACCCTTTCCTGCTCAATATCACCCGATCACGGATTCGTCACAGACAGTTTACACCTCGTTGGGACTTAACGACCTGGGAAACACTAAACTCCTCCGGACTTAATTGCATTTTGCTCGAAATGTTTGACTTTATGGTTGACCATTCACAAGTGGTTGACTAATAAAAGATAGACCGTTCGAGCGAATCGAATCCTTGTGGAAGGGATCAAGTGGGATCCGGGAGCAGAGATTTTTCTTCTATAAATAGTGAGCCATTTATTCATTATTCCTCACCCCTTTCCAACATGTGATAAGGTTTTAAAATGTACCTTTTGAGGGTCGTTTAAGCCCTTATTTGATCACTTTTGTATCCGTTATTACTTAATATCGTTCCTTTTCACTTTTAGGTCTCTTGAAGGCAAATTGTTGTAATGGCACTTATTTGGACGAAAAGGCGCGAATATCTGAAGAAAATGGCCAAAGTCAAGAATCGAGACACTCAGTTCTTTGAAATACAAGGGGACGGCGTCGGTGTTAATCATGACGCCGTCGAGCACTCTGTGATGGCTTAGTAGCCAAATTGCTTATTTTCAAGTGACGGTGTCGGGCTTTAAAAGAGTAGGCCGTCGCAACTCGGGCGGCCTAGATTTGATCCAGACGTCGTCGAGAGGCGAAGGGGACGGCGTCACAAGCATAAGGTGGCGCCGTCGCAAGACTAACGTGGCCAAGACGAAACCCTAATGACGGCGACCCGACGACGTCACAAATCATAAGGTGACGCCGTCGCGATTGTAATATTATATATAGAATCCGAATTTTTCGGTTTAGTGTGTAGTCTTTTGGAGTAAAAACCTAAACCGAACCAAGGCTGTCTTGTCAAGTATTTTAGGGTTCCAAACCCTATCTTACATCAAGATAAGTGTTTTACTTCATTAATTCAATTATGTCTTCAATTATTTGTGTGTATGCTTGCATGTTCTCCATGTCCGCTAATTTACTTGTGTGTTTGCTTAGGGAATATGAAACTTAATTATTGAATATTGATTGGTTGTCTCTTATCTTAATTGTTAATGATCTAGTAATGCGATAGGTCATTCGTTGTGTAATTAATGCTTGATTGATCTTTGTGAACCTTGGACTATAACATTTAGAGCGGTTGTAGGCTAAACCATCCAAAGAGTGCCTTAGAGTTAGAGTTTATAATTCCTAGAGGTTTTGTAGGCGAGACCCTTTGGTAAGTTCAAAGAGTTAGGGACACATGCATACCCTACGACTTTAGACACACAACGCGATTAAGAATAAGGACGTGACAATTCAACCATCAATAGGAGATAATTAAGGAGTAATAAAACCTAAGTAAACACATCTTTAAACTATCATACGAGCACACAATAATTAGACATAGACTACATACACCTTAGATTAGATAATTAGATAAGTAGAGTAATTGGTAGAAATACCAACCCCAAATCCAAACCCGAGATTAGTACCTTTCCTTTCCTTAAAAATTATAAAAGATAAAAATAATCTTCCTCAACCCCAACCTTAGCGTAGTAACTTCTCACTAGCATTCCTATTCCCTAGAGAACGATATCAATACCCGTGGCTTACCCTAATACTACACTACAACGATTAGGTTCACCGCCTAGGGTGTTGAAAAACTTGCTCGAAGAAAAGGAAGTTCCTTTGACCCCGAACGACGCGTGTAGCGTTATCAAGTTTTGGCGCGCTGCCAGGGAATAGAATAGCTAGTTAGTAGTCCACCTCGTTTAGGTTTCTTTGCTTGATTCCTATCAAGTAAAATTTTCTCATTTTTAGCTTTCTCGTAGTCTATCCCCTTCTTCGTGACCTTTGTTCATAACACCATCACTTTTCATCATGGAAGGTGATAACCAACTACCATTTCCCCTACCAACCCCTTAGACAACTTAGAACCCGGTTCCACCAAAACCCTTCTTGAACCGTTTGCGAACACGAAGAGAGCTCAATAGGCGAAGAAAAGCTCTCCATGATTCGAACCTCAAGGCACTTCCATCAACTTTGATGAAGTCACAACCGACGAGGAGTCCTCTCATTCCCCACAATCCTCGAAACCATCATCATTGACGATCCGAGCCAACATGGCGAGGAAATTTCGCCACTCCGGTCAATGGACCCATCAATCCTCACGAAGCAAAATCCCTCGGGAATACTCTTCCCCCTCGCATCCGGATTTACTAGTGCCATTGTCTACCCTTCGAACAAGTCAATGAAGTATTGCATGCCTCGACATTTGGCTTATCCAAAATGCATGTCAATTCCATGGATCCCACAGCGAAAACCCAATCCACCACATCAAACAATTTTTAAAATTGTTGATGCTATCTATCCGACGAGCATCCAAAGAGACATCTAGACTCGGTTTTCCCATTTCTCTTCAAGGACAGGCCAAGGAATGGCTCGATAAGCTTCCTCCAAAGTCTATTTTCACATGGGAACAACTCACAACCAAGTTCACCAAGAAGTTCTTTCCCCCTGGAAGAACTGCATTAATTAGGAGCAAAATTCTTCACTTCCATCAAACAGATGGAGAATCTATCATTAACTCCTGGAATCGTTACAAAGATCTTATTCAACAAGCCCCACACCATGGTATCAACCTTTGGTTGCTTGTTCAAATCTTTACGACAATATCTCCGTAAGGATCAAAAGGCATTGACTTCTCAACTGGCGAAGAATTTCTAATCTCACTGCGGAAGAAGGGTGGAACCGCATTGAGGAATACGTTCAATACCAAGACAACCATTGGAATGAGCCAGTAAACGCAATAAGTATCTCTACTTTCTTGAATGAAAATTTATCATCTTTCGATGATCAGATTAAGAAAGCACAAGAGAAGCTTGCATACCTCACAAAATCGCCAGAACCAAAAAGGTTATTTAACCCATACCTTATATGCGACATTTGTGGAGGGCCTCACGAGAGTGATGAGTGTGATGACACACGCCAAGAGAGCATCTTCCTTTCCAGTCATGATATTTATGATGACCCTTCACTCCTCACATTCTATCAAAGCGATGAATGCAACCCTTGGGGCAATCTAAAATGGAAAACTGAAGGAAAAGAGGGATCTGAATACACCATCCGTGATGCCTTTGAAGAAGAACTCGGGCAGTTTACCATAGAAGGGGCCACACTCTTAAAAGGTCTTGAGGGGTTTATTTAAGAGCAGCAAGCCGAATTAGAGAGTCAATTCGCCAACCTCCACAGAAGAATAAGCGAATCTGACCCAACCCATCACGATCCAACTTGCGCCATCACTACTCGATCAGGAATTACTACCAAGGATCCCCCGCATCCTGACCGAAATCCCACCACCAAGAAACCTGTGTTAGGAAATGAAGCAATTCCTGAACCTCCTTCAACCCCTCACGATCCCCCTCCACAAACACCGGCAGACGCCCAATGACCAACTCTCTCACGGATTCCTTATCCCTCTCGTCTGAAGAATCAAAAGGCTGAAGAAGACAATGAGAGAATATTGTCTTATTTAAAACGAACTTCCGTCAACATACCACTTCTTGACGTATTCTATCACATCCCTAAACATAGCAGATACTTCAAGAGGTTAATATCTAATCGGAAGAAACTTGAAGGGTTGATATCATTAGGAGAAGAATGCTCGGCTATCATCCAGAAAGGCCTGCCCAAGAAGAAAGAAGATCCAGGCAGTTTCACCATCCCTTGTTCAATAGGGGCGCTCTCTATGAAAAATGCCTTGGCGGATCTTGGGGCTAGCATTAACCTGATGCCTCACTCCCTATTCCTCAAACTAGGATATTCAGGACTGAAACCAACCAGGATGAGTATTCAATTAGCTGATCGATCAATCAAATATCCCATTGGGGTTTGTGAAAATGTTCTTGTAAGGGTAGGAGAATTCAAGTTTCCAGTTGATTTCGTGATTTTAGAAATGGAAGAAGATAACTCGGTCCGATAATCCTTGGAAGACCTTTCTTGGCTCTGACTCGTGCCATTATTGATGTTCATGATGGTAAACTCACTTTACGAGTGGGGTCCGAGAGCTTAACCTTCGACATCAAGGATTCTATGAGTCACTCCTCCTCCTACGATCACCCTATTTATTTTGTTGAGGAAGTTGATGAATTTGTTGATGACATAGATGACTGCATTGACGAGTATCTATTAAACGAATTCATAAATGACGACAACAACACAATGGGCGACAACGAAGAAATTAAGATGGTTGGAGCTGTTTCCTTTTACCCGCGTAAGGAAGAAATTGAACCCTTGAGCTGCAAAAGCCAGAAAACAAGCTAAAACCATCAATCAAGGAACCCCCTACCTTAGAACTGAAAGATCTCCTAAGCCATTTAGAATACGCCTTCCTTCAAGGAAAGGACCAACTCCCTGTCATCATAAGCTCGTCGTGACCCTTTGGACAAAAAGAAGCTCTTGGAAGTTTTAAAAGAGTACAAAGGAGTAATCGCATGGAGTGTGGCGACATTAAGGGTATTGATTCTACATTTGTACTCATAAAATCCTCATGGAAGAAGATTACAAACCAACCGTTTAGCCACAAAGGAGGTCAACCCTAACATTAAGGAGGTAGTAAAGAAAGAAGTCATCAAGCTCCTCGATGCCGGCCTTATCTACCCCATTTCGGATAGCCCATGGGTCACCCAGTCAGTGGTTCCAAAAAGGAGGAATAGCGGTTGTAAAGAATGAAAAGGGTGATTTAGTGCCACAAAGAACAGTTCTTGGTTGGCGTGTTTGTATCGACTACGAAAGTTAAATGACGCCACCGGGAAAGATCATTTTCCTCTGCCATTCATTGACCAAATGCTCGAAAGGTTAGCCGGGCATGAATACTACTATTTCCTTGATGGCTTTTCAGGATATTTTCAAATTCCCATTGCCCCTGAAGATCAGGAAAAGACTACGTTTACATGCCCATACGGGACGTTTTCCTACAAGCGAATGCCCTTCGGGTTATGTAACGCACCCGCCACCTTTCAGCGATGTATGATGACCATATTCCATGAATTAATTGAGGACAACATGGAAGTTTTCATGGATGATTTCTCGGTATTTGGAAATTCCTTCGACCTTTGTCTTTCTAACCTGAGGAAGATGTTGAAACGGTGCGAAGAAACTAATTTGGTCCTAAATTGGGAAAAATGTCATTTCATGGTGAAAGAAGGAATTGTCTTAGGACATAAAGTCTCGGAAATGGAATTGAGGTCGATAGAGCAAAATCGAGCGATATCCAAACTCCCCTATCCTACCACCGTTAAAGCCATTCGCAACTTTCTAGGTCATGCGGGTTTTTATCGAAGGTTTATTAAAGACTTCTCGAAAATTGCCCGGCCAATGACACAACTTCTTGTTAAGGATGCCCCTTTTGATTTTTCTGAAGAATGCAAAGAGGCATTCAACCGACTAAAGAAGGATCTTACTCAGGCGCTTATAATGGTCACCCCTGATTGGTCTCAACCATTCGAGATCATGTGTGATGCTAGTGACTATGATGTAGGCGCCGTGCTCGGCCAAAGGAAAGAAAAGCATTTTCAACCAATCTACTATGCTAGCAAAACCATGAATGTAGCGCAAGAAAATTACAAAACTACCGAGAAAGAGCTTTTAGCTGTTGTTTTTGCCTTCGACAAGTTCGGGCAATATCTCGTTCTTTCTAAGGCGGTCGTCTTCATCGATCACTCCGCCTGCGCTACTTGTTTTCAAGCAAGATGCAAAACCCGACTAATTAGGTGGATTATATTACTTCAAGAATTCGACATTGAAATTCGAGATAAAAGGGGTGAAAATCTTGTCACGATCATCTGTCACGCTTGGAAAACCCTGATCTTGAGAAATTCGATCATACCGAGATTCGCGACTCTTTTCCCGAGGAACGGCTAATGGCCATTAAGGAGATTGAGCCATGGTATGCGGATTATGCTAACTATCTGTCCAGTAGGGTTTTGCCAAACTACATGACCAAGCAAGATAAAAGGAAATTCTTCACTACGCTAAAACATTACTTCTGGGATGAGCCCTTCCTATTCCGCATATGCCCCGATCAAATCATTCGACGTTGCGTGGCCGGAAGGGAGATTGATCGAGTTCTAAAAGAATGCCATGCGGGACCATCTGGAGGACATCACGGTGTAAATGTCACGGCACGAAAGGTTTTCGATGCCGGGTTCTACTGGCCTACTATTTTTCGAGACGTTAAGAGATTAGTTCAAACATGTGATGCATGCCAACGATCGGGAAACATCTCGCGAAAGGATGAATCACCTCAGAATTATATCCAAGTCTGCGAAATATTCGATGTTTGGGGTATAGACTTCATGGGACCTTTTCCATCATCCGGAGGAAATGAATACATTCTCGTAGCTATTGATTATGTATCCAAATGGGTAGAGGCTCAAGCTCTTAGAACTAATGATGCGAGGGTAGTTATTCATTTTCTTAAAAAGCTCTTCGCACGATTCGGGATTCCCAAGGCATTGATCAGTGATAGAGGAACCCACTTTTGCAATGCTCAAATGGAGAAGGTAATGAAGAAGTATGGCGTTCCACATAGATTTTCTACTGCATATCATCCTCAGACGAATGGACAAGTAGAAAACACAAATAGGGCATTAAAGCGGATACTTGAAAAAATGGTCCACCAGAATAGAAAAGATTGGGCATTCAAACTGGATGAGGCACTCTGGGCATTCAGAACTACTTATAAAACACCTATCGGAACAACCCCTTTTCGCTTAGTATATGGGAAGGCGTGCCACCTCCCTATTGAACTTGAGCAGAAAGCATATTGGGCACTTAAGGCTGTAATATGGATTATTCGAGCGCGGTCAAATAGGTTCTTGACTTCAAGAATTGGATGAACTAAGATTTGAAGCGTATGAATCGTCGATCACATACAAAGAAAGGGCAAAGAAATGGCATGATCAACGAATAAAGAATCCTAAAGAGTTTTGGAAGGAGATAAGGTGCTCTTGTATAATTCAAGGCGAGGTTATTTCCGGAAAACTCAAATCGAGATGGTATGGACCTTTTTGGTAAAAAGCGAGATGAGCAATGGAGCGGTGGTGCTACTAGACCACGATGGGAGGGAATTTACCGTAAATGGACAACGTGTGAAACATTATCAGTTGGATAATAATGACATGGTGAACGATGAAGATATTGTTTTAGAAGGAGATGACGGTAATGAAGTCACGTAGGGGCACGACTACGAGTCTAGCTACAAGACTCATAAATAAAGAAAAGCGCTTCGTGGGAGGCAACCCATGCTTAATTGTTTGCTTGTTAGTGTCATATATCTTTTAGTGATTGCTTATTCTCATGTTTAAATTTGTAAAATGCTTTATTTTGTTTTTAACCTCGTCTTAATTGCATATAAAGGTATTTTACATAAAGGATAAGTGTATGGAGGATTACACACGTTTTCAAAAGAAACGTAAACATGAGAATAACAATTAATTAAAAGATATATATGTGTGTTTGTTCGAGTCAAATGCTTGTATCGAGTCATAATGGATGTTTTGCGAGAAATTTTCCGATTCTAAAGATGTAAATTTTCCGAAATTTTTCCGGAAAATCGCACCGCTTTTTGTCGAGGATAACTGACGGCGTCGAGGATCGCAACTGACGGTCGGGAAGGAGTAAAACAACAGATTACTTTTTCTCGTTTTCGAGCAACTTATAAAATTTTGGAATTTTCCGGTCTTAATTTTCCCAGTAAACATCCATTCCACAAGCATTATATCCTAGTTTAGTCGAGTCTTATATATATTATTACCGCCGATTTTACGCGAAGGTTTCGTTTGTTTTCTTCAAGTGTGCGGGTTTAATTTATCAAGAAGAAGTTACATAAGATTGGAAGGAGCTTTTCACGCATACATTCTTCTTGGAAAGGATTTAACCACTACTTCACACACGGATCCTACCGAGCTAATCGGGAGTATTAGTTTCTTCGTTTTCATTACCTTCATTATCATAACTTTGATACTTTCGGGAACATTGGGGACAATGTTCGGTTTAAGTGTAGGGAGGAAAATAAAGCGGAACTTTGAAACTATGCTTATCCTTGATTATTTGCTTTGTCCAATTGTATTTGTGTAATAAACCATGAGAAAATGTCGGTTAGGGTAATTTTGGCACCAAATTTAAAAATTTTCATGACATATAGGAGTGGGCCATTAGTCTTAACAAAAGCGTCTCACGGATAGGAAGTTGCATGACTAGCACAAAACCCTTTACCACCTAAATTCCACCCAAAATGTGAGGATCGCCTTAGATTAGTAGGAATTAAAGCATTCATCTTTAATGCTTAGAGTGTGAACCGGTAGTATAATAGATTCTAGAACTTGTTTTGTGATGCATTCCGAGATCGCTAGTAAGACTACACTTGTGTAGTTAGGAATAACTAAATGATAAGAGGCATTAGGATAACCCTTGTTTGATACCGTAATATAATTACTTCTTCCACATCGGTTGAGTAATTCCCCACACCTTTGCGTTGTACTCATCTTTAGTACACGATACCCTAGTTAACCCCTCGAGCCTATCCTTTTCGCGGTTCTCGTGATGTTTGGTTTTCGGAATATCAATGAAGAGCATTGTTTACACCCCACCCCAAATGTACACCCAAATCGCCTTAGCCTACCTTGTATGCACTCACTTTTAGTGCATTATTGTTATCACCCTAAACCCTTAGTTCAATTATCTAGTTGCTTGCATAAGTTGCTAAGTCGAGTCATATCCTTTGTATACATTTTGGGACGATTGGGACTCATGGGGAAAGTTAAAGTTTATGAAATGACTGGAAGGAGCGTTAAATTCCCTTATTTGCGTAATAATGTACTCCAAGTGTTTTGATCTTTTCAATTCGGGTCAAATTAGTGTTAGAGTAATAAAAACTCAAGTGTAGGGATGTGCCTATAAATCCCTATCATTTTGATGTTACCGTAGAGGATGGTAGAGTAAAAGTGTATGAAAAAAAAATCGAAAAAAAATAGAAAAAGAGAAAAGAAAAAAAAAATAGTGTTAAAAAAAAAAAAAAAAAAAAAAAACATACGGGCTACCATCCTACATCTATCCTTTAAATTTATGTTTGTTTGTTTCAGTTATCTAGAGTTTAGAGTGTCGAGTCTTGGCTTAGCAACGCCATTCTTCGTATGCTTGTAACATAAAGATTTTGACTTGCCACCACTAAATAGCCTATCCCACCAAACCCTTTGTTTCCTACCGTAAGCCTAACGTTACAACCCTTTAAAGACCTCTTTGATAGTCTTTCCTAGGTGCTTACGCCAAAGCGATGGAGGTTTGATCTATTCTCAAGCCTATGGTAATCTATGTACTAGGACCGGTTAATGAGTGTTTATCTTCCATTTCCAACTTCTTATATTTCATATACACCAGAGATGAGAGTATCCAAACACCCCATGTGAGGTGCTAGTATGTAATTTTCGTGCTTGTTATGACTTTTGCGGGGCTTATATGTGTTGTGGACTGTTTTAAACCAATGCTTCATGACCCCTAACTTATAAATTAATTGGCTAAAGCACATTTGCTTGAGGACAAGCAAATACCAAGTGTAGGGATATTTGATAAGGTTTTAAAATGTACCTTTTGAGGGTCGTTTAAGCCCTTATTTGATCACTTTTGTATCCGTTATTACTTAATATCGTTCCTTTTCACTTTTAGGTCTCTTGAAGGCAAATTGTCTGTAATGGCACTTATTTGGACGAAAAAGGCGAATATCTGAAGAAAATGGCCAAAGTCAAGAATCGAGACACTCAAGTGCTTTGAAATACAAGGGGACGGCGTCCATCGCTTAAGCATGACGCCGTCGGAGCACTGTGATGACTCAGTAGCCAAATTGCTTATTTTCAAGTGGCGGTGTCGCTTTAAAGAGTAGGCCGTCACAACTCGACGGCCTAGATTTGATCCGACGGCGTCGAGGCGAAGGGACGGCGTCACAAGCACAAGGTGACGCCGCCGCAAGACTAACGTGGCCAAGACGAAACCCAATGGCGGCGACCGACGGCGTCACAAATCATAAGGTGACGCCGTCGCGATTGTAATATTATATATAGAATCCGAATTTTTCGGTTTTAGTGTGTAGTCTTTTGGAGTAAAACCTAAACCGAACCAAGGATGTCTTGTACAATATTTTAGGGTTCCAAACCCTATCTTACATCAAGATAAGTGTTTTACTTCATTAATTCAATTATGTCTTCAATTATTTGTGTGTATGCTTGCATGTTCTCCATGTCCGGCTAATTTACTTGTGTGTTTGCTTAGGAATATGAAACTTAATTATTAAATATTGATTGGTTGTCTCTTATCTTAATTGTTAATGATCTAGTAATGCGATAGGTCATTCGTTGTGTAATTAATGCTTGATTGATCTTTGTGAACCTTGGACTATAACATTTAGAGCGGTTGTAGGCTAAACCATCCAAAGAGTGCCTTAGAGTTAGAGTTTATAATTCCTAGAGGTTTTTGTAGGCGAGACCCTTTGGTAAGTTCAAAGAGTTAGGACACATGCATACCCTACGACTTTAGACACACAACGCGATTAAGAATAAGGACGTGACAATTCAACCATCAATAGGAGATAATTAAGGAGTAATAAAACCTAAGTGAACACATCTTTAAACTATCATACGAGCACACAATAATTAGACATAGACTACATACACCTTAGATTAGATAATTAGATAAGTAGAGTAATCGGTAGAAATACCAACCCCAAATCCAAACCCCGAGATTCGTACCTTTCCTTTCCTTAAAAAATTATAAAAGATAAAAATAATCTTCCTCAACCCCAACCTTAGCGTAGTAACTTCTCACTAGCATTCCTATTCCCCTAGAGAACGATATCAATACCCGTGGCTTACCCTAATACTACACTACAACGATTAGGTTCACTGCCTAGGGTGTTGAAAAACTTGCTCGAAGAAAAGGAAGTTCCTTTGACCCCGAACGACGCGTGTAGCGTTATCAATAAGCACTTGTGGTAGGTGCTTAGATGACAAGACTAGAAGCATTAGTGAAAGGTGCTTAGAAGTCAAGACTAGAAGCATTAGTGAAAGTTGCTTAGAAGTCAAGACACAAGACATTAGTGAAGAGTGTCTTGTATATCTAGTCAAAGGCATTAGTGAAAGGTGCCTTAGATGTACATTCGATATGGTGTGTTTCGATGTACAAGATAGACTAGTATTAGATCCAAGGATATTGATATCCTTGATGATGTTGTAAAGGATTAGATCTCCTTTGGGATTAGTCGTTGGTGTAGTGTGGTAGTAGTTCCTCCATTGCAATGGAACTAGGTGCTTAGCCTAGTACCTAATAAAGGGTACTGAAGGTGTAGTTCCCTTGGGTGAAAGAAAGATACTTAGCCTAGTACCTTATAAAGGGTAGGTGACGTTGTGTAGGTGTGGTTCACCTTGGGTGAAAGAACCCGGTGGTTAGCCTAGCACCGAAAAAAGGGTAGGCGGCGTTGTGAAGGCTTCTCCGCCATAAGGAGATTGGTGTAGTGATTACGAACTCTCGAGTAGGTGACTCGAGGAGTGGAGTAGGGCAAGGAAGGTGTCCTTGTAGCCGAACCACTATAAATACTCGCATTGTGGTTTTGTGCTTCTTACTCTTATCTTTTCATTACTTACCTTTATATGCTTGTTTATCAACATCCAACACACACATCCAAATAGATTGACATACGTCGATCTAAATAGATTAAAAGGAAGTTTTAATTGGAAAAACTATTCAACCCCCCTTCTAGTTTTCCACAATTGGCATCTGAGCTTCGTTACCAAGTTTCTTGAAGTATATTGTACTTTAAAAACTTGATATGATCCATGGTTAATTGAAAACTACAAATAAGGTTTTTCATAAAAACAAACACCATGTTTTTTTTAAAAACTATATGTTTGGATGTTGATTTGATAACAACTTTTTTTTTTGTGTTTACTTTTTCATTTAATTGCACTAATCTTCTTTGTCATGTTGATTAGTCAAAGCTTATACCCACCAAGCTATAGGAATCGCTTGGTAACAAGAATACCTTCCTTAAGAAGGTATCTTAAACGCAAAGGAGCGGGAATCGTCTAAGTGACATTTGTTGTGTCATTTGTAAAGACATTCCTAAGTGCGCTAGAGGTATGATTTTCTTTTGATTTTGCTTGATAATTAAGTATGCCTATTTGGGTATTTATATGATTATCTTTTGTGCATATACATGTTTTACATGAAGCTTCATTAGGAAGTCTTTTTCTCACTTACGTGCTTTATCTCTCGTCTAAAGTCGTGGTATATAAAACTTGTGTTTTGTTTCTTTTAATCCAATAATAAAACAAAACTCAAATTTGAAAAATACTCCTTCCCCATAAATATTCCACTCGACACCCACTTTATCAAATCCTCACTTTTTCAAATCTTCCAAATTCAAAAATTCCTTATCACTCAAAACTTCATCATCCTCTCCATTTCATCTCAATCGAAACCAAGAAGAATCGTCTTCAACATGGTTTACATCGCCTTCGTACTCATCGTCTTAACACTCATCGCACTTGTGTTCCCTATGATGAAGTTCACATACGGAGACATTTACTTTGTGTTGTTAATCTACATTGGGGTTACATACCCAATCCTTTGTATCATTCTTAGTATTGAAATGAAATATTACTAATAATCTAGTTATCTAGACTATTATGTGTTTATCATTCTTTCTTTGTTTTATGTCTTTCTTTCGTGATACATTAGAAGTCATGTGTGCATGTTAAAAGAAAATGTAGGTTAAAACACATATCTTGATATAAAACTATGAGATCTAAAAACCTATGCTTTTCATAAAATGCATTTCGTAATTACAAATCTACGGATCCGGAAGTTATACTTGCGGATCCCTTTGAAAAGGAACCGTGGGATCCGTCCCTCTTGGAGAATGTTTTCATGCAAATTAAAACCACTTTTCTTCTAAAAGTAATACTCCACTAGAATGTCAAAACCATAAGTGAGTGTCTTTCTTGTTAAAACAATTGTTAATAAAAATCTAATAAAACATTTGACAATCTTTGATTGACCACAAACATCACTTTCTATTAACTCGTCTTTTCTCTAGATTCCACTATGTCGCATTTAATACGAGTTTGATTTTTCACCACAAGCTTCTACACCCCAAACATCTCCCTTGAGCCCAACACACCGAGCAACCACGTTCGTGGGTTCAATAATCTCAGCGCGTCATTTCACGAAGGACGTGTGTAGACACTCCTCTACAATTCAAGAAGATATCAATACCTCCTTCCGAACCATAGGACTAGAATTTCTTCTCGAAATCAACGAGAAAATATGTCCAAGGTTCATATTGGAATTCTTCCGCCAAGTCGAACTCGTCAGAATCGAGATAACAAAAATCGCACTGCTGATTCACACGAATACCAGAACGATCCTACCAATAATCGCTGATTCACCCGAATGCCGATTATAGGAATTCTTAGCAAAGCTTCCAAAATAGACTTTGGTATTTCATAAACCGATTATCCCACATTACAAAGGAACTATTAAATAGGAATACAAAATAGAAACGGGCCTTAAAAGACAACGGGCCGAAGTTATTGCATAAACAAAGTCCAAAAATCCGAAAAAACACTAAAATGCAAATAACTCATAAAATAGAGTGTTTCGGCTCAAAAGTTAGTGCTCCTCATTCCAAGCTTCGATTTGACCTGGTCATTCGCCTAAACGAGCCCCGTGAGCCCAAGTTATGCCCATTTTAGTGAGGCCCTTTGTCACACGATCTTGGGCCTGTAAACATCATAGCTCGCTCATCAACTCTTTGGTTTTGGATCAAAACCAAAAGTTTATCCTAACCCTTGGGCAATTTGCCAACATCCTCCGAATTCCCAATCATGGACAATGTGCCTTCACCTAAGATTGGTCTCTTGACTCTCTTCAACTTTCGTGAAGAAAATAGTCCGTATTGCTCTCACATTCCTTCCCATAAGACTTGATTAGCATATTATGCAAACCCCATCACTCAAATCCAAACATCATCTACACACGGATATTTTAGAAGATTACAAGCCCTTGCACTCATCCCACGTGAGAATGTTTGGAGCCTTATGGAAATCGAAATCCTTCCCGCTTGTTGTGCTCACATAATGTATTGTTTGCTAACACAACAACCATACAATCTCGCCTACTTCTTTGCAAGGCGAATTGTAAATCTTCAAGGGTCCAAGAACAAACTTATTCCTTATGGAATGTTCTTGACGCGCCTTTATCATAACCTCATGTTTCATCATCCTCAATTTCAAAGTCCGTTATGCGTATTTTGTAAACAAGATGATGGAACCTCTAAACACATCCCTCATGAAGACGTTCTTCATTCCCGAATCGGAAAACACTCATCAACCATTTGATGATCCTTCGAACGAAAACGCTCAAGCAACTTAGTAGTCTTTCAAATAGGATCAATCCTTTTCTACTCGTGCTTTATCAATGTAATCCAATTTCTTTCATGAAATAAAACATCTTACACTTGATATCTTAGTATTAGAACTTCTTTTAAACCATCCTTGGGATATAATGCATTGTCAAGATCATTGCATACCTTTAGTAAAGGTCCTGCTGAGCAGATGGGCGGATCTCAAAGTTTGTGCTAAACGGATCCCTACACTTAGGGAACCGTGGGATCCGGCAAACAGAAAATGCAATTGCAAGCATTATATTTCAAACATATCCTTAAAAAACCTCAAACTAAGCTAAACATAGTGTCTTAAGGAAAATTAAGTACTTATCAAGATAGGTTGATCCTTCCTACTCACACATAACTCACCTAGATCACACTCTAAGACGCTTGTAGATCTATCATTTCATTTTTAATCCATTACTCTTCCGCTCTTAAACTCACACTTCATTTTTCATTTGATCCCTCACATCTAGCCTTAGAAATCTTTCGATTATGGCAAATTTGATCATAAATCATCCTTACCTCAAAATTGATCAAAGTTGATCAAATTCTAGTTTTTCCATCTCAAAGCTTCTAGGATATTTTCCAAAACACTATCCTAAGTCACAAACTGATCTCTAGGATCATTTAGCTTCAATTGACACTCTCATCTTTAGTGTTTTCCTTGCTCATCCATTGGTACTCATGAAAAGTTCCAAATCCTTCCATAAAAGACAATCATTAGCTACATCACTCATTACCTTCAAGTACTTAAGCATCACTTCATTTAAGACACTTAGGAGGATTGAAACACTCAAGATGATATAGATCTTAGATCTTAGAAACATCATTTCCACTCTTTCATAGCTGCTGAGAGCCGGATCCCTAGGATTAGCCTAGACGGATCCCTCTGAGGAGGGAACCTTGGGATCCGGATGACAGTTTATGTCAAATCTTGCTAAAACAATCATTTCAACTCATTTTTCTAACTCAAACACTCCATCTCATCTTAAATGAGTTCCTAGATCAGTGCAAACTCTGAAGTTGACTCTTGTGCATGTTAATCATCACATTCCAATGAATCCTAGTGGCTTAAGGCTTAAATGCACTTGCCAAATCTCTTGGTTTATAAACCACTTTGTTAGGACCTCCATAGTCATCACCTTCATCCTAACTTTCAGCACTTTAGAAACCCTTACAAACCTCTTGAAATCATCTCATCATGAGGAAAACCCCAAGTAGTAACTTATCCACCAAAGAACCACCCATGAAAAAGGCTCGTGTTATACACGAAATATCTTCAACCGAATCATCTCCGGTCAAGCCAACAAATGATATGATCTTTCCTCAACCAATCAAACCAATTCCTAAAAGGATAGTACCCACAAAACTACCTATGCCAAACACCACCATACCTCCTAGGCCAAACAATACCATCTCCACTAAACCATCACCATTGGTTCCTAGAGCTATTTCCTTTACATCTCCACTATCATTACCACACCTCTACAATTTAGAGGATTTTCCTCCTAGGCCATCTCATCCGCCTCCGCCGACAACATTCTCCTCATTAGGAGGAATAATGGTATAAAATCAAGGTGTTGAGTCAACACTTGCTCCAGCTTCCTTCTCGCCGTTTCCATCATATAATCCCATTTGGATTATGATAAATCATCAAAGTCAACCACCCGACCATATGGAAGTTGACACTCCTCTACCACCACCATCATTCTTGGTCGAGCCATTCTCAAATGCGCCTCCACCAATCCCTCCATCGTTTGAAGCTCCACAAGCCGCTTCACTTGATCCTTCGCATCAAGCCATTTCATTTCTTCCACCACCAGTACCTAGCCATGACAAAGATTGCTATCATTGTCAACATGTTGAAAGTTTGATACATGAAGTACGAGAAGACCAACGTTTCATGTTTTATCATCTCCTCGAACGTTTCGACGAGATTAAACCTAAACAAAACTTGAGCTAGAAGATTTTGGTAGTGTCCTAGCATCAAGCGATAGTTGGTTTAGAAATTCCTAGTCATGTATTTTATTATTTTCTTAGTTTTTAGAGTCATGTATATCATAACTCTAGCCTTATTAAATGAAATTACATGCTACTTGTTATATTTCTGAGCATATGATTACATTGTATTCATATCTCATTTTTGTGATAACATTGTTAGGACCAAAGATATATCAACCTTATCACAAATACCCACTTAACGAACACAAGTATACCACGTTAAACCAACACTTTATGCGTAAATAATAGGAAAGGAAAAGATGAAGAACTTGGTGACTTGAATGATATGGATCGTGTATGTTTAGAGAGATAAAGGAAAGAAGATGAAAACAATAAGTTGTATATTGCTTCAAAGGAAAACACACACACACACACACACTCAAGCACACCCCTCAAATGACATACTTGAGGGGTATATATAGTACAAGAGAGAGGATGCCCTAAGGCTTGGATATGGGCCGTATATGGGCTTGGACATGGATTGGGTTACATGAACTTATACAATGCTAGCTTAATTAAACTAATAACCAATTAGCTTAGCCCAATCCACGAGCCCGTTGACTATTCTAGCACGATATCTAACACGCGTTACAAAGTTCCTAAATGTGAATGACCATCACTTCTAATAAAAACTATTAAGGCTAACAATCTCCCCCTAAGGGGTGGTCATTCAAAATATGCTCCACTTGATTTGGTCTTTACTTTCCTTGAGCTTGAACTTTGCGTGTAGATATAGAATAGTCTTGATTGTTTGTTCCTTCATGCTTTGTGATCTATTAATGTGATTGTCTGCCGTTGTCAACTTCAATGGTTAGGTGTCTCCACGCCTTTCTCCACCATGCTCACACTTCTATTTGTCTTTAGGTTACCAATAATGTAGTTCTCGAGTCTTTAAACTTTGTAGATTCTTTGACATTGACGAAGAATCATCTTAAACTTTTGTTGCCTTTGATTATGATGAGAACTTTCATGTGTTTTTAGTATGAGCATGTGGAGAATCTGCACGATCAATCCGCTCTGGAGCTTCCATAAGAAGAAAACATAAAACAGGTTAGTAATAAGCGGATTCCGGCACTTACAAGTTTAAGTTTTGAGGGTGTTAATAGCATAGTGTGAAAACACGTCTCTAATTCTCACAAGGCCGTTCCTGAATTGGAGTCCCACAAGTGAGATAACGCGATATGCAAGTACATCTACAATTCGGATGAGTCATTGAGGTACACGAAGCATCACCCACGACTATAGGCGTTTGAGACACAAAGCGTAATCCACGGGAGTTACCGAAGTGACCTCTTGTCGTGGTGCTGATGTTGACCACGGCGGAGTTTCCATTCAATCTTGAAGATCACGGATGTGAAACTTCTCATAAATGTTACGGCGGTTGCTAAGATCTGCGTGGGACTCTAGAATATATCACGTGTGTCCTTATAGATAAACAACAAGCGATGTCATGTCAAGTGTTCCTATGAGATCTTTTGATGAATCTCGTGGCTCTAGACTCAATTAGTGCATATTGGTTTTCTGGCGGAGACTAGGGAGGGTCTCCTTCTTCAATACCAACGATCTCTAAGAGAAAGTCGATAGATTATGTAGGGTTCCCGGTGAGAATGAAACAAATCCTTTTGAGAGGAATTGAGTGGCTAGAAGGTTTAGTGCGGTCGTCATTGGGTCCATGGCGTCTTTGTCTTCAATACCAGTGTCATCTAGTGACAACCAGTAGCATATGAATTGAACCCGGTTTCTGCCCTAAGGTTGATTATGGAGGGCTATTTCTTTTCACCCTTTCTTTTACATTTCTTTTTAATTCTTCAACCCCTTCTTTCTCCTTTCTCACATTACTCCTTTTTTCAATCATTCCTAAGGACTTCTAATACTAACTATTTGTGATGTCCTTGGGTAGATCCCTCCGGCTCTGGCGGATCATAGAATGATTTCCTATCCTTAGTCACCTTATAACTCCATGAGTTGTCCTATTGTTGCCATAAAACCATTTTCTTGAAAATCTCTCACAGTGTTTAAGATAGAAAACATGTTTGAAACATTCGAGAGTTTTATATTTTCGAAACACTCCCTTCACATGTGCTTATATGTTTTGTGAAATATGCACATAGAGGGTAGAGTTCGCACTTTTGAATTGATCGACTTTAAATGAACTAGACCGATTCGAGACACGTTTACATCACTAGTGAACTAGCTTGAAATTATTACCCGTCCTGGTCAAGTCCATAGAAAGTTTCTCGAGATGGTACAATATTCCTCGTCAATTCATTGGTTTCAACTGAGTCGAGCTCTTTTGAGATTCAAACACCGATCATTAAACATTTTGATCACATTTTAATCACGTTTCTCCCCCTCAAAAATAGCATATCGATGATGTTTTGAAACAAAATGATTAAAAGATATGTTTTTCAAAAGCATTTGGAGAAAGCGATTTAGCATGAATTTTGGAACAATTTTGGTTTAATACTCCCCATAACAAAAGCATATATTTTCATACGGAAAATTTAGAATCAATTAAGGGTTTAGAGGGAGTTATCTTGGTACCAAATGAGATATTTTGAAAAATCTTTTTGAAAAATTTGAATCAATGGTACGCAAGATGAGAAGATTTTGAAAATATTTTGAAGATATTAGAAGAATTATCTTCATTTGTTTTAGGATAAGTGCTCGATATTTATGAAAATCAATTTTGCGTAGCACTTTCCTTTCTTTAAAGATCGAGTTGCAAGCGGAAATACTTACAAGCCATTATGATTTTAGGAAAAGCGCTTGAAAAATATTTAAAACCTTTGATTTGGATAAGCACTTTCCTTTCTTTGAGCGGGTCTGAATCGATGTGTTCGAAGCCATTAATTTGAAGTCCGGGTTTAAATGCAGTATCTGAAAGCCATTATTTAAGAAGAAATTTTGAGAAACGCCATGTTTTAGAAAACAATTAAAGAACTCTTGCTCAAGCATCTGTACATGCCCGTATCATTGTTGAATGACATTTCTAGAAACGTACAGATTATCGATTATACGAGAGACATGTCGTGAGAAGAATATTTTTGGATTTTTGATTTTATAATGTTTTTGTATTTTTGAAAGTTTTATATTTTTATATTTTGCTTTTGTTGGTTTTTCAAATTTTGTATTTTGTTTTTCAAAAATATTTACAGCGAAGATTTGAAGAAAGAGAAATTAAGTTGGGACAAGTAAAAGTGGAGTTAAGAGTGGAACTAGAAAAGGATTTCCACATGCGAAATTGGCATAAAGTTCTTCCTTACCACACGGGGTATATGAACCTTCAACACTTTTACAAGTACCTGCATCCACAGAAGAAGAATTTTCACAAATAACAATGTTAGAAGTACATGTTTCCTCACGTGAGGGTGATCACTATCAACGGTTGTAGTGGATTCGACTTCCTTAACATGATGAGTTTCACTATTATACGTGTTGGTGCAAGTATCAAAATCTTTCTGTTGGAATCCATCTAAGACCAATTTGGTTGAAAACTTTGCCGTGGGTATCCACCTAAGGTAAGATCTAGGAGTTGTTTTCTTTTCGGATCTGCGGAAGACTCATTTTGGAAAACTACGTCTGAAGAGATCCACCTATTAGGTTTTGTTTGTTTGACATTTTATCAGCAGGCTTGTTTCTATTTGGTGTCTTAGTGGATTGTGCCTTGGCACGAATTATCTTTCTTAAGATATTGTGAGACACATGCATCATGATTAGTGAAAAGACACATTTTTACATGTAGTGCAGAGACAAATTCAATATTCTTGTTTAAAGCAATGACTTTAACTTTGTCACTGGTCTTTTGGACATTGATTCTTGTTGAAAAAGATTTAGAATTCCTAGTGTTGTTTTCTAAGGGCATAGCATTTTCTTTTGCTGAACTACTCTTAGATGCAAGCCAATCCCTAGTCTTTTGTAGGGTGTTCCTAGGTAATGGTTTACTACTACTAGCGGTGCCTTGAAATCTTGTAGAATTCATCACCCTAGATGTTGCACCTAGAATTCCGTCTTTTCAGTCGTGCCTTTTTCCTAGCTTCTTCTAGATAGTGATTGTTGACCATGTTGTTAGAACCGACATATTCATTAAGCGGATTTTGATCACATTCGTGTACTATTCCTAGAGATGCGGTGTAATCACTTTAGGTTTTCGATGCTTCTTTTCTTTTTCAAAACCTTTGTGATTATCTTTTTAATAGGCGGGGGCTGTGGGTACTTTTTAACAAATCATTTTCTCATTGACTTTTGGAGAACCGCGAAATAGACATTTTGGTTTGAAAACCGGTTTGGGAACATTTGTTTCTCCTCGATCATGGTTTTGCAAACTTAGTATCCATGACCTTTCCTTTTAGACTTTCATTGAGCTCTCAAAAGATCATTTTCTCTTGCATGTCCTTGTAGGCACGCTCATGACAGATTTGTCATACTTGCATTCCTCGGTTTTCGATCAAATTGTTTAAAATAGGACCGTTTTCTTTTCAAGTTTTTCAAGAGTTTTTCATATTTTGAAACAATTGAGGAGGTCTCGGTGGAGTCTTTCATGATCTTCAACAGAATATGTTTGTAAAATGATAGACATGATATCGGTAGTCATATCATCTTGAAGAGAGAATCATTCAAATGTTCCAAAACTTTGATGTGTTCAAAACATTCATTAGCTTGCTTTACCGAGGATTTATGGTCCTTGACAAAGTCATTGTTTCTTTCAAAGCACGCTTGTTCGAAATGAATTACCCCGACCGATGCGGTTAACGGAGGTTCAATTTGAGTTTCAAAAACTTTTCTGTTCATTATCAAAACTAGTAAACGGATGTTTGTTGTAATATTGGTTTTAGTTTTAACGATCTCTTGAAGATACCCAATTCTAGTTTTAACGTCATCTAAAATGCTTCTAGCATCACTTGTGTTAAAAGTTGTTTGAAGACATTTGTTCGATTTTGAAAGAGATTTGGAAACTACAACTGGTTTTGGCGATTTTGAAGCGGTGTTGACACTTTGTTTGAAACACTTGGTGTGATGGAAAACTTTGACTTTCTTTTGATTAACAAAAGTAATTCCATTAATTTTGTTCCATTTGTTATAATCAATTGGTTTGAGATCTGGATTCTTTTGTTTCATTTTTGATCTACTCTCCTCAGATAGTTCCAACGTTTCAAGAGAATCATGCACAATTATAGGTTCATGCAAAGGTTTTCCATTTTTGAACACATTCCGTTCATTCTGAGCTTTCTTGAGGAACGAAGAAGGGTTGTTACCAAGAGCCATTTTATGTGCAGTGTGAAAATCGGATTTGCTTGATTAGAAAGCATCTTGTTTGTTTTAGCGGAATGACCCGTTGTAAGAAGCAAATTATCCAATTTTTGATAGATTCATTTTATCCGAATTTCATCAAGAAGAGAATCTTCGTTTTGAAAATCGACAATCAACTGTTTCTCCGCTTTTCAAGATCGAAAACATTGCTTTTTGTTTAGAAAGTTGGTCATTTAGATTAGAAATTTCCTTGTTTAAAGATTTTATTTTCAAGTTCAAATTCACATCAAGTGTGTCATACTTGAGTTGCAATTGTTTTATCTTAAAAGAATCTCGATAACCAATTTCTAATTCGATAGTTTGTTTGTATGAAATTCAAAGGCTCGGCGTTCTCTTTGTAACTCTCAAGCTCGGCGGTCAATTTAACATTCGCGGCCTTAACCGCGATTGACCTTACTAACTTTTCAATTTCAATGCCACGATTATTGATTAATGATTCAAAATAAGCCGTGTTTCCTCATCGGTCTCGGTATTTTGTGCCACGTAGCCTCCACTAGGATCCACATCTCGGGTTTGAGTTAGTATTGCTACAACTCGGATTGTCCGGTATGTATCATAAGTAGGTCTTGGCGTCACAAAATCTTTCGTCATGAGTAAACACATCACATATGACATTGTTATAGCATGGATCAATGATTGGTAGCTTAGATACTGTATTGGCGTCATAGACAGGAGGTGCGTCAGAAATTAATCATCAGCTAAAATTAATCATTACTTGTTATATCACATTTGCTGAAATTAATCATCAGCTAAAACGGATCCCTCAGAATTTCCTAGACGGATCCCTACTAGGAGGGAACCGTGGGATCCGTGAGACAGAAAACTATTTTCTACTAACTTGGACCACATTTGCGTGAAATTGTGAATTATACTTGTTTTCTAACCTTTGTTTTGTAGTTATTCAATTTACATGAAGACTTTGACATCCTAAACCTAGAGGGAGCTTTATGTCAAAGCAATACATTACAAATTACTTGCAATATTAGGTTTACATTTCGTGACATCCCTTGCAAAATTGCAATCATCAAGGGGAGCACATTCATTACTTAGACGAAATCTTTTGCAAACTTACTTGCAAACAAACTAGATTAGTATCACTTTCTTGACGCCTTACATATGGATGGACTCGTCAAGGGGAGTAAAGACGAGATCCTTTCCGTTACTTGCTCTCTATTTCCTTTTATTTCTTTCACATGTTTTCTTAAAAACAATGTGTTGCTTTTTCGAGGCTCTTTTGTTTCGACAAAAGGGAGAAGAAAGTAAACTACAAATTCAAACTTTACAAATTTGTACTTTTCCTTAAAATAATTTTATGTTTTGTCATCAATAAAAAGGGGGAGATTGTTAATACAAATCAACCGTAAAAACGTTTATTTATATTTTATGATCTTCTAATGTTTTGTCGATAACAAACGTAAAATCATTTTAACGAAACAAATAAAATACGTAAATGGTTTGAACTAATAGTTTCTAACATATTCACATTTTCACATAAAACACTAAAACAAGTATAAGTGATTTTATGATTTAGTAATACATATGTACAACAACTAGTGTTTACATATTTGGGTATAATATACACATAACTAGTATGTAGTATATTGGGTAATATAAATGGGTAGAAACTTAAGTATCACAACCCATTGGGCAAATACATTGAATGTACTTGGGTACAACCCAAAGCTCATGACCCATGGAGCTTGACCCATAACCCATTGCATGACATCATGCTTATATCATACATGGATAATATCCATAACCCATGGATCAACCCATACCCAAGTGACCAAGTGCATTGCACTCAAAGATACATTGTATCTAGCTAAAGATCCATGGTTTAACCCATGACCCATGACCCATAACCAAAATACCCATAGGTAAAGGGGTCCCACGGATCCCTAGCTTAACGCTAGACGGATCCTTGTGGAAGGGATCCGTGGGATCCGGAATAGTATATTTTTCTTCTATAAATAGTGAGCCATTTCTTCATTATTCCTCACCCTTTCCAACATACTTTCTCTCCGAGTTGAAAACTCACTAACCTCGCATCCAAGAGATCTATGTTTGTAGTTTTGTTTTTGTGTGATCTTTTAGGTTCCTCTTAAAGGCAAGATCACCACCTTTGAAGTCGAGCAAGCTCAAGTCCATGAGTTTCCATGCTTCCTCATCACCACCTTTGAAAGATGTCTCAAGTGTCAAGACGAAGTTATTAGTGAAGGGTATCTATCGTCTACATCATAAGCATTTGTGGTAGGTGCTTAGAAGACAAGACTAGAAGCATTAGTGAAAGGTGCTTAGAAGTCAAGACTAGAAGCATTAATGAAAGGTGCTTATAAGTCAAGACACAAGATATTAGTGAAGAGTGTCTTGTAGATCTAGTCAAAGGTATTAGTGAAAGGTGCCTTAGATGTACATTCGATATGGTGTGTTTTGATGTACAAGATATACTAGTATTAGATCCAAGGATATTGATATCCTTGATGATGTTGTAAAGGAGTAGATCTCCTTTGGGATTAGTCGTTGGTGTAGTGTGGTAGTAGTTCCTCCATTGCAATGGAACTAGGTGCTTAGCCTAGTACCTAATAAAGGGTAGGCGGCGTTGTGAAGGTGTAGTTCACCTTGGAGTGAAAGAACTAGGTACTTAGCCTAGTACCTTATAAAGGGTGGCGACGTTGTGTAGGTGTGGTTCACCTTGGGTGAAAGAACCGGTGGTTAGCCTAGCACCGAAAAAAGGGTAGGCGACGTTGTGAAGGCTTCTCCGCCATAAGGAGATTGGTGTAGTGATTACGAACTCTCGAGTAGGTGACTCGGGGAGTGGAGTAGGGCAAGGAAGGTGTCCTTGTAGCCGAACCACTATAAATACTCGCGTTGTGGTTTTGTGCTTCTTACTCTTATCTTTTCATTACTTACCTTTATATGCTTGTTTATCAACATCTAACACACACATCCAAATAGATTGACATAAGTCGATCTAAATAGATTAAAAGAAAGTTTTAATTGGCAAAACTATTCAACCCCCCCTTCTAGTTTTCCACAAATTGGTTTGTATGATTAATATGAGCGGCTAAGCACCTCTTGGTGCTGGCCTAGTTATGATTCCTTAATTGTTTTGTTTGCATTTACTTTACTCCGCATAATTATTTCTAAGTGTATGCATTCATAGTTTATTGGTAGCCACCCTTGGTTCGGTAGTTTTGAATGGCGGTAGAGGCCAATTGCCTAGGAGATATGACCAACCTGACCCTAGGTGAGCGGATCGAGATGGGAATGGTAAGATATGACCAACTAACGACCCTTTCTACTTGTGCGATTTGACCAACCGATCACCTATCGCTTGGATGAACTTAAAAATTAGGGGTGAGTGTCTAAGTTTCTAACGGCCGGAACTCACTATTATAAATCTAGCATGTAGCGGTACTTAATGACTTGGCTTAGGGACCGGGAACAACATGACTTATGAGGGACACCGACTTCTCCGTGGTGGCATCTTTCTTTGATAGGTTAGGCGAATTGACCAAATGTTTTCCTCTCGACTTTGACCCCACCTGAAGTAATTGGAAGTAAGTAGACGTAGACATAACTAGCTAGGAGGATTAACTAGGTTAGCACCACTCTCCTCTATTGATTTTACCTTTACCATTTATTTTCTTTTATTTGCTTTATTCTGTTTTAGTAGTTTAAATTAATTAAATCCCTATCGAAACCATTATTCATCTGTGACACCTAGACTTAGTAATAATCCATTACACATAGCTCTTGGCACGACCTCGGCTTTACCGATTACTACACTACACACGACCGGGTACACTGCCCGTTAGTGCATTATGGTAGACCATATGTATAACGAGACTTTCTAAATATTAAAACCTGGTCAGTAAAACCTGCATCAACTACTCACGACCGGGTACACTGCCCGTTAGTGCTCATGTAGAGCATAGGTAAACGAGACTTATTAATATGAAGAAATCAAGTTAGCACTCTTTGATATTGATGATAGTAAAGCTCCCGGGCCTGTTGGATTCACTGCAAAATTCTAGAATAAGGCTTAGAATATCATTGGTGGGGAAGCTTGTGATGCTGTTAAAGAATTCTTTGATTATGGGAAGATGCATGGAGAGGTCAATGCTAATCGATCACCCTTGTCCCCAAGATAAGTGCTCATCTTAAAGTTTTGATTATAGACCTATTGCATGTTGTAATATTGTCTATAAAATCATGAGCAAAATCATAAATAATAAGATAAAAAGGCCCTCGAGGACTTGTAAACCGTAATCAAAGTGCCTTTATACCGCCTAAAAAAATTATCGATAATATCCTAATCACCCAAGAGTTATTAAAGGCTATGATTTGGAAGAATAGGGCTAAAGAGTGGCTTTAAATATAGATATACAAAAGGCATATGACACAGTTAACTAGAACAACCATTCTGCAACTTTTTGGCTTCCCTCAAAAAATGATTAGATGGATTATGGTATGTGTTAGGTCTATTAATACAAATAAACCGTAGAAAAGTTTATTTATAATTTACGATCTTCCTATATTTTGTCGATAACAATCGTAAAATTATTTTAACGAAATAAATAAAATACGTAAAGTTTTGATACCTCTTTCTGGAAGATACTTGGAAAGGAGATATAGCTTTTAAATCTCTATTCCCTCGTGTTTTTGTTGGGATTTAGAACTAAGTTAACCATTAACCTCTACGAGTACGCATCGGATAAGGATCTAGTATTTGCAATTAGGTTAAACACGTAATTAATAAACAATTAATTAATAAACAATTAATTAATAAAAGGGTTAAAAGAAAACCTAACCTTGCTAGGAAATTAGACTTTAGTAACGAACAAGAAACCAATACAAAACCCTAGTATCAAAGATAGATACCTCAATGAGTATCACAACAAACCCGATAACGTATACGTTCGATTAATGGCTAGTCGAGAACGTAATAATAAAACCCAATCAACAATTTGACCCTTGAATAATACACGAACAAGAAAACCCAAGAATCTTGCTTTCTTCCTGTCCGAGATCAGAAGCAATCAAGAAAACAACTTCCTTACTTTTACCCGATATCGGATGAATCTTATCTGATATCCAATCAAGTTCTGTCCGAGATATACACCACGACCAGAAGCTTATACCCACACTTTTGCTGTGATTCTACTAGGAAATATGGAACAAATCAACTCCGACTAATCGACACCTAAACACTTGGTTACGTAGCAAGTTTAGGAATCAAGAAAAACAGCTAAACCCTAAACGACTTGAGAAGCTAGTCGAATAGGAATTGGCAGCTGGAACAGTGATCGGTTTAGGGATGTATGAGTGTAAGATTATGCGTGAAGTTGAGGATGGGTGGGTTTGTTTTTATACCCAAAACAATCGACTATTGATTGAGCTTTGTCTTGGTCGACAACCAACCAAGCCCAACCAAAATCTTCCCTCTTTTGCTGCCCGATCAGTTGAGCATTCAAGGCCCAAGGCTGGCTCAAATAATCCAACCCAAGTCCAAGAATAAACTTTCCATTAGTCGACAACCAACCAAGCCCAACCAAAATCTTCCCTCTTTTGCTGCCCGATCAGTTGAGCATTCAAGGCTCAAGGCTGGCTCAAATAATCCAACCCAAGTCCAAGAATAAACTTTCCATGGGTCGTATAAATCGGGTCAAGCTCTCATGCATATCGGGTATATTAATTCAAGTATAATAAACGTTCTACACGTATACTCGTGTTTATCATGTGTGCCCCCATTGGCTTACACACCCTTAGTCGTTTTGTCATGTTTATAACTCCTGAAAACCAACAGCTCCCACTTGGGAGTTGGTGTGTCGAATGGCACACAAAACTAACGACGGAAACGCCTAGCAAACGCTTTTTAACTAAAAGTGTCTAAGAGAATAGTTTCATAAAAGTTTCTCAGTAGCATGGTCATTCAATGTCATGCTTTAATCATCCTTTGTTATAGGTAACGTTAAACCATGGATAATGGATCTCAAATCATTCCATATAGTTTAACCATTTAGAATCTCGTTATAGATTTTAATTCAGATATACCAAATGTAATCAAGATTCGTCTTGCATTACCCTTTGGGTCTGGCCAGACAATTATCTGATTAAACCTGGAGAGGCGCCATGGTATCTTTCTGCACATATCAACTGGAGTAGCAAATCCTTTATTGACTACAGGTGTTGTGGATGTTTCTTCACATCACTCCGAAATATAGCCTTTATAACTAGCTTATTCAGACAGCGTTTTGCGTATACTTACAAAAATGATATCCACACATAACAAAACTTACTTGCATCTCAAGTCTAAGGACGAAGATAACAAACCATTTTTAATATTTTACTTATGACAAGGATCCAAAAGTAAATGTTTGAAAGTTGGGGAATCCAATATGCATCTCTAGTGAATACGTATGAGTTTGGCAGGAACAATCCGAATTCTCATTAGAATTATAACCAACACTCACATTTGCCTTATCATAACAATATTCCCATATTGTTAACCAACAATTGACATATTTAGAATCATAAATCATTTCATGGATTAAACATGCAAATATGGAATAACAGATTATATGAATATAATAACAAATACCTCGTATCTTTATTAATAAGAAAATAATAAGCGCCTTACAACCCAAATTATCCAAATACTAATTAACACACAGTTTACATGAGACTAATAGCGGTACCAAACCTATATCTCTAGTCAATTTAGAATGCTTAGGAACTTCAAAGCTTTCAGAATGGATCGACTAGATTGTCATCTATGTGAACTTTTATTATCTTCACATCGCCCATTTCAATGGTCTCTCAAAGATAATGAACTTTAGCGCGATAATGTTGAGCACCTTTAGTGATTCCGCTTTCATTAGCTATAGTAATGGCTCCAAGATTGTCAAAATACATATTTATGGGTTCTTCAATTGTGGGAACAATGTTCAACCCATAAATGAATTTCTTAATCCATATAGCCTCTTTTGATGCATCACAAGCAAGAATATACTCGGCAAAGAGATGAAGTAGCAAAGATACTTTGATTTGTGCTTTTCTAACCAACACCTCCATTTAGAACAAACACATATCCAATCGAGATTTTAAGTCGTCAAGATCCGTCGATATCCAAAGATCGATTGTAGCAAGAAACCCCGAGCACTTGTTCATCTTTCCTCCATAGATCGAAACATATCCTTAGTATTGCGTAAATACTTAGGAATATTTTCTGACGATCGATGAAGTTCACCGGATTACGTTGAAATCGACTTGTCACATGCAATGCGAATGCAACATCGGGCGAGTACATCTCACAACATACATAATAGAACCTATAGCGAGCATAAGGAACTCTTTGCATGCTCTCTTTACGGCGGTGTTTCAAGACCTTGTGACTTACTCAATTTGGCTCTTCTTGCATTGCGATCGCGCCACGTTTGAGTTCTCCATACAAAATCTTTTCGAGATTTTCTCAATGTAAGAACTTTGACTTAAACTAATTAATTGTCTAGATCATCTCGATAGATCTTGATTCCAAGAATATATGCGACTTTACCTAAATCTTTCATGGCGAAACATCTTCTAAGATAGGATTTTACATCTAGTAACATTGGAATATTGTTTCCCAAAGCAATATGTCATCAACATATAGAATCGGAAAGTGACATAACTCCCACTAGCTTTCGATATACACATGGCTCATCTTGATTTTGAGAAAATCCAAATTTCTTGATCTCATCATCAAAATGTTTATTCCATTGCCTCAATGCTTGCTTAAGTCCATAAATGGAACGCTTGAGCTTGCATACATGGTTAGGATATTTTGGATCAACAAAACCTCAGGTTGCTCCATATAGACCTCTTAATAAAGATGTCCATTGAGGAAGGCGGTTTTGACGTCCATTTGCCATATCTCAAAGTCATAGCACGCCGCTATGGCTATGAGAATCCTTATAGCTCTAATGTCCGCTACAGGAGAAAAGGTTTCTTCATAATCAATCTCGTAGGTTTGAGTGAAGCCCTTTGCTACGAGACGAGCTTTAAAGGTGTATACCTTACCATCCATGTCGGTCTTCTTCTTGAAGAGCCACTTGTCGCCAAGCTGTCTTGCGTTAGGAGGAAGCTCAACTAAGACCAGACATCATTGTCTTTCATGGATTTCATTTCCACATTCATTGCATCAAGCCATTTCTTGGATTCGAGGATCCAACAATGTAGCTTTATAGTTATTGGGTTCACCAAGATCCCCTAACTCATGTTCCTCAACGTCAATGTATAAACACATACGGTCAGGAGCACGACGTGTCCTATTGGACTTTTGAATGGGAACAATATCACTTTGAGGTTTTTCAATTTCTTGATCATCCTCATCGTGATGAATGCTAGTGTCTAAAGAATGATTTGTATCTTCTTCTTGAATTAATTCAGGATCATCTAAACTCCCACTTGCTTTAAGATCCATAAGATCATTCTCAAAGAACTCAGCATTCCGAGCAACAATAACTTTGTTCTCAGATGGAAGATAGAAAGAATATCCTATAGTTTCCTTAGGGTATCCTACGAAGATACACTTAACAGTTCTAGGTTCAAGTTTGTCGGGTTTGGTAAGTGTATCACGCTTAGCAAGTGCCTCACAACCCCAAAATTTTAAGTAAGACATCTTGGGGCTTGCCCATGCCATACCGTATGGTGTCTTTTCAACCTTCTTAGTTGGAACCATATTGAGAATGCGTCAGCGAGACTCAAGGGCATAATCCCAAAAGGACTTTGGAAGAGTAGTTTGTTTCATTATAGAGCGCACCATGTCAGCGAGGTTCGATTTCTCTCTCGAGATACACCATTGTGTTGTGGAGTATAAGGAGGAGTTCGATGGGCAATAATCTCATGCTCCTTAAGATGATCCAAAACTCTTGACTCATATATTCACCTCCACGATCGAACGTAGTGATTTTATGGTCTTCCCGAGTTGATTTTCTACTTCCTTTTGAAACACTTTAAATGTTTCAAACACTTCATGTTTATGTTTCAGCAAGTAAACATAACCATACCGACTATAGTTGTCTTTGAAATTCATGAAGTAATTTGCTCCTTGTCTTGATGTGATTCTAAATGGGCCACATACATCTGAGTGTATAAGTCCAAGTAGATCTTTAGCCCTTTCCACTTGATGTGAATAAGGTTTTCTAGCCATCTTACCAGACATACAAGCAACACACTTTTCAAGTGACTTAATGTCAGATGAGTTGAGAATTCCATCGTGTTGCAACTTCTCCATGCGTTTCTTGCTAATGTGTCCAAGACGACCATGCCACACGAGAGTAAAGTCCAAGTTTGACTTGGCTCTTTTATTGCTTACAGCAAACATAGAACTTTCATTTGTATTCGAACAAGACAATTCAATTTCATAAATACCATTACGAGGAATAGCAGTAAAATAAACAACGTTATTCTTAGTAACTGAAATATAATTATTCGATTCAAAACGGTTATTAAAACCATCGACATACAAACGAGAAACTGAAATAATCCTCTAGTAATATAGGGAGCATAATGACAATCATTTAAAACAATAACTAATTCGCTAGGAGAGATAAATGATAAATTCCAATAGCTTCAACTTTTGCCCGTTGACCATTGCCCACGATGGACTTAAAGCTCCCGGCTTGACTTCCCTCGCCCTTAGACCACGAGTATTATTACGGATGTGAGTATCATAACCGGTGTCATATACTAAGGATGATTTAGGGAAGAGTAGAGTTCTATAGTGAAAATACGAAGAACTAATTTGCAAGAGCTGTTTCTTCTTTTTCATAAACTCGGCGAGATACTAGGGACAATTCCTTCTCCAATGTCTTGTCTCACCACACTGGTGACAGGCTGCGTCCTTCACTGGATTATCCTTCTTGGGTGGTGAAGGAATCTTGGATTTGGATTTAGAAGAAGAAGAAGCATTGTATGGCTTATACTCAGTAGCATAACCAAACTTGTTGTTTCCATTTCCATGATTCCCCTTAGCAGCCTTAAACAATTTATTATTTTTGTGGTTTTTCTGGACCTTACCACCACCCCCACGTACATAACGTAGTGCAGGTGCATCATCTTCCCCATGCTGTGCATATTAAAGTTCTGCACAAATGTGATGTACTCTTTAGAAAGAACGATGAGGATCAAACTAACTCCCTAGTTCAAAGTAACTGGGTGACCAAGATGTTCCAAGTTGTCAATGTAGCTCTTCATCTTGAGAACATATGAGCTAACCGATTGACCCTCTTCCTGCTTGCAAGCGTGAAATTCACGTGCAGTTTGTAGAAGCTCTTGTTCTGCTTGTTGAGAGAACATAGACTTCAACTCCTGAAGCATGTCATAAGCACCAAGATGAGTTAGATTTCATTAGATCTCTAACTCCATGGTCATGAGAATGAAGGAAGCTTTGTCCTTTGAACCTTTGACCCAAGCGGTATGAGTGCAAGAGCCTCAGTGGGACGAGGGTGGCGGGGAGTAGCAACAAAGGCGGTATAGGATGCTCGAGATAAGTTTCCTTATCTTGGTGATAGTATAATGTGAAGTGGCAATACCAATCAATGAAATTAGGTCCGGTGAGTTTTGTTTCTCAAAGAAACTCACGAGTACCTAAGCATTTCCGGTCAAGTAGTCATCTACAATTGAAAAGTTCAAATAATTAGTATTTTCGATAATTACGGTCTTAAAAGAATTAACTATCAATTAATTACTAATAAGACTAAGGGTGTGTTTGTTTGATTAAGATGTTTCGCATCTGAATCTGACTACCACATCTTACTAGTAAGAGGTGGCTATAATGTCTGAATCTGACTTTGTTTGTTTTTTTACAATTGTCTGAATGGTTTTAATTATCCTTTTTTTAAGTATAATATTAAACCGTAATAATACGATGAATAAGTAGCTTGTAAACAAACGTGTTAAAGTTAATACTTTGATTCCACGGTTTTCACGAAAACTAGCACGGTAGTTATATCCGACCAACGCTATATTCAGCCAAATACCAATTCATAATTCATGATATTGTCTATATTCAGGCCAACCACTTTGATGTCTAGCCCAATGTTATTAAACAAAAATATACAGTTAACCTAATATATATAATACTCATAAGACCCTAATCTCACGTCACTATCAATATTTCACCTAACCAACTGCAACCACTTTTCTCTCAACTAAAAAATACAAACACTTTCTTGTTATTTTTGTGGGTTTCTGTCAAAACAAAAACAATAAGATGGAAGGTCTTCTATCTTTTAAAGTAGACAATATTGAATCTCGTTTCTTTCTGTAACACAAGGTTAGTTGTTTCGGCTTTGGATCTTGATAAAGGTCTCATGCAAGTTTGTATATATCAAAGATCGATGATGGCCAAAAGGTTTTATGGGCTTGAGAGGGAGTAAGAGGGAGTAAGACCTATTCACCAAGTCTGATTCAGTAAGATGTGCATCATCGACCGCGTCGACTCTCGGACAAAAACAAAAAGCGAAGCGTCGACCGCGTCGACTAGTCGACGTCGGATGTGGTTCGATGTTTTTGCAAAACAAACACACCCTAAGATCCATCTTGCACTCCAACTTAATTACCATAGGTCGACCGGTCGTAAAAAATAGGACAAGAGGTAGCGACGAGTTAATTGCATAATGCAACTCTTAGACTTTATGAGGACCTGTTTAAGGCATTAGTATCAAGTAATAATGTCAAAAGCATGTTTAGTTCTCATCTTATGCCTCGGCTCAAGGTGCGACCAAGCCAACTCGAGATAAGTCGACCAAGTATGAGCGTGTAAAATAACCATAGGTCCGACCAAATCGAAATAATTACCATAGGTTGGAAAGGCCCTTAGGTCGACGGAGAAGTCAATCCAAATGCACGTGCTCATAGTTGGATGGCGAGACTTAAAATTAACAAATAGGTATGCACATATAAATGTCGTAAAAGTGGGTGTACAAAGAAGCATGCAAAACAACTTTGTAACACTAATTTTAAAACTTTTAGTAATGACAACGTAGTGATCATCATGGTTTACTGGTAGCTCAATCGAGCATACGGGGAGGCGAGAGGACCGGGTAAGCCTGAAGCATAACCTAGACATCCTTTCGGTGCGATTTGTCGCACCTCTTTGAACCCCTTTGAGCTTGTTCTAGTGGGTGAGCCGTACATCCCAAGTGTCCATAGCGTCTAATTTTTAAATTCTTGAAAACGTGTTTCATATATTAGGTCACTTTATTTTACAAAAACGATTTTCCACGAATCAAATAGCAGGTCACAATTGAGCATGATATTTAGGCGTGTAAATAAAGACCAATATTAATGTTATAGTTACGATATGTATTATTCCATATTGCATACAATTAGGTGTCAAAGCAAGTAATAATGCACATATAGGTATCACAAACATATAAGCGTAATCATCAATATAAAAGCAAATATTATTCCGAGTTCTCTTGCGAGTCTTCCCCAAACGGAGAACCATAAGGCCGTCACTAGGTGTAATACCTAGATCGCCCCATACATCACTTAAAAGCAATTGAGTGGGTCTTGTTGTAGGAAAACACATAAAACATGGCAATCTCAATTAACAAGTAATTACGCAATTTTATGTATTTAATAACCAATATGTAATTCTAAGGGCAAATGGCAAAAATGCATTAAAGTTAGGGTCCATTTCAATCAAGGTATTCTACTTTTTCTTGCATAAAAGGTACTCAACAAAAATTTTGGCGGTTGGGTTTTACTAACGTTCGTTAACTCACTTCGTTAGTATATTACATGTTTAGTCCTTGTGGTTAGGACCAAATTGCAATGAAGGTCCTTACTTTCAATTAAAATTATTTGCACAAATCGTCCTTGTCGTTAGGGTCGGTCAACAGGTGGTCAACGGGTCGGGTCGCCACGTGTCACCACCTAAGTGGTGCCACGTGGAATCAGATCGGGTCGGGTTGCCACGTGGACCAATGAGGTGGTGCCACGTGGCGCTGAGTATTAATACTTTGCTTGGCTCGCCTGGGATTCGAACCCGGGATGTTTGAGTCACAAGCGAAACTAAGCCCAGCTGTGCTAAGCATAGTTTCAGTAATATAACCCAAAATCAAATACATAACTCTTCCTCAATTTGGCCCAATTCTTAAATAATAAAAGGTTCAATTTAGTTTTTGGCCTATCAATTTAAGGGGTTATATGGGCTGTCAAAAAATAAATAAATATACCGTCGGACTCGTTTTTTCGTGCTCTTTCCAATGGTATGCTCGGGAATTTTTCGACTTGGTCTGGACCTCGAAAAATGCAAAAACAAAGGAAAAACGGTGATTTTGCATTTTCGAGGTTCAAACAAAGTCAAAAATTCCCGAGCATACCATTGGAAAGAGCACGAAAACACAGTCCGACGGTATATTTATTTATTTTTTGACAGCCCATATAACCCCTTAAATTGATAGGCCAAAACTAAATTAACCTTTATTATTTAAGAATGAGCTTTAACTTTTAGGAAGGGTTATGTATATGATTTAGGAAACATTATTGAAGCTATGCTTAGCCCGGTTGGGCAAAGCTTGGCTTCCACACAAATGTCCCGAGTTCGAATCTTAGGCCCGGTAAAAAAATTGGTATATTATACCAATGCCACGTGGCACCACCTCATTGGTCCACGTGGCAACCCGACCCGTTTACGACCCGACCCGACCCTATGCCACGTGGCACCACTCAGGTGGTGACATGTGGCGTTGACGATCGTTGACCATCCTAACCCCAAGGACGATTTATACAAATTCGAGGACTAACCATGTAATATACTAACGAAGTGAGTTAACGAACGTTAGTAAAAATCCCAAATCCACCAAAATTTTTTGTTGGGTACCTTTTTATGCAAGAAAAAAAATATAACACCTTAATTGGAAATTGACCTTAACTTTGATGCCTTTTTGTGCCATTTGCCCTAATTCTAATTATCATAATAATTTTAATTAACAATTAATTAATTCTAATTAACAAGTAATTCTAATTAACAAATTAATTCTAATTATCAATATAATTTTAATTTATGTGTGACTAGTTATTATTTATTAAAAAATGACAAGTATTGCATATAGTTGTCAAAACAAAATAAAACGAACAACTAAATTAGGTTTCATGCAGACTTTTAAACATGTTTATTAATAAGAAACGTGTAACCCATAATCGCAAAAAACGAGTTGACTCGTGATGCCAATGTTGGGATTTTAGAACTAAGTTAACCATTAACCTCTACGAGTACGCAGCGGATAAGGATCTAGTATTTGCAATTAGGTTAAACACGTAATTAATAAATAATTAATTAATAAATAATTAATTAATAAAAAGGATAAAAGAATAGCTAACCTTGCTAGGCAATTGGACTTTAGTAATGAACAAGAAACCAATACAAAACTCGAGTATCAAAGATAGATACCTCAATTAGTATCACAACAAACCCGATAACGTATACGTTCGATTAATGGCTAGTCGAGAACGTAATAATAAAACCCAATCAAAAATTTGACCCTTGAATAATACACGAACAAGAAAACCCAATAATCTTGCTTTCTTCCTGTCCGTGATTAGATGCAATCAAGAAAACAACTTCCTTACTTTTACCCGATATCGGATGAATCTTATCCGATATCCAATCAAGTTCTGTCTGAGATATACACCACGACCAGAAGCTTAAACCCACACTTTGTTGCTGCGATTCTACTGGAAATCAGGAACAAATCAACTCCAACTAATCGACACCTAAACACTTGGTTACATAGCAAGTTTAGGAATCAAGAAAACAACTAAACCCTAAACGACTTGAGAAGCTAGTCGAATAGGAATTGGCAGCTGGAACAATGATCGGTTTAGGGATGTGTGAGTGTAAGATTATGCGTCAAGTTGAGGAGGTGGGTTTGTTTTATACCAAAACAACCGGTTATTGATTGAGATTTTCTTGGTCGACAAGCAACCAAGCCCAACCAAAATCTTCCTCTTTTGTTAGGAATTAGAAAATTCGATCGTTAAAGAGTCGGTCACCTCAAGTATATGTATTCGTTAGAAAGCTCGTAGTCGTAGTCTAGTTATATTATTAAGTAGTTTGTCTTGTAACACCGTGGAGGACAGACGGGTCTTTACCCCTGTATGCACGATCCACGACCGTAGGTGGCGTTTGTTTGTAAGAAACTATAAATACCCTCTACCTCCCAAGGTAGAGGTTGGGCTCAATACCATTTTCTTTGTTTCACATAGTTCCCAACTCTCTTCCTTTCTCTCTAGAACTTTCTCTCTAAACATACTTGAGCGCCCACTTATGATTATGGTTTAGTGTGTTTGTGAAATCCTATATCTTACAATTGGTATCAAGAGCCATGGTTTGATCACTCATCTTTCATGCTCTTTGTTTTGGTGGATTTCATAAGGTTTTGGGGTATTAAGTGTTTAGAAGAGTTTGATTCATTTGGACAAATTCTAGTGTTAAAGTTTGAATTTTGCTTGTACTTTTGTGTTTAGGATCATCATATGTGTTTATGTTTTGAATTGGAAGGCTTAAATCATTGTGGTTTGGTTGTTTTGATTGATAAAGTGGTTATTTTTGAACTTTGTACTAAGCGAGTTGAGTCTCGGATATTTATTTCTTCAAAGCGAGTTGCTTTGTTCTTGGATCTGAGTTGATATATGCGACTTGGCTATTTAGCGAGTTAAGCTTTTAAGCGACTTGGTGGTTAAGCGAGTTGTGTCATTTGCGACTTGCTATTAAGCGAGTTGATTCCTAAAGCGACTTGTTTCTTTAAGCGAGTTGATTGTGTTGCGAGTTGATACTAAAGCGAGTTGGCTATTTAGCGACTTGTTTCATTAAGCGAGTTGATTGTGTTGCGAGTTGATACTAATGCGACTTGGCTATTTAGCGAGTTGATTCCTTAAGCGACTTGTTTCTTTGAGCGAGTTGGTTGTTTAGCGAGTTGATTACTAAGCGAGTTGAGTGTTTAGCTACTTGTCTATTTAGACTTGTTACTTCTTCGTGATACATTCTTACGGTTGTTCTTTTGGTTTAGTAAAATCCGTGAAAGAATCAATTTCCGGTTTAATCAAAGAATAGTAAAATCCGTAGAACTTGTAATCATGGCAAACATCGTTCCTACTATTGTTTCTTCCGTGGCGAGGGCGTTCAAGCGGCGGTCGATACTCGTCCACCTATGCTTGCAGGCGATTATGACTCATGGGCACAATGAATCCGATTGTCTTGTTTGGGAAAAGCGGAGTCAACATTCTCAAGTCAATCGATGAAGGACCTTATCGATTGAGACTACTAGAGACTTAATTGATACTGTGCAGATGGAACAATGATCTATGGAATAGACGGACCAAAGGCGTATGATGAGCTCAATGATAAGGAGAAAAGAGATTCGATGCGGATATCGGGCTTTCAACATTATACTTCAAGGTCTTCCAAAAGACATCTACAAGCTTATCAATCACAACTTTGAAGCAAAAGGTGTATGGGATAATGTCAAGATGCTTCTCTCGGTTACGAATTAACTATGGAAGGCAGAGAATCACAACTATATGATGAATTTGAGCACTTCAAGATGAAACCGGATGAGAGTGTCTATGAGTACTACGTGAGATTCCATAAGCTTGTGAATGACATGAGGAACATCAAAATGACCATGCCAAACATTAATTTGAACTCAAAGTTTGTGAACAACATGAATCCCGAATGGCACAAGTTTGTCACCTCGTGAAGCTAACTAAAGGATTGAAGAATACAAACTATGAGCAATTGTATGCATTTCTTCTTGAGAATGAGAGGCATGCTATGTTTGAAAAAGGATTACGGATCGGTTCAAAACCAATCGGGAGAATCAAGCTCACCAAATGATTCTCGACTTTCTACACCAATGTTGGAATTACCACCAAAGCATCTCAAGTCATACCCATGGGTAATGGTAATCACAAACTCATTCCCGATCCAATGTTCAAACAAGCGATCTTGATGCTTGCACGTGGGAAACTTCATTAATCAAGCGGCTCTCATGATTAGTCAAAACATGAACTCTCTCCCACACACAACAACAACCTCGATCGAGCGCATCCAATCCACACAATCAAGCCACCATCGAGAGATGGGAAGGTTATGGTGCAACCCGATTCAAGAAAGCGATATGAACAAGGAAGAGGTGGAGTTGGTAGAGGATATGTGGCAAAATCGAATAGGGAAGGAATGGAAATCAAGGACAAGCAAAGCCGATTAAGTGCTACAAGCTGTGGTGGTGAGGACATATTGCAAGGCGCACATCGCCAAAACGTCCTCGAAATCGAGTACTTGAGGATAAGATGTTGCTTGTTCAAGCTCGGGATAATGGAGCGGCTTTGGATGAAGAGGAGTTATTGTTTCTTCTTGAAGAAATGCCAAGACTTATGATCTTGATGTTGATGAGCGACCAATTCGGAGATAGGTCACAATCATCGAATGCCTTCCAAGTCGTGATTGTGATGCATACGACTCGGCGTCGATGATGAACCTCTTGCACAAACAATTTTCATGGCTAGCATTTCTCCAATGGTCTCTCCTAAGGTCTCATCATCACACGACAAGCTGGTCCATCCAAAGAATCAATCATCTCGAGGTATTAAAACTATATGATGATGTTGATGAGCGAAAGATGCATAATGAAGTACAATCTCTTGAGACTTATGAATCGGATATTGATGATGAGGGTAATAGCAATATTGTCCCATATGATCAATATGTGAAACAAAGTGAAAGTGAGGTTGTACCAAGTAATGCATCTTCTGCGATCAATGATGACTATGTCTTTGATGAATACTTGCATGTGCCCACGATGATTACATTATCTCGAACTTAATGCCTATAAAGAACAAGTTGCTATTTATGAACAACGTGCTAAGTTTGAGTTAACCACACGTGAGCGGAAATGGATGACCAAATGCGTACAATTATTAGAAAAAGTAATTTTAGAAGAAGTATTAAAACAAGAGTTAAACTCCTTACAAGAAAAGCTTTCTAAAGCGCTAAGCAAAAACAAGAACTTCAAGAAAATGTTAAAATGCTTAAGCAAGAATTCAATGCTAAGGAATCAAAACTTTTGAATGATTTTCCAATCTAAAACTTTGAAAAACAAGCTTGAAAATAAGTTATGCGTACAAGGAATACCATTGATTGCTCACTTGATCACTAAGCATAGAGTCTTAAGCGATAAGCATAGCATTCCCTTGTTGAGGAACCAAATCCAGAGGTCATTAAAAGGCTAGAAGCGCTCATAAGGTAATTTATGATGGCAATGAAATCCTTAAGCCTAGGCAGAAACCTAGTTGTCTTTGAGTGCCTTGAGGAAGATAGAGAAATAGATGAGGTCACTAGGGAGAAAATGGATAAGAAACTCAACAATCCTTCATGTAAAGAGAAAACATAATTATCAAACCCCATGACTACAAAAGGAAAATTGGATTTCCTTGAACATGTTTAAGCCTCAAACATTGTTAACACCCGAACAAGTGTTACGGAAAAAGGATTTAGATAAGCAAAAGCGAGAGAATCTTGTTGTAACAAACCCCCTCTTAGGAAAATGCCTTGACTCTGTGTATCCTCCTAATACACCAATGCATCTAGTTCCTAGAACTATTGCCACTAAAAGCAAGACCTTAATCGGTCAATATGTCATCTTTCAATTATTTGTTGACTTTGAGAAAACTTGTAAGAAAAGGATCACACCTTTGGGATAAGCGAAGGGAAAGGGGTTTGAGCAAACTAAAGAATGCTATTTAAGCGAGGTCATGCCTTTCTTTAAACAACTAAAAGATCAATTTGAGAGTCTTAAAAGGGATGGATTCAGATATTAAAGAAATGGAAAAGGAATTTGATGCAATGATAGTTGAAGTTAGTGACTATGAGCATGAATTAAAATATAATGAGATTGACAGGAAGAACTTGCACACATTAAATGAGAATCTTATTTCTGAATGTATTGCTCAAGATGTGTTTTACCTTGCTACGAATCACTCCATTACTGCTTCTCGATTTCATGAATTATCTATTGCATTGAAAGTTTCCCATGATCGTGTCATTGAGCTTGAAAACAAAAACTCTGAACTTAGTGAGAAAATTGATCGAGATGATCACGATAATTTGGTAAAACATCTTTCTAAACTAGAAGTTGAACATTTTGATTTGCAACTAAAATATCAACATCTTAAAGAAAATGTTAAAACCTCAAATATCAAGACATCCTCGGATGTTCGAGTTTGATCGAGTTTTTCGGATAAATAAGCGTGATGAGCAGATTCAAGCTCATTGTTGCACGATCGAGAAAGTTGAAAGCCCAAATTTCTCAATTAAAGGGTGAAAAGAACAATGTGGTGGCTCCCAAATGCCTCCTCCTTTAGATTCTCGGTATTCTCAAACTTTTCATCTTCAAAACTTAGTAAATGCTTTACAAAAGGAAAGCGAGAGCTTTCTAGAAGAAAATGAAAAGTTAAGCGTCACTTTAAAGAGTTATATGATTCAATGAAAGTCACTCGTGACAAAAACAACGAAAAATAACTTCTTTACAAAAGGAAATTGAGAATCGAGGGGTCGGGAAAAGGAAGCGCCACTTGTTTTTAATGAGAATGTCGCTTCAAAGTCATCCTCATTGCAAATATCTTGTATTTATTAAATACATTCCTCCTCATCTTAGGAATAATGAACTTGTGTTTCATAACTATTGTGCTCACCTTAAGGATAGTCTAGAATGTCTCCGTGAGATTGTGGAGGAGGATTACCTAAATAAGCCTCTTGATAGAAATTAGGTTTGCGTGCATTCGGGCCAAGCGATCTCGGGAGCTGCTAGAATGCTTAATTGCAACATGTCCTAAATCCTTAGGTGCGAAAGGTAAAGCTGTGATGCCTTGTTCTATGCCTAGTGCCAAGCATACAAACCATTCTATACCCTAGTTTAAGAAAGTGAACACTAATGTGCCTTGAGTAGTTCGGATCCTTGCACATCTAGTTCGGGAATGCAAAGGTAGATCAACCAACTAATGTTCCCATAATTCCCTCTCAGGGAGTGTCGGTGACATTAAAGCAAGCGGGTCAAAGCCTCCGAGGCAATACCAAGCAAGATAGGACCTCGCAAGCTAAGAATGTGCATTGGAAGAGAGTAGAAGACCAACCTAGGAACTTTAAGTTTGAGTTGAATAAAGCGAATCGTGTTGATTCTAGTATTAGCCATAGGCGTCTTGTAATTAATTTGAATTCGATACTATCGCAAACCATGTAATGATGTCTGCTTGAATTACATTGCTAATCATGAATGTGGTGTGAATGTTTTGTCTAATCTTTGTCAATTGCCTGTTAAAATTGTTAATGCTAAAAATCATGCTAAGAAGGCTAAAAGGCAAAAGCGAAAGAAAGTTAGAAAGCAGTGGAAACCCGGGAAGAACATTTAGTAAGATAGGTTATCAATGGATACCTTTTGGTCATAAGGCTAATCGGTTATGTCCTCAATCTGCTAAGACAATGCCCACTAGAAAATGGATGCCTCTTGGTAGAACTATTCCTTTAAGAAGTGAACATACTTTGAATAGGTCAAATCGGACACCGACATTGCATCTATTCACGATGATTCCATTGCTTCTATTTACGATATGAATGTTTCTATTTACGATGTGGGTGTTCCAATCAACATTACTAACCAAATGGAACCCATTCTTGCATGGGGATCCCAATTATCGATTATCCATTCTTATGCGTGTTCAGCTGCGGATCGTTCAAATCGTTACGTGGTACACGGACTCATTTGTTCCAAGCATATATTTGGAGACGGTCGCGGCTCATGAACCGTGAGCAAATTCATCGGGACGATTAGATTCGGGAGCGATCATTTCGGTGCAATTATGGGTTATGGAGATTATGTTGTTGGTGATAGTGTTATCTCCGGGTATATTATGTGGAAGGTCTTGGTCATAACTTTGTTCTCTGTTGGTCAATTACGTGATTACGATCTAGAAGTAGCCTTGAGAAAACATACTTGTTTCGTTAGAGAACTTGATGGTAAGGAACTTTTAAGAGGAACACGTGGTTCAAATCTATACACCATCTCTATCGAAGATATGATGAAGTCTTCTCAATTTGCTTGTTGTCAAAGGCTTGAAAACAAAGTCATGGTTATGGCATCGTCGTCTCAATCACTTGAACTTGGCACCATCAATGATCTCTCGAAAGGACTTAGTTGTAGGTTTACCTAGACTTAAGTATGAAAAGGATCATCTTTGTTCGACATGCCAATTGGGAAAAAGCAAGAAGTATGCCCATAAACCCAAACCTACAAACTCAATTCTGAAGTTCTTCATACAATTCACATGGATTTATGTGGACCAATGAGAGTCGAGAATATCTTTGGGAAGAAATATGTGTTAGTTGTGGTTGATGATTACTCTAGATTCACAGGTCAAGTTCTTAAGGACAAAGGATGAAACTCGGATATCATCATCAAACTCATCAAACATTGCGAGTTCGACTTAACAAAGCTGTCGAGAATCATCCGAGCAGACAATGGGCGGTTTGTTAACAAACAACTTAGTGAGTTTTATGAAAGTGTTGGAATCGGTCATCAAAGAAGTGTTCCACGAACTCCTCAACGAGCGGTGTAGTTGAAAGGCGAAATCGAACTCTTGTGGAAGCCGCAAGAACAATCTTGATTTACTCAAAGGTTCCAATGTTTCTCGGGGTGAAGCCATTGCCCTTGCATGCTACACACAAAATCGATCCACGATTCACCTTGTTCATGGAAAAACTCCATATGAACTTGTCCACAACAGAAAACCTAATCTCTCATTCCTTCGTGTGTTTGGTGCATTGTGTTATCCAACTAATGAGGGCCAAGACTTAGGCAAACTTAAAGCTAAAGCGGACATTGGAGTATTTGTAGGATATGCACCAAACAAAAGGGATACGAATCTACAACAAAAGAACCCGAAATATCATGGAAACAATTCACGTTACGTTTGATGGTGACCGGTCCAATGGCTCTGGACAATCCGATTCGGACCCGCATCATCAAATAGTCCCATTGGTTCATCCTTGTACCAAATCCTCTCCAAGTGACTCCATATGTACCTCCATGAGAAGATGATTTAAGAAATTGTTTGATCCAATGTTTGATGAACACTATGAACCAAATCTTGATGAAATGTCAAATCCATCATCGAGGCTGCTCTATCACTGTGAATGAAGTCAACCCTTGGTTTCAATATCATTAAGTCAAGAAGCGCTGCTGCTTGATCACTCTGTCTCATCAACAAATCATCAATCTTGAGTGTACATCATGGAAATGTTTACGGCATCAATGATGAAGTTAATCCCTTTGCTACTCACGAAGATGCTCCATTTGAAAATATATTTGCTCTGAATCATCATCGAACCATCTTCATCGGAGAAATCGACTCTGCTACTTGGTTCCTCAACAACAACCACATGAACACCTTAGGAAATGGACTCATGATCATCCATTGGACAACATCATTGGAAACCCTCTCGTCCGGTATCAACACGGAAACAACTTGCAACCGATGCCTTATGGTGCTTCTTCAACTCCGTACTCTCTAAGGTCGAACCAAAGATGTTAAAGCGCGCCATGAATGAAGCAATTTGGTTCAATGCCATGCAAGAAGAAATTCATGAGTTTGATCGACTTGATGTATGGGAATTAGTACACTGCTCCAGTTGTGCTATGATCATTGCTCTAAAGTGGATCTTCAAAGTGAAGCTTGATGAGCATGGCGATGTATTAAAGAATAAGGCTAGATTGGTTGCAAAAGGATACCGTCGGGAGGAGGTATTGACTTTGAAGAATCATTTGCTCTGTTGCTCGTATCGAGGCAATCGAGAATCTTCTTGGCTAATCTTGCAAGTAAGAACATGGTAGTCTATCGGATGGATGTAAAGGCGGCATTTACGAGCGGAGATCTTAAAGAAGTCGTCTCGTCGACCAACTGAAGGCTTTGTGAATCGAGCATCCTACTCACGTTTATCGTTTGAAGAAGGCTCTTTACGGTTTAAAGCAAGCTCCAAGGGCATGGTATGATCGCTATCAAAGTTTCTTCTATCTCTTGGATTGACAAAGGGCGATTGATCCAACATTGTTCACCGAAGTCGAGCAAACATTTAATTCACGTTCAAATTTATGTTGATGATATCATCTTTGCCTCGTGACCCCAATGAGTGTGACCGTTTTCAAATGAAATGGGTTCTAAATTTCAAATGTCAATGATGGGACAAATGTCATTTTCTTGGGATTACAAATTTCACAAAGTCCGGAGGCATTTTATAAATCAATCTAAATATGCAAATGAGATTTTAAAGAAATTTGGATTTGATTCTAGTGACCTGTTGACACTCCCATGATTGAGCGTACTAAAGCGGATGAGGACCACTCGGGGATCATGGTAGACCAAGCGAAATATCGTAGCATGATCGGATCACGATGTACCTCACGCCGATGAACACGATATTACATTCGTTGTATGCATGTGTGCTAGATACCGAGCTAAGCCTACCAAAAGCACCTTGAAGCGGTTAAGCGGGTCTTCGGTACCTCAAGGAACCATCAATATGGGACTTTGGTACCGAAGGACACCGGTATGTCACTAACGACATATGCGGATCACGAGATCATGCGGTGTCAAGATACTCGTCGAAATACGTGCGGAGGTGCTCGGTTTTGGGTGATAAGCTTGTGGTGGTCGTCAAAGAAGCAAATGAGTACTTCTATTTCCTCTCTGAGGTGAATACATAGCCATGTCATCTGTTGTGCTCAAATCCTATGGATGAGATCTCGATTAAGCGACTATGGCTTTGAATTCAACAAAATCCCTCATCTTGTGATAATAAAAGTGCTATTGCTCTCTCATGCAACAACGTTCAACACTCAAGAGCTAAGCATATCGACATTCGACATCATTTCATCGGGAACAAGTGGAAAAAGGTGTGGTGGAACTCTACTTTGTGAGGGCCGAATACCAATTAGCGAGACATCTTCACCAAAGCTCTTCCTAGAGAACGTTTTGAGTTTATCCTTCCACGTCTTGGTCTAAAGAGTTTACAACCGGAAACACTCAGCGTCTTCAAGAGGAAGGCGAGGAGTAAAGGTCTTTATTCATCTATCTCTTGTATATATTTATTCAAAAGCAAAATACAAAACTTGAAAAACCCTCAAAAAGAAAATATAAAAATATAAAATTTTCAAAATCCATAAAAATTAGAAAATCTTGAAAAAAAAAATTCCAAAAATATTGTTATTTTGTCATGTTTTTCCTTATTCGATATCATCTACGGACTTTGTGTTGACATTCAAAGAATGTCACGGGTTTTAGATGTTCTTGAATGCACATAGTTTTGTTAAAAAAAAAAAAAAAAAAAAAAAAAAAAAATGAGGCGGAGAAAAATGGTGGTTTATTGTCATTTCGAGCGATAACCCGTTTTAAAAGTAAAAACGAGCCATGCTTTATCTTATTTTCAAATCTCATGCTCGATTCTTAAAACAAATGTTTGTCATCTAAAAGACAAATGTTTATCCTTCCAAATATTTTTCCGTCTAATGATTCTTACGAAAATATTTGCCATCTAATGAAAACTAAATTGCTTTGAAAAATACCTCGTACTCTACTACTCGTGTAAATCATTTGTGCTTTTCATCATCAAAATCTCTATCTCTCAATCAACAACTTGTGTCATTGATTGAGGGGAGAATGATTTTATTCGAATTAAAAGGTTATTTTTCAAACAATTGGCACGTAAATGAGCAAGGTTTATTGTTGAAAAATCAAAAGGAATTATGTTTTAACTGATTGATTCAAAACCTTTGCTAATATTATGTTTTCAAAAGACAATCATGCATGTTTAATCAATGGAGTTTAAAGTCTCAAAATCCGATCCTTATCGGTTAAAACGTTTTCATAATCAAGTCACAATTCTCCTTAAAAGCTTTCAAAATCAATTTAAATCTCTGAGATCACAAATCTCAAATGATTTGATAATTGTGATCGGGGAGAATTTGTGATTTAAATTGGATTAAAGCGATAATTCGGTAAATGGTTTTATAAGGATGTACAAGCTCTCCTTCCACATGTGCCAAACGATTTCAAATTTTCCATGCACATGTTGAGGGAGCATCTATCTGAAACCACTAAAATTTGAAGCGTGATCAATTTAGTTCAATGTGCGGTCTTTTCCTCTAGTATGTGCAAAACTCTTTCAAACCTCGAGGCACATATTGAGGGGAGCAAAATTTTGAAAACCTCATCCTTCCCAATATGCTTTATCTACTTGATTTGATTAGGGAAGTGATGTTGATATCTTTTAGAAAATAGAAATCAAAAAGTTAATTCTTCCTCTTGCCTCCGTGTGCTAAAGCGATTTCAAATACATGAAGCACATGTTGAGGGGAGCTCTTTTTCTAAAAATATCAAAAACAATTCGGTACAAAATGCTTTGATAATATATCACAAGTATCTGGATTGATTTTCAAATGGTTTTCAATTGGTTCCAATGGCGGATGAACAATACCAAATAGACCGACCAACTTTATTTTATGTATGGTGATATAAGGATGATAAGGTTAGGTATTTGTTCCCATGATCCGCTTGAACCGGAGGGATCTACCGAGGACAATCCACTAGATAGTGTAGAGTCCTTAGGTATGATGAAAAAAGGAGAAAAGTGAGTTATGGGAAGAGTGCGGATGAGGCGAGCTAGTCTTGGAATAAACCCAACAAGGTTCTAGTAATGAAGTCTCGGTAAGCTTGAAGGGTTGAAGAATGAAAAAGAATTGAATGTGAAAAGGGTGAAAAGAAATAGCCCTCCATTTATTCAACCTTAGGGCGATCGGGTTCAATTCATATGCTCTTGGTGGTTACCAAGGTAACATCGGTATTGAAGACAAGGCGTCATGGACCCGGTGGCCTTGCTGCACTTCAACTTCCCAAGCCACTCAAGTTCCTCTTAAAGGACTTGTTTCATTCTCACGGGAACCGACATTATCTATCGACTCTCTCTTAGAGATTGTTGATATTGAAGAAGGAGACCCTCTCCTAGTCTCGAAATAGGAACCAAATATGCACAAATTGAGTCTAGAGCCACGAGATCATCAATAAATCTCATTAGGACACTTTCAATGAAGACTCTCTGTTTCACACAATGTGGAAAGAGATTATATCTTGAGTCCTCGCATTATCCTTGTGGTATTGCGGAACATCCGAGTGATATGTAAACATATTCACAATGAAGATGGAAAGCCTTACGGAGCCAACATCAAACAAGCTCTGGTAGGTGGCATGTGAGATCTATTCAATAGATCAACCATGTGACAAGCGAGCAGAAACAATGGGCGATTCAATCTTTTGAATCAATCTGGTTCGAGTTATGGATTGACGGATACCTTTGAAAAACCGGTCGTTGTGCTTAAAACTCTTTTCTTTAGCACATCGACCGTGTACTAATATTTCAAATCAAAAGGTGTTTATGATTGATAATTGATTTTCATTAAAACCTTCGTTGTATTGCAAAAACAATTTCTATTGAGCAATACATACGATTGTTTTCAAATCTCTTTTATCAATCGGTGAATCTCAATTATTTGGTTCACTCACTCCGTGTTGTCTTCTTTGAGGCGTTCGGTTTGAGAACGACTAGAGCATTGCGAAACCCTGTCAAGGAAATTCTTGAATTATATACGATCACAGGCGATACATGTCTTGATCAGCGGGAACCGTGGGCGTGTACCTCAATTCAACGAAAGTGATCAAAGACACTTTCGTGCACTTTATTGCTAGCTTGTTGTATGCGAGTGCCCGGCGTTTGCGGTGATCGAATGAAGCGGTCAATCCATAGCCGCATGCTCACTCAACACATTCATCTCGAAAGAAATCATGATTAGTGCATCAATGACTCGATATTTTCACTCCATGCTTACGCTCTCTGCTGCGCCAATATCATGAATCAATAAAGCTTCCGCTACTCGATGAGAATACATCATGATCCGAATGTGAGCATGCGGTCCAAATGTCACAACATCACATAATACCAACACCACAATGGAAGAGTCAAAGATTTATGTTGGTGATGATCTCAATCTTGGCTCAAAACTCATCATCACGTGGATCGGTTAAAGACCTCCACTTGAATTATCCAAACATGCAAAACATGAAGAATCAAAGACTACGAGCTCTTGAGCAAAGGACTTAATCAAGAATCCTCGAGCAATCTAATGTAATATCTGTTTGTATTCATTGTAAATTGAGGTGACCTCCTTAGGGGAGATTGTTAGGAATTAGAAAATTCGATCGTTAAAAGTCGGTCACCTCAAGTATATGTATTCGTTTAAGCTCGTAGTCGTAGTCTAGTTATATTATTAAGTAGTTTGTCTTGTAACACCGTGGAGGACGGACGGGTCTTTACCAGCTGTATGCACGATCCATGACCCGTAGGTGGCGTTTGTTTGTGAAACTATAAATACCCTCTACCTCCCAAGGTAGAGGTTGGGCTCAATACCATTTTCTTTGTTTCACATAGTTCCCAACTCTCTTCCTTTCTCTCTCTAGAACTTTCTCTCTAAACATACTTTGAGCGCCTCTTATGATTATGGTTTAGTGTGTTTGTGAAATCCTATATCTTTTTCCATTGTTCTGCCTTTTCTAGAAGGTTAGGTAAACATCTTTTATTCTATAATATAGAGAAAACACAAAATCGAAGTTTGACGCTTTTATTATACGAATATGAAGTCCGATTTAAGAATGAAGTCTTCTGATCCAACCTTAGTGAAGAAATTGTTTCCTGATCATTATGAAACTCGTTTTAATAGACCTTCTTCAGCCAGGTTGAGACTAAATTTCATTTTCCGCATAGGCTTTCTTGTGATCGAGTTCTTGACTTAGAGCAAGTTGTTTCTCATGAGAGATTAGATCAGTTGTGTGGGATTGTGGAGACAATAAGTCTCCGGGTCGAGACGGGTTCACTTTTGAATTTTTCAAGAAATATTGGAAGTGTATCGGGCGGACTTCCGTGAATTATAGAGCATTTCTTTAAGCATAGGTCTTTTCAAAGGGATGTAATTCTTCTTTTATTGCTTTAATCCCTAAGGTCATGGATGCAAAACATGTTAATGAATATCGTCCGATTAGTTTGATTGGGAGCGTTTATAAAGTCGTTACAAAAATTTTGGCAAATCGGTTGGCTATGGTGATAGCGATTTAGTGTCGACACTCAATACGCTTTTGTTCTCAATAGACAGATTTTGGATGGTCCGTTTATTCTCAATGAAGTGCTTGATTGGTGTAAAAGGAAGAATAAGCAGCGATGTTTTTAAAGTAGATTTTGCTAAGGCTTATGACTCGGTTCGTTGGGACTATTTGATTGGCGTGCTTGAAGCTTTCGGGTTTGGTTCGACTTGGTGTAATTGGATTCGAGGTACGTTTGGTTTTGCTAAGGCGTCGATTTTAGTTAATGGAAGTCCTTCGATGAATTTCACATCCATTGTGGTCTCAAACAAGGTGACCCGTTATCTCCTTATCTTTTCATTCTTGTTATGGAATCCTTGCATTTATCATTAATAAAGCGGTAGGAGAAGGGTGTTTAAAGGTATTGACTTCATGAGTCTTTAGTCTTATCTCACTTATTTTATGCGGATGGCGCTTTATTTATGGGTGAATGGTCTAATAGCAATTTGGCGGTATTATCAATATCCTTAAATGCTTTCATCTCGTATCGGTCTAAAGATCAATATTCAAAAGAGTCAAGTGTTGGGAGTGGGGTTCCTCGATCAAGTGTGGAGTACATGGCTTCTTGTTTAGTTTGTTCTATTATGGAAAATAAATTTCGTTATCTTGGTGTTATGGTGGGTGAGAAGATGTCTCGTTTTAATGCTTGGGATGATGTTGTGTTAAAGTTGAAAGCTCGTCTTTCTAAGTGGAAGGAAAAACCCTTTCGATTGGAGGGCGTCTCACACTTTTAAAATCGGTTCTTGGTGCTTCTCCACTTTACAATATGTCCATTTTAAGGTTCCCAAAGAGTCCTTAAGGTTATGGAATCTATTCGTAGTAATTTTTTAAAGGGCTAGTCAATCGGAGAAAAAATATCTTGGATTGCTTGGGATAAGGTGCTTGCTTGAAGAAAAAGGCGGTTTAGGAGTTTCGAGTTATCTCGCTCTTAATCGAGCTCTTCTTCTTAAATGGGTATGGAGGTTCGTTTCTCAAGATGGGTCTCTTTGGTGTCGAGTAATTCAAGCGATTCACGGGAATAAGATTGATACCCATTTGGTTCACAAAGTCTCTATATGGAGTTCGATTTTGAAGGAAGTTCACGTTCTTAATTCTACAGGTTTTGATTTCCTTTCTTATTGTTCAAAACATATAGGTGATGGGCGTTCAACTAGTTTCTGGTCAGAAACTTGGAATGGGGACATTTCGTTTCGTGTCAGGTTCCCGAGGTTATTCGCTCTTGAAATAGATCATAATATAAATGTTCTTGATAAAATATCGGGTTACGTGGAAACGTCTTTTCGGAGAGCTGTTAGAGGAGGTGTAGAACATCAACAACTCGTCGAATTACGATCGGTTTGGATTACGTGATACTTTCTTATTCTGATCGATGGTATTTTCTCTTTCTAGTACCGGGATTTCAGCGTAAAAGAGGTTCGATTAGCCATTGATAATATGGTTCTTCCGTCTCATGATGTGCCTACCAGGTGGGTTAAGTTTATTCCTATTAAAATCAACATTTTCATGTGGCGTGCTCGTCGAGATTGTTTGCCTACTAGACATAATTTGGATCATAAAGGCGTTTCTTTGGAGTCCTTATCCTGCCCGATTTGCTCTTCGGAAACAGAGGACATACATCATCTTTTGTTCAGTTGTTCGTTAGCTCAGGAGGTGTTGAATCGAGTGTGTCGTTGGTGGGATCTGGACTACCAACTTTGGTCTTCGTTTTCGGAATGGGAGACTTGGTTATCTTCTATTAGACTTACGGTTCATATTAAAAGCATTTTGGAAGGAGTTTTCTATGTCTCTTGGTGGTTCATTTGGGGATTTCGGAATCGCTTTATTTTTGAAGATATCAAGCCGGTTAGATCGAGACTTTTTGATGATATTGTCTCCTTTTCTTTCCTTTGGTGCAATAGTAGAAGTAGTAGGAAATTTCCTATAGATGTTTGGCTTAAAAACCCGCACTTGATTTCTTTGTAATGTTTTTTCTAGCGCCTTGCTAGTTTTATTAATTTGCCGTTCAAAAAAAAAGTAGTTAAAATTGAATGAAATATGATAAACATTACAACAATTTGGTTTTTATTTAGCGAAAAAGAAAAAAAAAGCGATTACCTAGAAAGAAACTTTTAAAAAGGGTATGATTTATAAAATTTTAAAAGCTTGAATGTAAAATAATGTTATATAAATATGATCTTAAAAAATATGATTTAAGTGATTTTATGATTTAATAATACATATGTACAACAACTAGTGTTTATATATTAGGCAAACATATACATAACTACTATGTATTATAATGGGTAAAAATCACAACCTATGGAGCATATTCATAACCCATGGTATTGACCCATATCCATTTGACTAGATGCATTGCATCTATTAGATACATTGTATCTAATGAAATACCCATGGACCAACCCATAACCTATGACCCATGACCCATAACCAAAAAACCCATGGGCAAAGGGGAGCGTCCCACGGATCCCTAGCTTTACACTAGACGGATCCTTTAAAGGAGGGATCCGTTGAACAGTAGTTGTTTTCCTCTATAAATAGTGAGTCATTTCTTCCTTTTGGGTTGTCACTTCTACACATACTTTCCCCAAGTATTGTAACTCTCTAACCACTGATCCTAAGGGATCTTTCTATGTAGTTTGTCTTTTGTTTTTGTGTGATTCTCTAGGTTCCTCTTAAAGGCGAGATCACCACTTCTTGAAGTCGAGCAAGCTCAAGTCCATGAGTTGCCATGCTTCGTCATCATCAAGACTACTGAGGTTCTCTTGTTGATACTTCTTTCTTCCTCCATAGAAGTGTTGTGTCCAAGGCATTAGCGAAGGATGCCGAAAGAGTCAAGGCAAGCATTAGTGAAAGGTGCTTAGCGTCCGTATCAAAAGCATTAGTGAAGAATGCTAAATGAGTCAAGGCAGAGGCATTGGTGAAAGGTGCCAAGCGTTCGTGTCAAGGGCATTAGTGAAGAATGCCAAGGTCATATAATCGATGAGGTGCATCGTTATACAAATAGTGATAGTTTGTTTCCAAGGATGTTCATATCCTTGATGGTGTTGTAATAAGGGTGGGTATCCTTTGGGATTAGGTGTTACGTAGTGTTGGGTAGTAGTTCCTCCATTGTAATGGAACCTCGGTACTTAGCCTAGTACCGGATAAAGGGTAGGTGACGTTGTGGTAGGTATGGTTCACCTCGGTGAAAAACCGGTGGTTAGCCTAGTCTGGGAAAAAGTAGGCGACGTGAGAAGGCTTCCCGCCATAAGGAGTTGGTGTCGTGTAGTGATTACGAACTCTCGAGTAGGTGACTCGGGGAGTGGAGTAGGGCAAGGAAGGTGTCCTTGTGGCGAACCACTATAAATACTCGTGTCGTGGTTATGTGCTTACTCTTTATCTTTCATTACACTTTTATATATCTATCTATCAATGTCCAACATACACATCTAAATAGATTGACATAAGTCGATCTAAATATTTTAAAATGGTTTTAATTGGTAAAACTATTCAACCCCTTCTAGTTTTCTACAATTGGCATCGAGCTTCGTTACCAAGTTTTTTAGAGTATGTTGTACTTTAAAACTTGATACGATCTGTATGTTTGAAAACTACAAAGAATGATTTTTAAGTTATGTTTTAAAAATCATTATAGTGTTTATTGTTGGACAATGATAAAACGTTCTAATATTTTCCTTGTTAAGAATTCTCCATACTTGGATTTGGGCATACCAAGAAGATCATGAAGAAACTATCTAAATATTTCTTTTCGTAAAAAGAATGTTTAGCATTGTTTTCCTCACACATGGATCTGAAGATTCTAAGAATATGACAAAGCATTTCTCTAAATATTTCTTTTCTTAAAAGAATATTTAGCAAAGGTATGATCGTTAATAATTTACATTTTGCTATTATTGTTAAAGTCTTAGTTGTATGATTAATCTTTATTAGTAATTACTTAAGTAGTTATCTATATTAAAATCATCATCAAGAATAGTATTCTTGATTGATTTATATAGACTACACTACTAATGTAATAATGATATATCGGTTATTCGATAGCCTCAATCATTATTCATCACAAAAGGATTATTGACACTTCGTCTATGTCAATGAATATCCATGTGAAATTTCTTATATTATGATAAAATGGGATTTTATCATAATCTTTGAAAAACCTCCAAAATTGTGACTAATTCATAAAAAGAATCTCGTCAAATAGGATTAGTATTAAACCGTCAAAACCCCAAATCACAAGTTATAGAGCTTAAACATCAAACTTTAGGCATTTTAGAACTCCCAAATTAAAGTTATTAAGGAATGCTTGTGAATGTTTCTTTGTCATGCGGATCCACGAGTTTGAACTAGCCGGATCCCTAATGAGTGATCCGTGCAACGAAGACAACATAAGTTAGAAATGATCATTGTGGAAGTTCCACAACCACTTTCCTTCAAAGACTCACGAACAAAAATCCAATTCGTTCACATGAGCAATTTGATCATTTCCTTCAAGTATAACAATCTCTTGTGTAAGTATAATTTTCACTACATTGTTAATTTAATTCCTTGATTTCTAGGATTACAATTTTTCATCTTTAAGTTGGGTTCAAATGGGTTTGTCATAATTTGTTACCACATTGTTTTCTAAGATAATCTAAATCAAATAATTAACATTATTAATACAAATTAAACTCATTTCTTGAATTCAATAAAGATGATTTGAGCAAAATTGTGATCAAACCCTTTTAGGCTACTATTCACAATTAACACCACATTGTGGTTGTGTTATATAGAACAATCATGCCAAGTAACCGACAACAAGACTATCAAGATACACCACTACATCCCAATGTACCATAGAAAGGATGGACTTAGCCGGAAGATAGGAAAGCTTTCAAGTTTCTCGAAAAGAGACTTTTTCATGAAGGTCGTGTTGTAGAACCATCATTTCTTGCCAACACCGACATCCGACAAGTTTTTGAGACTATTGGCTTTGATTGTTTAACTAGGAGTTTGTTGGAAATAAGGTGAATGATCGGTTATATCTCGGACAATTCGTGTGAATAGTCGTCCGCTCATTCAACGATCATGGAATGCTATATCGCCGTATCTTGGGGTCTCATGAAGTAAGCATCCACTAAGCGGTTATGAGCACCCAGACGATCCTACTAACGATGTTTCGTGAGAGTTTAGTTTGTGACGCTTGAAAAGCCTCCCAACACTCTTCCGCAAACATCATAAACTCGGTACTAACTTCATTTTCATCATCCGATGACGAATCGGCAATGAATAGCTCGTAAATTAAAACTCTTAGTGTGGAAAAATATAGAGAATGTGAAATGAGATTTGTGAATTTAGTGTGTAAATATGTTGTGTATTTATAGGGTAGTCCTTTTTTTCCTTAAGCCACAAACGTTCAAAATTTAATTTATAACGGTAGGATTCTTTTTTTTTCTTTTTTTTTTTTTTTTTTTTTTTTTGTGTGGATATGCAGCGGATACATTTATTTGTTTAAAAGTGTGAATATAACTTCGATCGTGGGGGATTGATTTGGTTGTGTTTTGGCGATCATTGCCTCCACAAAGGCACCTATTTGACATTTCCCTTTTTGGTAGTTCGACTACTTTCAGCTCCACCATACCTTAGGCATGTTTTCCGGTTGTGTCCAGCAATGCCACAAATACTACACTTAACACTCTTCCAAGCCCTTGACAGCTTACCATCCTTCACAATCTCTTCACTTTCTGGAGCTATCCTAACACTTTTCTACCTCTTGCGCTAGGCGGTCGCTTCGATTCGATTGGAACAATTGTTGTTGTACAGATTGATTTTTCCCAATGTTCGTTGCTAGTTATAAATTTGGACATGGTGTTGGTAGGTTGCCTCCCAAGTGAGAAGATAGTAACAAGGATGAGCCCATGTGATAACGCCTAAAATGAACATGTTTTTAGTAGCGTTATTATTGGTTTTGTGCATAATAATCGGCTATATTTACTCATAACTGTTGCAAAAGTGCAAAAGATGCGTATTGTGTATGTATATGTAGCTAGGTATCACAAATGATGAAGAAATGAAGTTTTTATGCACATTTGGAAGATTCCCAAGGAAGGAAGTCGAGCAAGGAAGCTTTTAGACTCAATGATTAAGAAGCGCAATGATTTCTAAGTATCAACAGCAAGGAAAGACCAAGTTTCGCCTTGGAAATCATCAGCGAGAGCACATAATGAGGCATAAACCAAGAAACTCAACAAAAGTAAAAAATGCAGCATCCAGCCGTTCGGTCGTGACCCGTAACCGGATCCGGCTGGATAATGGTCAAAACGGCAACCGATCCGGTTTCCAGTGCAACGGATCCGGTTGCATGGTCTGCAGTTACAAAAAGATGCATTTATTGTTGCCTTAACTCCCCATAATCATTGGAGGCCGATCATTTCTTGATATTAACTTGTTGGGAACGTTTTGGCCAGTTAGACAAGTTTCTTTGGCTATATATTGAACCTAGACTTAGTTTACTAGGTGTGACACAACCCAAAGTGTAATAGTTTACACCAAAACTATTACCAACCATTTTATTCATCCCAAAAGTTTAGTATTCAACGTAAAGCG